>OU026148.1:5696502-6195514 GCA_907269125.1 Eristalis pertinax
ATACGTGAGAAAACATCACCAGAGGTGTACAGAAGTCGTCGGTAGGTCATAATGGGCCACTATGGCAGTTGGAAGATGAACGAGGAAAAACCACAAATTTGACCATGCCGGCTATATGATTTTTGTGGAAAATTTCGATGTCTTCAAATGCTCTCCATTGTGTCTGAATCGATTGATATACGTGAGAAAACATCTCCAGAGGTGTACAGAAGGTTTCGGTAGGTCATAATGGGCCACTATGGCAGTTGGAAGATGAACGAGGAAAAACCTCAAATTTGACCATGCCGGCTATATGATTTTTAGTGGAAAATTTCGATGTCTTCAAATGCTCTCCATTGTGTCTGAATCGATTGATATACGTGAGAAAACATCTCCAGAGGTGTACAGAAGGTTTCGGTAGGTCATAATGGGCCACTATGGCAGTTGGAAGATGAACGAGGAAAAACCTCAAATTTGACCATGCCGGCTATATGATTTTTAGTGGAAAATGTCGATGTCTTCAAATGCTCTCCATTGTGTCTGAATCGATTGATATACGTGAGAAAACATCACCAGAGGTGTACAGAAGTCGTCGGTAGGTCATAATGGGCCACTATGGCAGTTGGAAGATGAACGAGGAAAAACCTCAAATTTGACCATGCCGGCTATATGATTTTTAGTGGAAAATGTCGATGTCTTCAAATGCTCTCCATTGTGTCTGAATCGATTGATATACGTGAGACAACATCACCAGAGGTGTACAGAAGTCGTCGGTAGGTCATAATGGGCCACTATGGCAGTTGGAAGATGAACGAGGAAAAACCTCAAATTTGACCATGCCGGCTATATGATTTTTAGTGGAAAATTTCGATGTCTTCAAATGCTCTCCATTGTGTCTGAATCGATTGATATACGTGAGAAAACATCACCAGAGGTGTACAGAAGTCGTCGGTAGGTCATAATGGGCCACTATGGCAGTTGGAAGATGAACGAGGAAAAACCTCAAATTTGACCATGCCGGCTATATGATTTTTAGTGGAAAATTTCGATGTCTTCAAATGCTCTCCATTGTGTCTGAATCGATTGATATACGTGAGAAAACATCACCAGAGGTGTACAGAAGTCGTCGGTAGGTCATAATGGGCCACTATGGCAGTTGGAAGATGAACGAGGAAAAACCTCAAATTTGACCATGCCGGCTATATGATTTTTAGTGGAAAATTTCGATGTCTTCAAATGCTCTCCATTGTGTCTGAATCGATTGATATACGTGAGAAAACATCACCAGAGGTGTACAGAAGTCGTCGGTAGGTCATAATGGGCCACTATGGCAGTTGGAAGATGAACGAGGAAAAACCTCAAATTTGACCATGCCGGCTATATGATTTTTAGTGGAAAATTTCGATGTCTTCAAATGCTCTCCATTGTGTCTGAATCGATTGATATACGTGAGAAAACATCACCAGAGGTGTACAGAAGTCGTCGGTAGGTCATAATGGGCCACTATGGCAGTTGGAAGATGAACGAGGAAAAACCTCAAATTTGACCATCCGGCTATATGATTTTTAGTGGAAAATTTCGATGTCTTCAAATGCTCTCCATAGTGTCTGAATCGATTGATATACGTGAGAAAACATCACCAGAGGTGTACAGAAGTCGTCGGTAGGTCATAATGGGCAACTATGGCAGTTGGAAGATGAACGAGGAAAAACCTCAAATTTGACCATGCCGGCTATATGATTTTTAGTGGAAAATTTCGATGTCTTCAAATGCTCTCCATAGTGTCTGAATCGATTGATATACGTGAGAAAACATCACCAGAGGTGTACAGAAGTCGTCGGTAGGTCATAATGGGCAACTATGGCAGTTGGAAGATGAACGAGGAAAAACCTCAAATTTGACCATGCCGGCTATATGATTTTTAGTGGAAAATTTCGATGTCTTCAAATGCTCTCCATTGTGTGTGAATCGATTGATATACGTGAGAAAACATCACCAGAGGTGTACAGAAGTCGTCGGTAGGTCATAATGGGCCACTATGGCAGTTGGAAGATGAACGAGGAAAAACCTCAAATTTGATTTTTAGTGGAAAATTTCGATGTCTTCAAATGCTCTCCATAGTGTCTGAATCGATTGATATACGTGAGAAAACATCACCAGAGGTGTACAGAAGTCGTCGGTAGGTCATAATAGGCCACTATGGCAGTTGGAAGATGAACGAGGAAAAACCTCAAATTTGACCATGCCGGCTATATGATTTTTAGTGGAAAATTTCGATGTCTTCAAATGCTCTCCATTGTGTCTGAATCGATTGATATACGTGAGAAAACATCACCAGAGGTGTACAGAAGTCGTCGGTAGGTCATAATGGGCCACTATGGCAGTTGGAAGATGAACGAGGAAAAACCTCAAATTTGACCATGCCGGCTATATGATTTTTAGTGGAAAATTTCGATGTCTTCAAATGCTCTCCATTGTGTCTGAATCGATTGATATACGTGAGAAAACATCTCCAGAGGTGTACAGAAGTCGTCGGTAGGTCATAATGGGCCACTATGGCAGTTGGAAGATGAACGAGGAAAAACCTCAAATTTGACCATGCCGGCTATATGATTTTTAGTGGAAAATTTCGATGTCTGCAAATGCTCTCCATTGTGTCTGAATCGATTGATATACGTGAGAAAACATCACCAGAGGTGTACAGAAGTCGTCGGTAGGTCATAATGGGCCACTATGGCAGTTGGAAGATGAACGAGGAAAAACCTCAAATTTGACCATGCCGGCTATATGATTTTTAGTGGAAAATTTCGATGTCTTCAAATGCTCTCCATTGTGTCTGAATCGATTGATATACGTGAGAAAACATCACCAGAGGTGTACAGAAGTCGTCGGTAGGTCATAATGGGCAACTATGGCAGTTGGAAGATGAACGAGGAAAAACCTCAAATTTGACCATGCCGGCTATATGATTTTTAGTGGAAAATTTCGATGTCTTCAAATGCTCTCCATAGTGTCTGAATCGATTGATATACGTGAGAAAACATCACCAGAGGTGTACAGAAGTCGTCGGTAGGTCATAATGGGCAACTATGGCAGTTGGAAGATGAACGAGGAAAAACCTCAAATTTGACCATGCCGGCTATATGATTTTTAGTGGAAAATTTCGATGTCTTCAAATGCTCTCCATTGTGTCTGAATCGATTGATATACGTGAGAAAACATCACCAGAGGTGTACAGAAGTCGTCGGTAGGTCATAATGGGCCACTATGGCAGTTGGAAGATGAACGAGGAAAAACCTCAAATTTGACCATGCCGGCTATATGATTTTTAGTGGAAAATTTCGATGTCTTCAAATGCTCTCCATTGTGTCTGAATCGATTGATATACGTGAGAAAACATCACCAGAGGTGTACAGAAGTCGTCGGTAGGTCATAATGGGCAACTATGGCAGTTGGAAGATGAACGAGGAAAAACCTCAAATTTGACCATGCCGGCTATATGATTTTTAGTGGAAAATTTCGATGTCTTCAAATGCTCTCCATTGTGTCTGAATCGATTGATATACGTGAGAAAACATCACCAGAGGTGTACAGAAGTCGTCGGTAGGTCATAATGGGCCACTATGGCAGTTGGAAGATGAACGAGGAAAAACCTCAAATTTGACCATGCCGGCTATATGATTTTTAGTGGAAAATTTCGATGTCTTCAAATGCTCTCCATTGTGTCTGAATCGATTGATATACGTGAGAAAACATCACCAGAGGTGTACAGAAGTCGTCGGTAGGTCATAATGGGCCACTATGGCAGTTGGAAGATGAACGAGGAAAAACCTCAAATTTGACCATGCCGGCTATATGATTTTTAGTGGAAAATTTCGATGTCTTCAAATGCTCCCCATAGTGTCTGAATCGATTGATATACGTGAGAAAACATCACCAGAGGTGTACAGAAGTCGTCGGTAGGTCATAATAGGCCACTATGGCAGTTGGAAGATGAACGAGGAAAAACCTCAAATTTGACCATGCCGGCTATATGATTTTTAGTGGAAAATTTCGATGTCTTCAAATGCTCTCCATTGTGTCTGAATCGATTGATATACGTGAGAAAACATCACCAGAGGTGTACAGAAGTCGTCGGTAGGTCATAATGGGCCACTATGGCAGTTGGAAGATGAACGAGGAAAAACCTCAAATTTGACCATGCCGGCTATATGATTTTTAGTGGAAAATTTCGATGTCTTCAAATGCTCTCCATTGTGTCTGAATCGATTGATATACGTGAGAAAACATCACCAGAGGTGTACAGAAGTCGTCGGTAGGTCATAATGGGAAACTATGGCAGTTGGAAGATGAACGAGGAAAAACCTCAAATTTGACCATGCCGGCTATATGATTTTTAGTGGAAAATTTCGATGTCTTCAAATGCTCTCCATTGTGTCTGAATCGATTGATATACGTGAGAAAACATCACCAGAGGTGTACAGAAGTCGTCGGTAGGTCATAATGGGCCACTATGGCAGTTGGAAGATGAACGAGGAAAAACCTCAAATTTGACCATGCCGGCTATATGATTTTTAGTGGAAAATTTCGATGTCTTCAAATGCTCTCCATTGTGTCTGAATCGATTGATATACGTGAGAAAACATCACCAGAGGTGTACAGAAGTCGTCGGTAGGTCATAATGGGCCACTATGGCAGTTGGAAGATGAACGAGGAAAAACCTCAAATTTGACCATGCCGGCTATATGATTTTTAGTGGAAAATTTCGATGTCTTCAAATGCTCCCCATAGTGTCTGAATCGATTGATATACGTGAGAAAACATCACCAGAGGTGTACAGAAGTCGTCGGTAGGTCATAATAGGCCACTATGGCAGTTGGAAGATGAACGAGGAAAAACCTCAAATTTGACCATGCCGGCTATATGATTTTTAGTGGAAAATTTCGATGTCTTCAAATGCTCTCCATTGTGTCTGAATCGATTGATATACGTGAGAAAACATCACCAGAGGTGTACAGAAGTCGTCGGTAGGTCATAATGGGCAACTATGGCAGTTGGAAGATGAACGAGGAAAAACCTCAAATTTGACCATGCCGGCTATATGATTTTTAGTGGAAAATTTCGATGTCTTCAAATGCTCTCCATTGTGTCTGAATCGATTGATATACGTGAGAAAACATCACCAGAGGTGTACAGAAGTCGTCGGTAGGTCATAATGGGCAACTATGGCAGTTGGAAGATGAACGAGGAAAAACCTCAAATTTGACCATGCCGGCTATATGATTTTTAGTGGAAAATTTCGATGTCTTCAAATGCTCTCCATTGTGTCTGAATCGATTGATATACGTGAGAAAACATCACCAGAGGTGTACAGAAGTCGTCGGTAGGTCATAATGGGCCACTATGGCAGTTGGAAGATGAACGAGGAAAAACCTCAAATTTGACCATGCCGGCTATATGATTTTTAGTGGAAAATTTCGATGTCTTCAAATGCTCTCCATTGTGTCTGAATCGATTGATATACGTGAGAAAACATCACCAGAGGTGTACAGAAGTCGTCGGTAGGTCATAATGGGCCACTATGGCAGTTGGAAGATGAACGAGGAAAAACCTCAAATTTGACCATGCCGGCTATATGATTTTTAGTGGAAAATTTCGATGTCTTCAAATGCTCCCCATAGTGTCTGAATCGATTGATATACGTGAGAAAACATCACCAGAGGTGTACAGAAGTCGTCGGTAGGTCATAATAGGCCACTATGGCAGTTGGAAGATGAACGAGGAAAAACCTCAAATTTGACCATGCCGGCTATATGATTTTTAGTGGAAAATTTCGATGTCTTCAAATGCTCTCCATTGTGTCTGAATCGATTGATATACGTGAGAAAACATCACCAGAGGTGTACAGAAGTCGTCGGTAGGTCATAATGGGCCACTATGGCAGTTGGAAGATGAACGAGGAAAAACCTCAAATTTGACCATGCCGGCTATATGATTTTTAGTGGAAAATTTCGATGTCTTCAAATGCTCTCCATTGTGTCTGAATCGATTGATATACGTGAGAAAACATCACCAGAGGTGTACAGAAGTCGTCGGTAGGTCATAATGGGCCACTATGGCAGTTGGAAGATGAACGAGGAAAAACCTCAAATTTGACCATCCGGCTATATGATTTTTAGTGGAAAATTTCGATGTCTTCAAATGCTCTCCATTGTGTCTGAATCGATTGATATACGTGAGAAAACATCACCAGAGGTGTACAGAAGTCGTCGGTAGGTCATAATGGGCAACTATGGCAGTTGGAAGATGAACGAGGAAAAACCTCAAATTTGACCATGCCGGCTATATGATTTTTAGTGGAAAATTTCGATGTCTTCAAATGCTCTCCATAGTGTCTGAATCGATTGATATACGTGAGAAAACATCACCAGAGGTGTACAGAAGTCGTCGGTAGGTCATAATGGGCAACTATGGCAGTTGGAAGATGAACGAGGAAAAACCTCAAATTTGACCATGCCGGCTATATGATTTTTAGTGGAAAATTTCGATGTCTTCAAATGCTCTCCATTGTGTGTGAATCGATTGATATACGTGAGAAAACATCACCAGAGGTGTACAGAAGTCGTCGGTAGGTCATAATGGGCCACTATGGCAGTTGGAAGATGAACGAGGAAAAACCTCAAATTTGATTTTTAGTGGAAAATTTCGATGTCTTCAAATGCTCTCCATAGTGTCTGAATCGATTGATATACGTGAGAAAACATCACCAGAGGTGTACAGAAGTCGTCGGTAGGTCATAATAGGCCACTATGGCAGTTGGAAGATGAACGAGGAAAAACCTCAAATTTGACCATGCCGGCTATATGATTTTTAGTGGAAAATTTCGATGTCTTCAAATGCTCTCCATTGTGTCTGAATCGATTGATATACGTGAGAAAACATCTCCAGAGGTGTACAGAAGTCGTCGGTAGGTCATAATGGGCCACTATGGCAGTTGGAAGATGAACGAGGAAAAACCTCAAATTTGACCATGCCGGCTATATGATTTTTAGTGGAAAATTTCGATGTCTGCAAATGCTCTCCATTGTGTCTGAATCGATTGATATACGTGAGAAAACATCACCAGAGGTGTACAGAAGTCGTCGGTAGGTCATAATGGGCCACTATGGCAGTTGGAAGATGAACGAGGAAAAACCTCAAATTTGACCATGCCGGCTATATGATTTTTAGTGGAAAATTTCGATGTCTTCAAATGCTCTCCATTGTGTCTGAATCGATTGATATACGTGAGAAAACATCACCAGAGGTGTACAGAAGTCGTCGGTAGGTCATAATGGGCAACTATGGCAGTTGGAAGATGAACGAGGAAAAACCTCAAATTTGACCATGCCGGCTATATGATTTTTAGTGGAAAATTTCGATGTCTTCAAATGCTCTCCATTGTGTCTGAATCGATTGATATACGTGAGAAAACATCACCAGAGGTGTACAGAAGTCGTCGGTAGGTCATAATGGGCAACTATGGCAGTTGGAAGATGAACGAGGAAAAACCTCAAATTTGACCATGCCGGCTATATGATTTTTAGTGGAAAATTTCGATGTCTTCAAATGCTCTCCATTGTGTCTGAATCGATTGATATACGTGAGAAAACATCACCAGAGGTGTACAGAAGTCGTCGGTAGGTCATAATAGGCCACTATGGCAGTTGGAAGATGAACGAGGAAAAACCTCAAATTTGACCATGCCGGCTATATGATTTTTAGTGGAAAATTTCGATGTCTTCAAATGCTCTCCATTGTGTCTGAATCGATTGATATACGTGAGAAAACATCACCAGAGGTGTACAGAAGTCGTCGGTAGGTCATAATGGGCAACTATGGCAGTTGGAAGATGAACGAGGAAAAACCTCAAATTTGACCATGCCGGCTATATGATTTTTAGTGGAAAATTTCGATGTCTTCAAATGCTCTCCATAGTGTCTGAATCGATTGATATACGTGAGAAAACATCACCAGAGGTGTACAGAAGTCGTCGGTAGGTCATAATAGGCCACTATGGCAGTTGGAAGATGAACGAGGAAAAACCTCAAATTTGACCATGCCGGCTATATGATTTTTAGTGGAAAATTTCGATGTCTTCAAATGCTCTCCATTGTGTCTGAATCGATTGATATACGTGAGAAAACATCACCAGAGGTGTACAGAAGTCGTCGGTAGGTCATAATGGGCCACTATGGCAGTTGGAAGATGAACGAGGAAAAACCTCAAATTTGACCATGCCGGCTATATGATTTTTAGTGGAAAATTTCGATGTCTTCAAATGCTCTCCATTGTGTCTGAATCGATTGATATACGTGAGAAAACATCACCAGAGGTGTACAGAAGTCGTCGGTAGGTCATAATGGGCAACTATGGCAGTTGGAAGATGAACGAGGAAAAACCTCAAATTTGACCATGCCGGCTATATGATTTTTAGTGGAAAATTTCGATGTCTTCAAATGCTCTCCATTGTGTCTGAATCGATTGATATACGTGAGAAAACATCACCAGAGGTGTACAGAAGTCGTCGGTAGGTCATAATGGGCCACTATGGCAGTTGGAAGATGAACGAGGAAAAACCTCAAATTTGACCATGCCGGCTATATGATTTTTAGTGGAAAATTTCGATGTCTTCAAATGCTCTCCATTGTGTCTGAATCGATTGATATACGTGAGAAAACATCACCAGAGGTGTACAGAAGTCGTCGGTAGGTCATAATGGGCCACTATGGCAGTTGGAAGATGAACGAGGAAAAACCTCAAATTTGACCATGCCGGCTATATGATTTTTAGTGGAAAATTTCGATGTCTTCAAATGCTCCCCATAGTGTCTGAATCGATTGATATACGTGAGAAAACATCACCAGAGGTGTACAGAAGTCGTCGGTAGGTCATAATAGGCCACTATGGCAGTTGGAAGATGAACGAGGAAAAACCTCAAATTTGACCATGCCGGCTATATGATTTTTAGTGGAAAATTTCGATGTCTTCAAATGCTCTCCATTGTGTCTGAATCGATTGATATACGTGAGAAAACATCACCAGAGGTGTACAGAAGTCGTCGGTAGGTCATAATGGGCAACTATGGCAGTTGGAAGATGAACGAGGAAAAACCTCAAATTTGACCATGCCGGCTATATGATTTTTAGTGGAAAATTTCGATGTCTTCAAATGCTCTCCATTGTGTCTGAATCGATTGATATACGTGAGAAAACATCACCAGAGGTGTACAGAAGTCGTCGGTAGGTCATAATGGGCCACTATGGCAGTTGGAAGATGAACGAGGAAAAACCTCAAATTTGACCATGCCGGCTATATGATTTTTAGTGGAAAATTTCGATGTCTTCAAATGCTCTCCATTGTGTCTGAATCGATTGATATACGTGAGAAAACATCACCAGAGGTGTACAGAAGTCGTCGGTAGGTCATAATGGGCAACTATGGCAGTTGGAAGATGAACGAGGAAAAACCTCAAATTTGACCATGCCGGCTATATGATTTTTAGTGGAAAATTTCGATGTCTTCAAATGCTCTCCATTGTGTCTGAATCGATTGATATACGTGAGAAAACATCACCAGAGGTGTACAGAAGTCGTCGGTAGGTCATAATGGGCCACTATGGCAGTTGGAAGATGAACGAGGAAAAACCTCAAATTTGACCATGCCGGCTATATGATTTTTAGTGGAAAATTTCGATGTCTTCAAATGCTCTCCATTGTGTCTGAATCGATTGATATACGTGAGAAAACATCACCAGAGGTGTACAGAAGTCGTCGGTAGGTCATAATGGGCCACTATGGCAGTTGGAAGATGAACGAGGAAAAACCTCAAATTTGACCATGCCGGCTATATGATTTTTAGTGGAAAATTTCGATGTCTTCAAATGCTCCCCATAGTGTCTGAATCGATTGATATACGTGAGAAAACATCACCAGAGGTGTACAGAAGTCGTCGGTAGGTCATAATAGGCCACTATGGCAGTTGGAAGATGAACGAGGAAAAACCTCAAATTTGACCATGCCGGCTATATGATTTTTAGTGGAAAATTTCGATGTCTTCAAATGCTCTCCATTGTGTCTGAATCGATTGATATACGTGAGAAAACATCACCAGAGGTGTACAGAAGTCGTCGGTAGGTCATAATGGGCCACTATGGCAGTTGGAAGATGAACGAGGAAAAACCTCAAATTTGACCATGCCGGCTATATGATTTTTAGTGGAAAATTTCGATGTCTTCAAATGCTCTCCATTGTGTCTGAATCGATTGATATACGTGAGAAAACATCACCAGAGGTGTACAGAAGTCGTCGGTAGGTCATAATGGGCAACTATGGCAGTTGGAAGATGAACGAGGAAAAACCTCAAATTTGACCATGCCGGCTATATGATTTTTAGTGGAAAATTTCGATGTCTTCAAATGCTCTCCATTGTGTCTGAATCGATTGATATACGTGAGAAAACATCACCAGAGGTGTACAGAAGTCGTCGGTAGGTCATAATGGGCCACTATGGCAGTTGGAAGATGAACGAGGAAAAACTTCAAATTTGACCATGCCGGCTATATGATTTTTAGTGGAAAATTTCGATGTCTTCAAATGCTCTCCATTGTGTCTGAATCGATTGATATACGTGAGAAAACATCACCAGAGGTGTACAGAAGCCGTCGGTAGGTCATAATGGGCCACTATGGCAGTTGGAAGATGAACGAGGAAAAACCTCAAATTTGACCATGCCGGCTATATGATTTTTAGTGGAAAATTTCGATGTCTTCAAATGCTCTCCATAGTGTCTGAATCGATTGATATACGTGAGAAAACATCACCAGAGGTGTACAGAAGTCGTCGGTAGGTCATAATAGGCCACTATGGCAGTTGGAAGATGAACGAGGAAAAACCTCAAATTTGACCATGCCGGCTATTTGATTTTTAGTGGAAAATTTCGATGTCTTCAAATGCTCTCCATTGTGTCTGAATCGATTGATATACGTGAGAAAACATCACCAGAGGTGTACAGAAGTCGTCGGTAGGTCATAATGGGCAACTATGGCAGTTGGAAGATGAACGAGGAAAAACCTCAAATTTGACCATGCCGGCTATATGATTTTTAGTGGAAAATTTCGATGTCTTCAAATGCTCTCCATAGTGTCTGAATCGATTGATATACGTGAGAAAACATCACCAGAGGTGTACAGAAGTCGTCGGTAGGTCATAATGGGCAACTATGGCAGTTGGAAGATGAACGAGGAAAAACCTCAAATTTGACCATGCCGGCTATATGATTTTTAGTGGAAAATTTCGATGTCTTCAAATGCTCTCCATAGTGTCTGAATCGATTGATATACGTGAGAAAACATCACCAGAGGTGTACAGAAGTCGTCGGTAGGTCATAATGGGCCACTATGGCAGTTGGAAGATGAACGAGGAAAAACCTCAAATTTGATTTTTAGTGGAAAATTTCGATGTCTTCAAATGCTCTCCATTGTGTCTGAATCGATTGATATACGTGAGAAAACATCACCAGAGGTGTACAGAAGTCGTCGGTAGGTCATAATGGGCCACTATGGCAGTTGGAAGATGAACGAGGAAAAACTTCAAATTTGACCATGCCGGCTATATGATTTTTAGTGGAAAATTTCGATGTCTTCAAATGCTCTCCATAGTGTCTGAATCGATTGATATACGTGAGAAAACATCACCAGAGGTGTACAGAAGTCGTCGGTAGGTCATAATAGGCCACTATGGCAGTTGGAAGATGAACGAGGAAAAACCTCAAATTTGACCATGCCGGCTATATGATTTTTAGTGGAAAATTTCGATGTCTTCAAATGCTCTCCATTGTGTCTGAATCGATTGATATACGTGAGAAAACATCACCAGAGGTGTACAGAAGTCGTCGGTAGGTCATAATGGGCCACTATGGCAGTTGGAAGATGAACGAGGAAAAACCTCAAATTTGACCATGCCGGCTATATGATTTTTAGTGGAAAATTTCGATGTCTTCAAATGCTCTCCATTGTGTCTGAATCGATTGATATACGTGAGAAAACATCACCAGAGGTGTACAGAAGTCGTCGGTAGGTCATAATGGGCCACTATGGCAGTTGGAAGATGAACGAGGAAAAACCTCAAATTTGACCATGCCGGCTATATGATTTTTAGTGGAAAATTTCGATGTCTTCAAATGCTCTCCATTGTGTCTGAATCGATTGATATACGTGAGAAAACATCACCAGAGGTGTACAGAAGTCGTCGGTAGGTCATAATGGGCCACTATGGCAGTTGGAAGATGAACGAGGAAAAACCTCAAATTTGACCATGCCGGCTATATGATTTTTAGTGGAAAATTTCGATGTCTTCAAATGCTCTACATTGTGTCTGAATCGATTGATATACGTGAGAAAACATCACCAGAGGTGTACGGAAGTCGTAGGTAGGTCATAATGGGCCACTACAGCAGTTGGAAGATGAACGAGGAAAAACCTCAAATTTGACCATGCCGGCTATATGATTTTTAGTGGAAAATTTCGATGTCTTCAAATGCTCTCCATTGTGTCTGAATCGATTGATATACGTGAGAAAACATCACCAGAGGTGTACAGAAGTCGTCGGTAGGTCATAATGGGCCACTATGGCAGTTGGAAGATGAACGAGGAAAAACCTCAAATTTGACCATGCCGGCTATATGATTTTTAGTGGAAAATTTCGATGTCTTCAAATGCTCTACATTGTGTCTGAATCGATTGATATACGTGAGAAAACATCACCAGAGGTGTACGGAAGTCGTAGGTAGGTCATAATGGGCCACTACAGCAGTTGGAAGATGAACGAGGAAAAACCTCAAATTTGACCATGCCGGCTATATGATTTTTAGTGGAAAATTTCGATGTCTTCAAATGCTCTCCATTGTGTCTGAATCGATTGATATACGTGAGAAAACATCACCAGAGGTGTACAGAAGTCGTCGGTAGGTCATAATGGGCCACTATGGCAGTTGGAAGATGAACGAGGAAAAACCTCAAATTTGACCATGCCGGCTATATGATTTTTAGTGGAAAATTTCGATGTCTTCAAATGCTCTCCATTGTGTCTGAATCGATTGATATACGTGAGAAAACATCACCAGAGGTGTACAGAAGTCGTCGGTAGGTCATAATAGGCCACTATGGCAGTTGGAAGATGAACGAGGAAAAACCTCAAATTTGACCATGCCGGCTATATGATTTTTAGTGGAAAATTTCGATGTCTTCAAATGCTCTCCATTGTGTCTGAATCGATTGATATACGTGAGAAAACATCACCAGAGGTGTACAGAAGTCGTCGGTAGGTCATAATGGGCCACTATGGCAGTTGGAAGATGAACGAGGAAAAACCTCAAATTTGACCATGCCGGCTATATGATTTTTAGTGGAAAATTTCGATGTCTTCAAATGCTCTCCTTTGTGTCTGAATCGATTGATATACGTGAGAAAACATCACCAGAGGTGTACAGAAGTCGTCGGTAGGTCATAATGGGCAACTATGGCAGTTGGAAGATGAACGAGGAAAAACCTCAAATTTGACCATGCCGGCTATATGATTTTTAGTGGAAAATTTCGATGTCTTCAAATGCTCTCCATTGTGTCTGAATCGATTGATATACGTGAGAAAACATCACCAGAGGTGTACAGAAGTCGTCGGTAGGTCATAATGGGCCACTATGGCAGTTGGAAGATGAACGAGGAAAAACCTCAAATTTGACCATGCCGGCTATATGATTTTTAGTGGAAAATTTCGATGTCTTCAAATGCTCTCCATTGTGTCTGAATCGATTGATATACGTGAGAAAACATCACCAGAGGTGTACAGAAGTCGTCGGTAGGTCATAATGGGCCACTATGGCAGTTGGAAGATGAACGAGGAAAAACCTCAAATTTGACCATGCCGGCTATATGATTTTTAGTGGAAAATTTCGATGTCTTCAAATGCTCTCCATTGTGTCTGAATCGATTGATATACGTGAGAAAACATCACCAGAGGTGTACAGAAGTCGTCGGTAGGTCATAATGGGCCACTATGGCAGTTGGAAGATGAACGAGGAAAAACCTCAAATTTGACCATGCCGGCTATATGATTTTTAGTGGAAAATTTCGATGTCTTCAAATGCTCTCCATTGTGTCTGAATCGATTGATATACGTGAGAAAACATCACCAGAGGTGTACAGAAGTCGTCGGTAGGTCATAATGGGCCACTATGGCAGTTGGAAGATGAACGAGGAAAAACCTCAAATTTGACCATGCCGGCTATATGATTTTTAGTGGAAAATTTCGATGTCTTCAAATGCTCTCCATTGTGTCTGAATCGATTGATATACGTGAGAAAACATCACCAGAGGTGTACAGAAGTCGTCGGTAGGTCATAATGGGCCACTATGGCAGTTGGAAGATGAGTCATGGAAAGGCTCCAAAATCCTTACTATACACTGTACATTTTTTTAGGTGAAAAATTCGATGTCGTCGGATCCACTCCAGTCTTTGTATTTCGTTAATACACATCTCAACACACAACCACAGGTGTGCGCAGGTCGTATTTACGCCTAGTTGGGCCGCTGTGGCAGTTGGAAGATGAGCCATGGAAAGGCTCCAAAATCGTTACTATACACTGCACATTTTTTTAGGTGAAAAATTCGATGTCGTCGGATCCACTCCAGTCTTTGGATTTCGTTAATACACATCTCAACACATAACCACAGGTGCGCACAGGTCGTAGGTACGCCTAGTTGGGCCGCTGTGGCAGTTGGAAGATGAGCCATGGAAAGGCTCCAAAATCCTTACTATACACTGTACATTTTTTTAGGTGAAAAATTCGATGTCGTCGGATCCACTCCAGTCTTTGGATTTCGTTAATACACATCTCAACACATAACCACAGGTGTGCACAGGTCGTAGGTACGCCTAGTTGGGCCACTGTGGCAGTTGGAAGATGAGCCATGGAAAGGCTCCAAAATCCTTACTATACACTGTACATTTTTTTAGGTGAAAAATTCGATGTCGTCGGATCCACTCCAGTCTTTAGATTTCGTTAATTCACATCTCAACACATAACCACAGGTGTGCACAGGTCGTAGGTACGCCTAATTGGGCCGCTGTGACAGTTGGAAGATGAGCCATGGAAAGGCTCCAAAATCCTTACTATACACTGTACATTTTTTTAGGTGAAAAATTCGATGTCGTCGGATCCGCTCCAGTCTTTGGATTTCGTTAATACACATCTCAACACATAACCACAGGTGTGCACAGGTCGTAGGTACGCCTAGTTGGGCCGCTGTGGCAGTTGGAAGATGAGCCATGGAAAGGCTCCAAAATCCTTACTATACACTGCACATTTTTTTAGGTGAAAAATTCGATGTCGTCGGATCCACTCCAGTCTTTGGATTTCGTTAATACACATCTCAACACATAACCACAGGTGTGCACAGGTCGTAGGTACGCCTAGTTGGGCCGCTGTGGCAGTTGGAAGATGAGCCATGGAAAGGCTCCAAAATTATTACTGTACACAGTACATTTTTTTAGGTGAAAAATTCGATGTCGTCGGATCCACTCCAGTCTTTGGATTTCGTTAATACACATCTCAACACATAACCACAGGTGCGCACAGGTCGTAGGTACGCCTAATTGGGCCGCTGTGACAGTTGGAAGATGAGCCATGGAAAGGCTCCAAAATCCTTACTATACACTGCACATTTTTTTAGGTGAAAAATTCGATGTCGTCGGATCCACTCCAGTCTTTGGATTTCGTTAATACACATTTCAACACATAACCACAGGTGCGCACAGGTCGTAGGTACGCCTAGTTGGGCCGCTGTGGCAGTTGGAAGATGAGCCATGGAAAGGCTCCAAAATCATTACTATACACTGCACATTTTTTTAGGTGAAAAATTCGATGTCGTCGGATCCACTCCAGTCTTTGGATTTCGTTAATACACATCTCAACACATAACCACAGGTGTGCACAGGTCGTAGGTACGTCTAGTTGGGCCGCTGTGGCAGTTGGAAGATGAGCCATGGAAATCCTCCAAAATCCTTACTATACACTGCACATTTTTTTAGGTGAAAAATTCGATGTCGTCGGATCCACTCCAGTCTTTGGATTTCGTTAATACACATCTCAACACATAACCACAGGTGCGCACAGGTCGTAGGTACGCCTAGTTGGGCCGCTGTGGCAGTTGGAAGATGAGCCATGGAAAGGCTCCAAAATCCTTACTATACACTACATTTTTTTAGGTGAAAAATTCGATGTCGTCGGATCTACTCCAGTCTTTGGATTTCGTTAATACACATCTCAACACATAACCGCAGGTATGCACAGGTCGTAGGTACGCCTAGTTGGGCCGCTGTGTAGTTGGAAGATGAGCCATGGAAAGGCTCCAAAATCCTTACTATACACTGTACATTTTTTTAGGTGAAAAATTCGATGTCGTCGGATCCACTCCAGTCTTTGGATTTCGTTAATACACATCTCAACACATAACCACAGGTGCGCACAGGTCGTAGGTACGCCTAGTTGGGCCGCTGTGGCAGTTGGAAGATGAGCCATGGAAAGGCTCCAAAATCCTTACTATACACTGTACATTTTTTTAGGTGAAAAATTCGATGTCGTCGGATCCACTCCAGTCTTTGGATTTCGTTAATACACATCTCAACACATAACCACAGGTGTGCACAGGTCGTAGGTACGCCTAGTTGGGCCGCTGTGGCAGTTGGAAGATGAGCCATGGGAAGGCTCCAAAATCCTCACATTTTTTTAGGTGAAAAATTCGATGTCGTCGGATCCACTCCAGTCTTTGGATTTCGTTAATACACATCTCAACACATAACCACAGGTGCGCACAGGTCGTAGGTACGCCTAGTTGGGCCGCTGTGGCAGTTGGAAGATGAGCCATGGAAAGGCTCCAAAATCATTACTATACACTGCACATTTTTTTAGGTGAAAAATTCGATGTCGTCGGATCCACTCCAGTCTTTGGATTTCGTTAATACACATCTCAACACATAACCACAGGTGTGCACAGGTCGTAGGTACGTCTAGTTGGGCCGCTGTGGCAGTTGGAAGATGAGCCATGGAAATCCTCCAAAATCCTTACTATACACTGCACATTATTTTAGGTGAAAAATTCGATGTCGTCGGATCCACTCCAGTCTTTGGATTTCGTTAATACACATCTCAACACATAACCACAGGTGCGCACAGGTCGGTAGGTACGCCTAGTTGGGCCGCTGTGGCAGTTGGAAGATGAGCCATGGAAAGGCTCCAAAATCATTACTATACACTGCACATTTTTTTAGGTGAAAAATTCGATGTCGTCGGATCCACTCCAGTCTTTGGATTTCGTTAATACACATCTCAACACATAACCACAGGTGCGCACAGGTCGTAGGTACGTCTAGTTGGGCCGCTGTGGCAGTTGGAAGATGAGCCATGGAAATCCTCCAAAATCCTTACTATACACTGCACATTTTTTTAGGTGAAAAATTCGATGTCGTCGGATCCACTCCAGTCTTTGGATTTCGTTAATACACATCTCAACACATAACCACAGGTGCGCACAGGTCGTAGGTACGCCTAGTTGGGCCGCTGTGGCAGTTGGAAGATGAGCCATGGAAAGGCTCCAAAATCCTTACTATACACTACATTTTTTTAGGTGAAAAATTCGATGTCGTCGGATCTACTCCAGTCTTTGGATTTCGTTAATACACATCTCAACACATAACCGCAGGTATGCACAGGTCGTAGGTACGCCTAGTTGGGCCGCTGTGTAGTTGGAAGATGAGCCATGGAAAGGCTCCAAAATCCTTACTATACACTGTACATTTTTTTAGGTGAAAAATTCGATGTCGTCGGATCCACTCCAGTCTTTGGATTTCGTTAATACACATCTCAACACATAACCACAGGTGTGCACAGGTCGTAGGTACGCCTAGTTGGGCCGCTGTGGCAGTTGGAAGATGAGCCATGGGAAGGCTCCAAAATCCTTACTATACACTGCACATTTTTTTAGGTGAAAAATTCGATGTCGTCGGATCCACTCCAGTCTTTGGATTTCGTTAATACACATCTCACTCCAGTCTTTGGATTTCGTTAATACACATCTCAACACATAACCACAGGTGTGCACAGGTCGTAGGTACGCCTAGTTGGGCCGCTGTGGCAGTTGGAAGATGAGCCATGGAAAGGCTCCAAAATCCTTACTATACACTGCACATTTTTTTGGTGAAAAATTCGATGTCGTCGGATCCACTCCAGTCTTTGGATTTCGTTAATACACATCTCAACACATAACCACAGGTGCGCACAGGTCGTAGGTACGCCTAGTTGGGCCGCTGTGGCAGTTGGAAGATGAGCCATGGAAAGGCTCCAAAATCCTTACTATACACTGTACATTTTTTTAGGTGAAAAATTCGATGTCGTCGGATCCACTCCAGTCTTTGGATTTCGTTAATACACATCTCAACACATAACCACAGGTGCGCACAGGTCGTAGGTACGCCTAGTTGGGCCGCTGTGGCAGTTGGAAGATGAGCCATGGAAAGGCTCCAAAATCCTTACTATACACTGTACATTTTTTTAGGTGAAAAATTCGATGTCGTCGGATCCACTCCAGTCTTTGGATTTCGTTAATACACATCTCAACACATAACCACAGGTGCGCACAGGTCGTAGGTACGCCTAGTTGGGCCGCTGTGGCAGTTGGAAGATGAGCCATGGAAAGGCTCCAAAATCCTTACTATACACTGTACATTTTTTTAGGTGAAAAATTCGATGTCGTCGGATCCACTCCAGTCTTTGGATTTCGTTAATACACATCTCAACACATAACCACAGGTGCGCACAGGTCGTAGGTACGCCTAGTTGGGCCGCTGTGGCAGTTGGAAGATGAGCCATGGAAAGGCTCCAAAATCCTTACTATACACTGTACATTTTTTTAGGTGAAAAATTCGATGTCGTCGGATCCACTCAAGTCTTTGGATTTCGTTAATACACATCTCAACACATAACCACAGGTGCGCACAGGTCGTAGGTACGCCTAGTTGGGCCGCTGTGGCAGTTGGAAGATGAGCCATGGAAAGGCTCCAAAATCCTTACTATACACTGTACATTTTTTTAGGTGAAAAATTCGATGTCGTCGGATCCACTCCAGTCTTTGGATTTCGTTAATACACATCTCAACACATAACCACAGGTGCGCACAGGTCGTAGGTACGCCTAGTTGGGCCGCTGTGGCAGTTGGAAGGAATTCGATGTCGTCGGATCCACTCCAGTCTTTGGATTTCGTTAATACACATCTCAACACATAACCACAGGTGCGCACAGGTAGTAGGTACGCCTAGTTGGGCCGCTGTGGCAGTTGGAAGATGAGCCATGGAAAGGCTCCAAAATCCTTACTATGCACTGTACATTTTTTTAGGTGAAAAATTCGATGTCGTCGGATCCACTCCAGTCTTTGGATTTCGTTAATACACATCTCAACACATAACCACAGGTGCGCACAGGTCGTAGGTACGCCTAGTTGGGCCGCTGTGGCAGTTGGAAGATGAGCCATGGAAAGGCTCCAAAATCCTTACTATACACTGTACATTTTTTTAGGTGAAAAATTCGATGTCGTCGGATCCACTCCAGTCTTTGGATTTCGTTAATACACATCTCAACACATAACCACAGGTGCGCACAGGTCGTAGGTACGCCTAGTTGGGCCGCTGTGGCAGTTGGAAGATGAGCCATGGAAAGGCTCCAAAATCCTTACTATACACTGCACATTTTTTTAGGTGAAAAATTCGATGTCGTCGGATCCACTCCAGTCTTTGGATTTCGTTAATACACATCTCAACACATAACCACAGGTGCGCACAGGTCGTAGGTACGCCTAGTTGGGCCGCTGTGGCAGTTGGAAGATGAGCCATGGAAAGGCTCCAAAATCCTTACTATACACTGTACATTTTTTTAGGTGAAAAATTCGATGTCGTCGGATCCACTCGTCTTTGGATTTCGTTAATACACATCTCAACACATAACCACAGGTGTGCACAGGTCGTAGGTACGCCTAGTTGGGCCGCTGTGGCGGTTGGAAGATGACCCATGGAAAGGCTCCAAAATCCTTACTATACACTGTACATTTTTTTAGGTGAAAAATTCGATGTCGTCGGATCCACTCCAGTTTTTGGATTTCGTTAATACACATCTCAACACATAACCACAGGTGCGCACAGGTCGTAGGTACGCCTAGTTGGGCCGCTGTGGCAGTTGGAAGATGAGCCATGGAAAGGCTCAAAAATCCTTACTATTCACTGTACATTTTTTTAGGTGAAAAATTCGATGTCGTCGGATCCACTCCAGTCTTTGGATTTCGTTAATATACATCTCAACACATAACCACAGGTGTGCACAGGTCGTAGGTACGCCTAGTTGGGCCGCTGTGGCAGTTGGAAGATGAGCCATGGAAAGGCTCCAAAATCCTTACTATACACTGTACATTTTTTTAGGTGAAAAATTCGATGTCGTCGGATCCACTCCAGTCTTTGGATTTCGTTAATACACATCTCAACACATAACCACAGGTGCGCACAGGTCGTAGGTACGCCTAGTTGGGCCGCTGTGGCAGTTGGAAGATGAGCCATGGAAAGGCTCAAAAATCCTTACTATTCACTGTACATTTTTTTAGGTGAAAAATTCGATGTCGTCGGATCCACTCCAGTCTTTGGATTTCGTTAATATACATCTCAACACATAACCACAGGTGTGCACAGGTCGTAGGTACGCCTAGTTGGGCCGCTGTGGCAGTTGGAAGATGAGCCATGGAAAGGCTCCAAAATCCTTACTATACACTGTACATTTTTTTAGGTGAAAAATTCGATGTCGTCGGATCCACTCCAGTCTTTGGATTTCGTTAATACACATCTCAACACATAACCACAGGTGCGCACAGGTCGTAGGTACGCCTAGTTGGGCCGCTGTGGCGGTTGGAAGATGACCCATGGAAAGGCTCCAAAATCCTTACTATACACTGTACATTTTTTTAGGTGAAAAATTCGATGTCGTCGGATCCACTCCAGTCTTTGGATTTCGTTAATACACATCTCAACACATAACCACAGGTGCGCACAGGTCGTAGGTACGCCTAGTTGGGCCGCTGTGGCAGTTGGAAGATGAGCCATGGAAAGGCTCAAAAATCCTTACTATTCACTGTACATTTTTTTAGGTGAAAAATTCGATGTCGTCGGATCCACTCCAGTCTTTGGATTTCGTTAATATACATCTCAACACATAACCACAGGTGTGCACAGGTCGTAGGTACGCCTAGTTGGGCCGCTGTGGCAGTTGGAAGATGAGCCATGGAAAGGCTCCAAAATCCTTACTATACACTGTACATTTTTTTAGGTGAAAAATTCGATGTCGTCGGATCCACTCCAGTCTTTGGATTTCGTTAATACACATCTCAACACATAACCACAGGTGTGCACAGGTCGTAGGTACGCCTAGTTGGGCCGCTGTGGCGGTTGGAAGATGACCCATGGAAAGGCTCCAAAATCCTTACTATACACTGTACATTTTTTTAGGTGAAAAATTCGATGTCGTCGGATCCACTCCAGTTTTTGGATTTCGTTAATACACATCTCAACACATAACCACAGGTGCGCACAGGTCGTAGGTACGCCTAGTTGGGCCGCTGTGGCAGTTGGAAGATGAGCCATGGAAAGGCTCAAAAATCCTTACTATTCACTGTACATTTTTTTAGGTGAAAAATTCGATGTCGTCGGATCCACTCCAGTCTTTGGATTTCGTTAATATACATCTCAACACATAACCACAGGTGTGCACAGGTCGTAGGTACGCCTAGTTGGGCCGCTGTGGCAGTTGGAAGATGAGCCATGGAAAGGCTCCAAAATCCTTACTATACACTGTACATTTTTTTAGGTGAAAAATTCGATGTCGTCGGATCCACTCCAGTCTTTGGATTTCGTTAATACACATCTCAACACATAACCACAGGTGCGCACAGGTCGTAGGTACGCCTAGTTGGGCCGCTGTGGCAGTTGGAAGATGAGCCATGGAAAGGCTCAAAAATCCTTACTATTCACTGTACATTTTTTTAGGTGAAAAATTCGATGTCGTCGGATCCACTCCAGTCTTTGGATTTCGTTAATATACATCTCAACACATAACCACAGGTGTGCACAGGTCGTAGGTACGCCTAGTTGGGCCGCTGTGGCAGTTGGAAGATGAGCCATGGAAAGGCTCCAAAATCCTTACTATACACTGTACATTTTTTTAGGTGAAAAATTCGATGTCGTCGGATCCACTCCAGTCTTTGGATTTCGTTAATACACATCTCAACACATAACCACAGGTGCGCACAGGTCGTAGGTACGCCTAGTTGGGCCGCTGTGGCGGTTGGAAGATGACCCATGGAAAGGCTCCAAAATCCTTACTATACACTGTACATTTTTTTAGGTGAAAAATTCGATGTCGTCGGATCCACTCCAGTCTTTGGATTTCGTTAATACACATCTCAACACATAACCACAGGTGCGCACAGGTCGTAGGTACGCCTAGTTGGGCCGCTGTGGCAGTTGGAAGATGAGCCATGGAAAGGCTCAAAAATCCTTACTATTCACTGTACATTTTTTTAGGTGAAAAATTCGATGTCGTCGGATCCACTCCAGTCTTTGGATTTCGTTAATATACATCTCAACACATAACCACAGGTGTGCACAGGTCGTAGGTACGCCTAGTTGGGCCGCTGTGGCAGTTGGAAGATGAGCCATGGAAAGGCTCCAAAATCCTTACTATACACTGTACATTTTTTTAGGTGAAAAATTCGATGTCGTCGGATCCACTCCAGTCTTTGGATTTCGTTAATACACATCTCAACACATAACCACAGGTGCGCACAGGTCGTAGGTACGCCTAGTTGGGCCGCTGTGGCAGTTGGAAGATGAGCCATGGAACGGCTCAAAAATCCTTACTATTCACTGTACATTTTTTTAGGTGAAAAATTCGATGTCGTCGGATCCACTCCAGTCTTTGGATTTCGTTAATATACATCTCAACACATAACCACAGGTGTGCACAGGTCGTAGGTACGCCTAGTTGGGCCGCTGTGGCAGTTGGAAGATGAGCCATGGAAAGGCTCCAAAATCCTTACTATACACTGTACATTTTTTTAGGTGAAAAATTCGATGTCGTCGGATCCACTCCAGTCTTTGGATTTCGTTAATACACATCTCAACACATAACCACAGGTGCGCACAGGTCGTAGGTACGCCTAGTTGGGCCGCTGTGGCAGTTGGAAGATGAGCCATGGAAAGGCTCCAAAATCCTTACTATACACTGTACATTTTTTTAGGTGAAAAATTCGATGTCGTCGGATCCACTCCAGTCTTTGGATTTCGTTAATACACATCTCAACACATAACCACAGGTGCGCACAGGTCGTAGGTACGCCTAGTTGGGCCGCTGTGGCAGTTGGAAGATGAGCCATGGAAAGGCTCCAAAATCCTTACTATACACTGTACATTTTTTTAGGTGAAAAATTCGATGTCGTCGGATCCACTCCAGTCTTTGGATTTCGTTAATACACATCTCAACACATAACCGCAGGTATGCACAGGTCGTAGGTACGCCTAGTTGGGCCGCTGTGTAGTTGGAAGATGAGCCATGGAAAGGCTCCAAAATCCTTACTATACACTGTACATTTTTTTAGGTGAAAAATTCGATGTCGTCGGATCCACTCCAGTCTTTGGATTTCGTTAATACACATCTCAACACATAACCACAGGTGCGCACAGGTCGTAGGTACGCCTGGTTGGGCCGCTGTGGCAGTTGGAAGATGAGCCATGGAAAGGCTCCAAAATCCTTACTGTACACAGTACATTTTTTTAGGTGAAAAATTCGATGTCGTCGGATCCACTCCAGTCTTTGGATTTCGTTAATACACATCTCAACACATAACCACAGGTGCGCACAGGTCGTAGGTACGCCTGGTTGGGCCGCTGTGGCAGTTGGAAGATGAGCCATGGAAAGGCTCCAAAATCCTTACTATACACTGTACATTTTTTTAGGTGAAAAATTCGATGTCGTCGGATCCACTCCAGTCTTTGGATTTCGTTAATACACATCTCAACACATAACCGCAGGTATGCACAGGTCGTAGGTACGCCTAGTTGGGCCGCTGTGTAGTTGGAAGATGAGCCATGGAAAGGCTCCAAAATCCTTACTATACACTGTACATTTTTTTAGGTGAAAAATTCGATGTCGTCGGATCCACTCCAGTCTTTGGATTTCGTTAATACACATCTCAACACATAACCACAGGTGCGCACAGGTCGTAGGTACGCCTGGTTGGGCCGCTGTGGCAGTTGGAAGATGAGCCATGGAAAGGCTCCAAAATCCTTACTGTACACAGTACATTTTTTTAGGTGAAAAATTCGATGTCGTCGGATCCACTCCAGTCTTTGGATTTCGTTAATACACATCTCAACACATAACCGCAGGTATGCACAGGTCGTAGGTACGCCTAGTTGGGCCGCTGTGTAGTTGGAAGATGAGCCATGGAAAGGCTCCAAAATCCTTACTATACACTGTACATTTTTTTAGGTGAAAATTCGAATGTACATTTTTTTAGGTGAAAAATTCGATGTCGTCGGATCCACTCCAGTCTTTGGATTTCGTTAATACACATCTCAACACACAACCACAGGTGCGCACAGGTCGTAGGTACGCCTAGTTGGGCCGCTGTGGCAGTTGGAAGATGAGCCATGGAAAGGCTCCAAAATCCTTACTATACACTGTACATTTTTTTAGGTGAAAAATTCGATGTCGTCGGATCCACTCCAGTCTTTGGATTTCGTTAATACACATCTCAACACATAACCACAGGTGCGCACAGGTCGTAGGTACGCCTAGTTGGGCCGCTGTGTAGTTGGAAGATGAGCCATGGAAAGGCTCCAAAATCCTTACTATACACTGTACATTTTTTTAGGTGAAAAATTCGATGTCGTCGGATCCACTCCAGTCTTTGGATTTCGTTAATACACATCTCAACACATAACCACAGGTGCGCACAGGTCGTAGGTACGCCTGGTTGGGCCGCTGTGGCAGTTGGAAGATGAGCCATGGAAAGGCTCCAAAATCCTTACTGTACACAGTACATTTTTTTAGGTGAAAAATTCGATGTCGTCGGATCCACTCCAGTCTTTGGATTTCGTTAATACACATCTCAACACATAACCACAGGTGTGCACAGGTCGTAGGTACGCCTAGTTGGGCCGCTGTGGCAGTTGGAAGATGAGCCATGGAAAGGCTCCAAAATCCTTACTATACACTGTACATTTTTTTAGGTGAAAAATTTGATGTCGTCTCATCCACTCCAGTCTTTGGATTTCGTTAATATACATCTCAACACATAACCACAGGTGTGCACAGGTCGTAGATACGCCTAGTTGGGCCGCTGTGGCAGTTGGAAGATGTGCCATGGAAAGGCTCCAAAATCCTTACTATACACTGTACATTTTTTTAGGTGAAAAATTCGATGTCGTCGGATCCACTCCAGTCTTTGGATTTCGTTAATACACATCTCAACACATAACCACAGGTGCGCACAGGTCGTAGGTACGCCTAGTTGGGCCGCTGTGGCAGTTGGAAGATGAGCCATGGAAAGGCTCCAAAATCCTTACTATACACTGTACATTTTTTTAGGTGAAAATTCGAATGTACATTTTTTTAGGTGAAAAATTCGATGTCGTCGGATCCACTCCAGTCTTTGGATTTCGTTAATACACATCTCAACACACAACCACAGGTGTGCACAGGTCGTAGGTACGCCTAGTTGGGCCGCTGTTGCAGTTGGAAGATGAGCCATGGAAAGGCTCCAAAATCCTTACTATACACTGTACATTTTTTTAGGTGAAAAATTCGATGTCGTCGGATCCACTCCAGTCTTTGGATTTCGTTAATACACATCTCAACACATAACCACAGGTGCGCACAGGTCGTAGGTACGCCTAGTTGGGCCGCTGTGGCAGTTGGAAGATGAGCCATGGAAAGGCTCCAAAATCCTTACTATACACTGTACATTTTTTTAGGTGAAAAATTCGATGTCGTCGGATCCACTCCAGTCTTTGGATTTCGTTAATACACATCTCAACACATAACCACAGGTGTGCACAGGTCGTAGGTACGCCTAGTTGGGCCGCTGTGGCAGTTGGAAGATGAGCCATGGAAAGGCTCCAAAATCCTTACTATACACTGTACATTTTTTTAGGTGAAAAATTTGATGTCGTCTCATCCACTCCAGTCTTTGGATTTCGTTAATATACATCTCAACACATAACCACAAGTGTGCACAGGTCGTAGGTACGCCTAGTTGGGCCGCTGTGGCAGTTGGAAGATGTGCCATGGAAAGGCTCCAAAATCCTTACTATACACTGTACATTTTTTTAGGTGAAAAATTCGATGTCGTCGGATCCACTCCAGTCTTTGGATTTCGTTAATACACATCTCAACACATAACCACAGGTGCGCACAGGTCGTAGGTACGCCTAGTTGGGCCGCTGTGGCAGTTGGAAGATGAGCCATGGAAAGGCTCCAAAATCCTTACTATACACTGTACATTTTTTTAGGTGAAAAATTCGATGTCGTCGGATCCACTCCAGTCTTTGGATTTCGTTAATACACATCTCAACACATAACCACAGGTGCGCACAGGTCGTAGGTACGCCTAGTTGGGCCGCTGTGGCAGTTGGAAGATGAGCCATGGAAAGGCTCCAAAATCCTTACTATACACTGTACATTTTTTGAGGTGAAAAATTCGATGTTGTCGGATCCACTCCAGTCCTTGGATTTCGTTAATACACATCTCAACACATAACCACAGGTGCGCACAGGTCGTAGGTACGCACAGGTCGTAGGTACGCCTAGTTGGGCCGCTGTTGCAGTTGGAAGATGAGCCATGGAAAGGCTCCAAAATCCTTACTATACACTGTACATTTTTTTAGGTGAAAATTCGAATGTACATGGCCGCTGTGGCAGTTGGAAGATGAGCCATGGAAAGGCTCCAAAATCCTTACTATACACTGTACATTTTTTTAGGTGAAAAATTCGATGTCGTCGGATCCACTCCAGTCTTTGGATTTCGTTAATACACATCTCAACACATAACCACAGGTGTGCACAGGTCGTAGGTACGCCTAGTTGGGCCGCTGTGGCAGTTGGAAGATGAGCCATGGAAAGGCTCCAAAATCCTTACTATACACTGTACATTTTTTTAGGTGAAAAATTCGATGTCGTCGGATCCACTCCAGTCTTTGGATTTCGTTAATACACATCTCAACACATAACCACAGGTGCGCACAGGTCGTAGGTACGCCTAGTTGGGCCGCTGTTGCAGTTGGAAGATGAGCCATGGAAAGGCTCCAAAATCCTTACTATACACTGTACATTTTTTTAGGTGAAAAATTCGATGTCGTCGGATCCACTCCAGTCTTTGGATTTCGTTAATACACATCTCAACACATAACCACAGGTGCGCACAGGTCGCAGGTACGCCTAGTTGGGCCGCTGTGGCAGTTGGAAGATGAGCCATGAAAAGGCTCCAAAATTCTTACTATACACTGTACATTTTTTTAGGTGAAAAATTCGATGTCGTCGGATCCACTCCAGTCTTTGGATTTCGTTAATACACATCTCAACACATAACCACAGGTGTGCACAGGTCGTAGGTACGCCTAGTTGGGCCGCTGTGGCAGTTGGAAGATGAGCCATGGAAAGGCTCCAAAATCCTTACTATACACTGTACATTTTTTTAGGTGAAAAATTCGATGTCGTCGGATCCACTCCAGTCTTTGGATTTCGTTAATACACATCTCAACACATAACCACAGGTGTGCACAGGTCGTAGGTACGCCTAGTTGGGCCGCTGTGGCAGTTGGAAGATGAGCCATGGAAAGGATCCAAAATCCTTACTATACACTGCACATTTTTTTAGGTGAAAAATTCGATGTCGTCGGATCCACTCCAGTCTTTGGATTTCGTTAATACACATCTCAACACATAACCACAGGTGCGCACAGGTCGTAGGTACGCCTAGTTGGGCCGCTGTGGCAGTTGGAAGATGAGCCATGGAAAGGCTCCAAAATCCTTACTATACACTGTACATTTTTTTAGGTGAAAAATTCGATGTCGTCGGATCCACTCCAGTCTTTGGATTTCGTTAATAGACATCTCAACACATAACCACAGGTGTGCACAGGTCGTAGGTACGCCTAGTTGGGCCGCTGTGGCAGTTGGAAGGTGAGCCATGGAAAGGCTCCAAAATCCTTACTATACACTGCACATTTTTTTAGGTGAAAAATTCGATGTCGTCGGATCCACTCCAGTCTTTGGATTTCGTTAATAGACATCTCAACACATAACCACAGGTGTGCACAGGTCGTAGGTACGCCTAGTTGGGCCGCTGTGGCAGTTGGAAGATGAGCCATGGAAAGGCTCCAAAATCCTTACTATACACTGTACATTTTTTTAGGTGAAAAATTCGATGTCGTCGGATCCACTCCAGTCTTTGGATTTCGTTAATAGACATCTCAACACATAACCACAGGTGTGCACAGGTCGTAGGTACGCCTAGTTGGGCCGCTGTGGCAGTTGGAAGATGAGCCATGGAAAGGCTCCAAAATCCTTACTATACACTGTACATTTTTTTAGGTGAAAAATTCGATGTCGTCGGATCCACTCCAGTCTTTGGATTTCGTTAATACACATCTCAACACATAACCACAGGTGTGCACAGGTCGTAGGTACGCCTAGTTCGGCCGCTGTGGCAGTTGGAAGATGAGCCATGGAAAGGCTCCAAAATCCTTACTATACACTGTACATTTTTTTAGGTGAAAAATTCGATGTCGTCGGATCCACTCCAGTCTTTGGATTTCGTTAATACACATCTCAACACATAACCACAGGTGCGCACAGGTCGTAGGTACGCCTAGTTGGGCCGCTGTTGCAGTTGGAAGATGAACCATGGAAAGGCTCCAAAATCCTTACTATACACTGTACATTTTTTTAGGTGAAAAATTCGATGTCGTCGGATCCACTCCAGTCTTTGGATTTCGTTAATACACATCTCAACACATAACCACAGGTGCGCACAGGTCGTAGGTACGCCTAGTTGGGCCGCTGTGGCAGTTGGAAGATGAGCCATGGAAAGGCTCCAAAATCCTTACTATACACTGTACATTTTTTTAGGTGAAAAATTCGATGTCGTCGGATCCACTCCAGTCTTTGGATTTCGTTAATACACATCTCAACACATAACCACAGGTGTGCACAGGTCGTAGGTACGCCTAGTTGGGCCGCTGTGGCAGTTGGAAGATGAGCCATGGAAAGGCTCCAAAATCCTTACTATACACTGTACATTTTTTTAGGTGAAAAATTCGATGTCGTCGGATCCACTCCAGTCTTTGGATTTCGTTAATACACATCTCAACACATAACCACAGGTGCGCACAGGTCGTAGGTACGCCTAGTTGGGCCGCTGTTGCAGTTGGAAGATGAGCCATGGAAAGGCTCCAAAATCCTTACTATACACTGTACATTTTTTTAGGTGAAAAATTCGATGTCGTCGGATCCACTCCAGTCTTTGGATTTCGTTAATACACATCTCAACACATAACCACAGGTGCGCACAGGTCGTAGGTACGCCTAGTTGGGCCGCTGTGGCAGTTGGAAGATGAGCCATGGAAAGGCTCCAAAATCCTTACTATACACTGTACATTTTTTTAGGTGAAAAATTCGATGTCGTCGGATCCACTCCAGTCTTTGGATTTCGTTAATACACATCTCAACACATAACCACAGGTGTGCACAGGTCGTAGGTACGCCTAGTTGGGCCGCTGTGGCAGTTGGAAGATGAGCCATGGAAAGGCTCCAAAATCCTTACTATACACTGTACATTTTTTTAGGTGAAAAATTCGATGTCGTCGGATCCACTCCAGTCTTTGGATTTCGTTAATACACATCTCAACACATAACCACAGGTGTGCACAGGTCGTAGGTACGCCTAGTTGGGCCGCTGTGGCAGTTGGAAGATGAGCCATGGAAAGGATCCAAAATCCTTACTATACACTGCACATTTTTTTAGGTGAAAAATTCGATGTCGTCGGATCCACTCCAGTCTTTGGATTTCGTTAATACACATCTCAACACATAACCACAGGTGCGCACAGGTCGTAGGTACGCCTAGTTGGGCCGCTGTGGCAGTTGGAAGATGAGCCATGGAAAGGCTCCAAAATCCTTACTATACACTGTACATTTTTTTAGGTGAAAAATTCGATGTCGTCGGATCCACTCCAGTCTTTGGATTTCGTTAATAGACATCTCAACACATAACCACAGGTGTGCACAGGTCGTAGGTACGCCTAGTTGGGCCGCTGTGGCAGTTGGAAGATGAGCCATGGAAAGGCTCCAAAATCCTTACTATACACTGCACATTTTTTTAGGTGAAAAATTCGATGTCGTCGGATCCACTCCAGTCTTTGGATTTCGTTAATACACATCTCAACACATAACCACAGGTGCGCACAGGTCGTAGGTACGCCTAGTTGGGCCGCTGTGGCAGTTGGAAGGTGAGCCATGGAAAGGCTCCAAAATCCTTACTATACACTGCACATTTTTTTAGGTGAAAAATTCGATGTCGTCGGATCCACTCCAGTCTTTGGATTTCGTTAATAGACATCTCAACACATAACCACAGGTGTGCACAGGTCGTAGGTACGCCTAGTTGGGCCGCTGTGGCAGTTGGAAGATGAGCCATGGAAAGGCTCCAAAATCCTTACTATACACTGTACATTTTTTTAGGTGAAAAATTCGATGTCGTCGGATCCACTCCAGTCTTTGGATTTCGTTAATACACATCTCAACACATAACCACAGGTGTGCACAGGTCGTAGGTACGCCTAGTTGGGCCGCTGTGGCAGTTGGAAGATGAGCCATGGAAAGGCTCCAAAATCCTTACTATACACTGCACATTTTTTTAGGTGAAAAATTCGATGTCGTCGGATCCACTCCAGTCTTTGGATTTCGTTAATACACATCTCAACACATAACCACAGGTGCGCACAGGTCGTAGGTAGGCCTAGTTGGGCCGCTGTGGCAGTTGGAAGATGAGCCATGGAAAGGCTCCAAAATCCTTACTATACACTGTACATTTTTTTAGGCAAAAAATTCGATGTCGTCGGATCCACTCCAGTCTTTGGATTTCGTTAATACACATCTCAACACATAACCACAGGTGCGCACAGGTCGTAGGTACGCCTAGTTGGGCCGCTGTGGCAGTTGGAAGATGAGCCATGGAAAGGCTCCAAAATCCTTACTATACACTGTACATTTTTTTAGGTGAAAAATTCGATGTGGTCGGATCCACTCCAGTCTTTGGATTTCGTTAATACACATCTCAACACATAACCACAGGTGTGCACAGGTCGTAGGTACGATTAGTTGGGCCGCTGTGGCAGTTGGAAGATGAGCCATGGAAAAGAATCCAAAATCCTTACTATACACTGCACATTTTTTTAGGTGAAAAATTCGATGTCGTCGGATCCACTCCAGTCTTTGGATTTCGTTAATACACATCTCAACACATAACCACAGGTGCGCACAGGTCGTAGGTACGCCTAGTTGGGCCGCTGTGGCAGTTGGAAGATGAGCCATGGAAAGGCTCCAAAATCCTTACTATACACTGTACATTTTTTTAGGTGAAAAATTCGATGTCGTCGGATCCACTCCAGTCTTTGGATTTCGTTAATACACATCTCAACACATAACCACAGGTGCGCACAGGTCGTAGGTACGCCTAGTTGGGCCGCTGTGGCAGTTGGAACATGAGCCATGGAAAGGCTCCAAAATCCTTACTATACACTGTACATTTTTTGAGGTGAAAAATTCGATGTCGTCGGATCCACTCCAGTCTTTGGATTTCGTTAATACACATCTCAACACATAACCACAGGTGCGCACAGGTCGTAGGTACGCCTAGTTGGGCCGCTGTGGCAGTTGGAAGATGAGCCATGGAAAGGCTCCAAAATCCTTACTTACACTGTACATTTTTTTAGGTGAAAAATTCGATGTCGTCGGATCCACTCCAGTCTTTGGATTTCGTTAATACACATCTCAACACATAACCACAGGTGCGCACAGGTCGTAGGTACGCCTAGTTGGGCCGCTGTGGCAGTTGGAAGATGAGCCATGGAAAGGCTCCAAAATCCTTACTATACACTGTACATTTTTTTAGGTGAAAAATTCGATGTCGTCGGATCCACTCCAGTCTTTGGATTTCGTTAATACACATCTCAACACATAACCACAGGTGCGCACAGGTCGTAGGTACGCCTAGTTGGGCCGCTGTGGCAGTTGGAAGATGAGCCATGGAAAGGCTCCAAAATCCTTACTATACACTGTACATTTTTTTAGGTGAAAAATTCGATGTCGTCGGATCCACTCCAGTCTTTGGATTTCGTTAATACGCATCTCAACACATAACCACAGGTGCGCACAGGTCGTAGGTACGCCTAGTTGGGCCGCTGTGGCAGTTGGAAGATGAGCCATGGAAAGGCTCCAAAATCCTTACTATACACTGTACATTTTTTTAGGTGAAAAATTCGATGTCGTCGGATCCACTCCAGTCTTTGGATTTCGTTAATACACATCTCAACACATAACCACAGGTGCGCACAGGTCGTAGGTACGCCTAGTTGGGCCGCTGTGGCAGTTGGAAGATGAGCCATGGAAAGGCTCCAAAATCCTTACTATACACTGTACATTTTTTTAGGTGAAAAATTCGATGTCGTCGGATCCACTCCAGTCTTTGGATTTCGTTAATACACATCTCAACACATAACCACAGGTGTGCACAGGTCGTAGGTACGCCTAGTTGGGCCGCTGTGGCAGTTGGAAGATGAGCCATGGAAAGGCTCCAAAATCCTTACTATACACTGTACATTTTTTTAGGTGAAAAATTCGATGTCGTCGGATCCACTCCAGTCTTTGGATTTCGTTAATACACATCTCAACACATAACCACAGGTGCGCACAGGTCGTAGGTACGCCTAGTTGGGCCGCTGTGACAGTTGGAAGATGAGCCATGGAAAGGCTCCAAAATCCTTACTATACACTGTACATTTTTTTAGGTGAAAAATTCGATGTCGTCGGATCCACTCCAGTCTTTGGATTTCGTTAATACACATCTCAACACATAACCACAGGTGTGCACAGGTCGTAGGTACGCCTAGTTGGGCCGCTGTGGCAGCTGGAAGATGAGCCATGGAAAGGCTCCAAAGTCCTTACTATACACTGTACATTTATTTAGGTGAAAAATTCGATGTCGTCGGATCCACTCTAGTCTTTGGATTTCGTTAATACACATCTCAACACATAACCACAGGTGCGCACAGGTCGTAGGTACGCCTAGTTGGGCCGCTGTGGCAGTTGGAAGATGAGCCATGGAGAGGCTCCAAAATCCTTACTATACACTGCACATTTTTTTAGGTGAAAAATTCGATGTCGTCGGATCCACTCCAGTCTTTGGATTTCGTTAATACACATCTCAACACATAACCACAGGTGCGCACAGGTCGTAGGTACGCCTAGTTGGGCCGCTGTGGCAGTTGGAAGATGAGCCATGGAAAGGCTCCAAAATCCTTACTATACACTGTACATTTTTTTAGGTGAAAAATTCGATGTCGTCGGATCCACTCCAGTCTTTGGATTTCGTTAATACACATCTCAACACATAACCACAGGTGTGCACAGGTCGTAGGTACGCCTAGTTGGGCCGCTGTGGCAGTTGGAAGATGAGCCATGGAAAGGCTCCAAAATCCTTACTATACACTGTACATTTATTTAGGTGAAAAATTCGATGTCGTCGGATCCACTCCAGTCTTTGGATTTCGTTAATACACATCTCAACACATAACCACAGGTGCGCACAGGTCGTAGGTACGCCTAGCTGGGCCGCTGTGGCAGTTGGAAGATGAGCCATGGAAAGGCTCCAAAATCCTTACTATACACTGTACATTTTTTTAGGTGAAAAATTCGATGTCGTCGGATCCACTCCAGTCTTTGGATTTCGTTAATACACATCTCAACACATAACCACAGGTGCGCACAGGTCGTAGGTACGCCTAGTTGGGCCGCTGTGGCAGTTGGAAGATGAGCCATGGAAAGGCTCCAAAATCCTTACTATACACTGTACATTTTTTTAGGTGAAAAATTCGATGTCGTCGGATCCACTCCAGTCTTTGGATTTCGTTAATACACATCTCAACACATAACCACAGGTGCGCACAGGTCGTAGGTACGCCTAGTTGGGCCGCTGTGGCAGTTGGAAGATGAGCCATGGAAAGGCTCCAAAATCCTTACTATACACTGTACATTTTTTTAGGTGAAAAATTCGATGTCGTCGGATCCACTCCAGTCTTTGGATTTCGTTAATACACATCTCAACACATAACCACAGGTGCGCACAAGTCGTAGGTACGCCTAGTTGGGCCGCTGTGGCAGTTAGAAGATGAGCCATGGAAAGGCTCCAAAATCCTTACTATACACTGTACATTTTTTTAGGTGAAAAATTCGATGTCGTCGGATCCACTCCAGTCTCTGGATTTCGTTAATACACAAGGTACGCCTAGTTGGGCCGCTGTGGCAGTTGGAAGATGAGCCATGGAAAGGCTCCAAAATCCTTACTATACACTGTACATTTTTTTAGGTGAAAAATTCGATGTCGTCGGATCCACTCTAGTCTTTGGATTTCGTTAATACACATCTCAACACATAACCACAGGTGTGCACAGGTCGTAGGTACGCCTAGTTGGGCCGCTGTGGCAGTTGGAAGATGAGCCATGGAAAGGCTCCAAAATCCTTACTATACACTGCACATTTTTTTAGGTGAAAAATTCGATGTCGTCGGATCCACTCCAGTCTTTGGATTTCGTTAATACACATCTCAACACATAACCACAGGTGCGCACAGGTCGTAGGTACGCCTAGTTGGGCCGCTGTGGCAGTTGGAAGATGAGCCATGGAAAGGCTCCAAAATCCTTACTATACACTGCACATTTTTTTAGGTGAAAAATTCGATGTCGTCGGATCCACTCCAGTCTTTGGATTTCGTTAATACACATCTCAACACATAACCACAGGTGCGCACAGGTCGTAGGTACGCCTAGTTGGGCCGCTGTGGCAGTTGGAAGATGAGCCATGGAAAGGCTCCAAAATCCTTACTATACACTGTACATTTTTTTAGGTGAAAAATTCGATGTCGTCGGATCCACTCCAGTCTTTGGATTTCGTTAATACACATCTCAACACATAACCACAGGTGTGCACAGGTCGTAGGTACGCCTAGTTGGGCCGCTGTGGCAGTTGGAAGATGAGCCATGGAAAGGCTCCAAAATCCTTACTATACACTGTACATTTATTTAGGTGAAAAATTCGATGTCGTCGGATCCACTCTAGTCTTTGGATTTCGTTAATACACATCTCAACACATAACCACAGGTGCGCACAGGTCGTAGGTACGCCTAGTTGGGCCGCTGTGGCAGTTGGAAGATGAGCCATGGAAAGGCTCCAAAATCCTTACTATACACTGTACATTTTTTTAGGTGAAAAATTCGATGTCGTCGGTTCCACTCTAGTCTTTGGATTTCGTTAATACACATCTCAACACATAACCACAGGTGCGCACATCGTAGGTACGCCTAGTTGGGCCGCTGTGGCAGTTGGAAGATGAGCCATGGAAAGGCTCCAAAATCCTTACTATACACTGTACATTTTTTTAGGTGAAAAATTCGATGTCGTCGGATCCACTCCAGTCTTTGGATTTCGTTAATACACATCTCAACACATAACCACAGGTGCGCACAGGTCGTAGGTACGCCTAGTTGGGCCGCTGTGGCAGTTGGAAGATGAGCCATGGAAAGGCTCCAAAATCCTTACTATACACTGTACATTTTTTTAGGTGAAAAATTCGATGTCGTCGGATCCACTCCAGTCTTTGGATTTCGTTAATACACATCTCAACACATAACCACAGGTGCGCACAGGTCGTAGGTACGCCTAGTTGGGCCGCTGTGGCAGTTGGAAGATGAGCCATGGAAAGGCTCCAAAATCCTTACTATACACTGTACATTTTTTTAGGTGAAAAATTCGATGTCGTCGGATCCACTCCAGTCTTTGGATTTCGTTAATACACATCTCAACACATAACCACAGGTGCGCACAGGTCGTAGGTACGCCTAGTTGGGCCGCTGTGGCAGTTGGAAGATGAGCCATGGAAAGGCTCCAAAATCCTTACTATACACTGTACATTTTTTTAGGTGAAAAATTCGATGTCGTCGGATCCACTCCAGTCTTTGGATTTCGTTAATACACATCTCAACACATAACCACAGGTGCGCACAGGTCGTAGGTACGCCTAGTTGGGCCGCTGTGGCAGTTGGAAGATGAGCCATGGAAAGGCTCCAAAATCCTTACTATACACTGTACATTTTTTTAGGTGAAAAATTCGATGTCGTCGGATCCACTCCAGTCTTTGGATTTCGTTAATACACATCTCAACACATAACCACAGGTGTGCACAGGTCGTAGGTACGCCTAGTTGGGCCGCTGTGGCAGTTGGAAGATGAGCCATGGAAAGGCTCCAAAGTCCTTACTATACACTGTACATTTATTTAGGTGAAAAATTCGATGTCGTCGGATCCACTCTAGTCTTTGGATTTCGTTAATACACATCTCAACACATAACCACAGGTGCGCACAAGTCGTAGGTACGCCTAGTTGGGCCGCTGTGGCAGTTAGAAGATGAGCCATGGAAAGGCTCCAAAATCCTTACTATACACTGTACATTTTTTTAGGTGAAAAATTCGATGTCGTCGGATCCACTCCAGTCTTTGGATTTCGTTAATACACATCTCAACACATAACCACAGGTGCGCACAGGTCGTAGGTACGCCTAGTTGGGCCGCTGTGGCAGTTGGAAGATGAGCCATGGAAAGGCTCCAAAATCCTTACTATACACTGTACATTTTTTTAGGTGAAAAATTCGATGTCGTCGGATCCACTCCAGTCTTTGGATTTCGTTAATACACATCTCAACACATAACCACAGGTGCGCACAGGTCGTAGGTACGCCTAGTTGGGCCGCTGTGGCAGTTGGAAGATGAGCCATGGAAAGGCTCCAAAATCCTTACTATACACTGTACATTTTTTTAGGTGAAAAATTCGATGTCGTCGGATCCACTCTAGTCTTTGGATTTCGTTAATACACATCTCAACACATAACCACAGGTGCGCACAGGTCGTAGGTACGCCTAGTTGGGCCGCTGTGGCAGTTGGAAGATGAGCCATGGAAAGGCTCCAAAATCCTTACTATACACTGTACATTTTTTTAGGTGAAAAATTCGATGTCGTCGGATCCACTCCAGTCTTTGGATTTCGTTAATACACATCTCAACACATAACCACAGGTGTGCACAAGTCGTAGGTACGCCTAGTTGGGCCGCTGTGGCAGTTGGAAGATGAGCCATGGAAAGGCTCCAAAATCCTTACTATACACTGTACATTTTTTTAGGTGAAAAATTCGATGTCGTCGGATCCACTCTAGTCTTTGGATTTCGTTAATACACATCTCAACACATAACCACAGGTGCGCACAGGTCGTAGGTACGCCTAGTTGGGCCGCTGTGGCAGTTGGAAGATGAGCCATGGAAAGGCTCCAAAATCCTTACTATACACTGTACATTTTTTTAGGTGAAAAATTCGATGTCGTCGGATCCACTCCAGTCTTTGGATTTCGTTAATACACATCTCAACACATAACCACAGGTGTGCACAGGTCGTAGGTACGCCTAGTTGGGCCGCTGTGGCAGTTGGAAGATGAGCCATGGAAAGGCTCCAAAATCCTTACTATACACTGTACATTTATTTAGGTGAAAAATTCGATGTCGTCGGATCCACTCCAGTCTTTGGATTTCGTTAATACACATCTCAACACATAACCACAGGTGTGCACAGGTCGTAGGTACGCCTAGTTGGGCCGCTGTGGCAGTTGGAAGATGAGCCATGGAAAGGCTCCAAAATCCTTACTATACACTGTACATTTTTTTAGGTGAAAAATTCGATGTCGTCGGATCCACTCCAGTCTTTGGATTTCGTTAATACACATCTCAACACATAACCACAGGTGTGCACAGGTCGTAGGTACGCCTAGTTGGGCCGCTGTGGCAGTTGGAAGATGAGCCATGGAAAGGCTCCAAAATCCTTACTATACACTGTACATTTTTTTAGGTGAAAAATTCGATGTCGTCGGATCCACTCCAGTCTTTGGATTTCGTTAATACACATCTCAACACATAACCACAGGTGCGCACAGGTCGTAGGTACGAATAGTTGGGCCGCTGTGGCAGTTGGAAGATGAGCCATGGAAAGGCTCCAAAATCCTTACTATACACTGTACATTTTTTTAGGTGAAAAATTCGATGTCGTCGGATCCACTCCAGTCTTTGGATTTCGTTAATACACATCTCAACACATAACCACAGGTGCGCACAGGTCGTAGGTACGCCTAGTTGGGCCGCTGTGGCAGTTGGAAGATGAGCCATGGAAAGGCTCCAAAATCCTTACTATACACTGTACATTTTTTTAGGTGAAAAATTCGATGTCGTCGGATCCACTCCAGTCTTTGGATTTCGTTAATACACATCTCAACACATAACCACAGGTGTGCACAGGTCGTAGGTACGCCTAGTTGGGCCGCTGTGGCAGTTGGAAGATGAGCCATGGAAAGGCTCCAAAATCCTTACTATACACTGCACATTTTTTTAGGTGAAAAATTCGATGTCGTCGGATCCACTCCAGTCTTTGGATTTCGTTAATACACATCTCAACACATAACCACAGGTGCGCACAGGTCGTAGGTACGCCTAGTTGGGCCGCTGTGGCAGTTGGAAGATGAGCCATGGAAAGGCTCCAAAATCCTTACTATACACTGTACATTTTTTTAGGTGAAAAATTCGATGTCGTCGGATCCACTCCAGTCTTTGGATTTCGTTAATACACATCTCAACACATAACCACAGGTGCGCACAGGTCGTAGGTACGCCTAGTTGGGCCGCTGTGGCAGTTGGAAGATGAGCCATGGAAAGGCTCCAAAATCCTTCCTATACACTGTACATTTTTTTAGGTGAAAAATTCGATGTCGTCGGATCCACTCCAGTCTTTGGATTTCGTTAATACACATCTCAACACATAACCACAGGTGCGCACAGGTCGTAGGTACGCCTAGTTGGGCCGCTGTGGCAGTTGGAAGATGAGCCATGGAAAGGCTCCAAAATCCTTACTATACACTGTACATTTTTTTAGGTGAAAAATTCGATGTCGTCGGATCCACTCTAGTCTTTGGATTTCGTTAATACACATCTCAACACATAACCACAGGTGCGCACAGGTCGTAGGTACGCCTAGTTGGGCCGCTGTGGCAGTTGGAAGATGAGCCATGGAAAGGCTCCAAAATCCTTACTATACACTGTACATTTTTTTAGGTGAAAAATTCGATGTCGTCGGATCCACTCCAGTCTTTGGATTTCGTTAATACACATCTCAACACATAACCACAGGTGTGCACAGGTCGTAGGTACGCCTAGTTGGGCCGCTGTGGCAGTTGGAAGATGAGCCATGGAAAGGCTCCAAAATCCTTACTATACACTGTACATTTTTTTAGGTGAAAAATTCGATGTCGTCGGATCCACTCCAGTCTTTGGATTTCGTTAATACACATCTCAACACATAACCACAGGTGCGCACAGGTCGTAGGTACGCCTAGTTGGGCCGCTGTGGCAGTTGGAAGATGAGCCATGGAAAGGCTCCAAAATCCTTACTATACACTGTACATTTATTTAGGTGAAAAATTCGATGTCGTCGGATCCACTCCAGTCTTTGGATTTCGTTAATACACATCTCAACACATAACCACAGGTGTGCACAGGTCGTAGGTACGCCTAGTTGGGCCGCTGTGGCAGTTGGAAGATGAGCCATGGAAAGGCTCCAAAATCCTTACTATACACTGTACATTTTTTTAGGTGAAAAATTCGATGTCGTCGGATCCACTCCAGTCTTTGGATTTCGTTAATACACATCTCAACACATAACCACAGGTGCGCACAGGTCGTAGGTACGAATAGTTGGGCCGCTGTGGCAGTTGGAAGATGAGCCATGGAAAGGCTCCAAAATCCTTACTATACACTGTACATTTTTTTAGGTGAAAAATTCGATGTCGTCGGATCCACTCCAGTCTTTGGATTTCGTTAATACACATCTCAACACATAACCACAGGTGCGCACAGGTCGTAGGTACGCCTAGTTGGGCCGCTGTGGCAGTTGGAAGATGAGCCATGGAAAGGCTCCAAAATCCTTACTATACACTGTACATTTTTTTAGGTGAAAAATTCGATGTCGTCGGATCCACTCCAGTCTTTGGATTTCGTTAATACAAATCTCAACACATAACCACAGGTGTGCACAGGTCGTAGGTACGCCTAGTTGGGCCGCTGTGGCAGTTGGAAGATGAGCCATGGAAAGGCTCCAAAATCCTTACTATACACTGTACATTTTTTTAGGTGAAAAATTCGATGTCGTCGGATCCACTCCAGTCTTTGGATTTCGTTAATACACATCTCAACACATAACCACAGGTGTGCACAGGTCGTAGGTACGCCTAGTTGGGCCGCTGTGGCAGTTGGAAGATGAGCCATGGAAAGGCTCCAAAATCCTTACTATACACTGCACATTTTTTTAGGTGAAAAATTCGATGTCGTCGGATCCACTCCAGTCTTTGGATTTCGTTAATACACATCTCAACACATAACCACAGGTGCGCACAGGTCGTAGGTACGCCTAGTTGGGCCGCTGTGGCAGTTGGAAGATGAGCCATGGAAAGGCTCCAAAATCCTTACTATACACTGTACATTTTTTTAGGTAAAAAATTCGATGTCGTCGGATCCACTCCAGTCTTTGGATTTCGTTAATACACATCTCAACACATAACCACAGGTGTGCACAGGTCGTAGGTACGCCTAGTTGGGCCGCTGTGGCAGTTGGAAGATGAGCCATGGAAAGGCTCCAAAATCCTTACTATACACTGCACATTTTTTTAGGTGAAAAATTCGATGTCGTCGGATCCACTCCAGTCTTTGGATTTCGTTAATACACATCTCAACACATAACCACAGGTGCGCACAGGTCGTAGGTACGCCTAGTTGGGCCGCTGTGGCAGTTGGAAGATGAGCCATGGAAAGGCTCCAAAATCCTTACTATACACTGTACATTTTTTTAGGTGAAAAATTCGATGTCGTCGGATCCACTCCAGTCTTTGGATTTCGTTAATACACATCTCAACACATAACCACAGGTGTGCACAGGTCGTAGGTACGCCTAGTTGGGCCGCTGTGGCAGTTGGAAGATGAGCCATGGAAAGGCTCCAAAATCCTTACTATACACTGCACATTTTTTTAGGTGAAAAATTCGATGTCGTCGGATCCACTCCAGTCTTTGGATTTCGTTAATACACATCTCAACACATAACCACAGGTGCGCACAGGTCGTAGGTACGCCTAGTTGGGCCGCTGTGGCAGTTGGAAGATGAGCCATGGAAAGGCTCCAAAATCCTTACTATACACTGTACATTTTTTTAGGTGAAAAATTCGATGTCGTCGGATCCACTCCAGTCTTTGGATTTCGTTAATACACATCTCAACACATAACCACAGGTGTGCACATCGTAGGTACGCCTAGTTGGGCCGCTGTGGCAGTTGGAAGATGAGCCATGGAAAGGCTCCAAAATCCTTACTATACACTGTACATTTTTTTAGGTGAAAAATTCGATGTCGTCGGATCCACTCCAGTCTTTGGATTTCGTTAATACACATCTCAACACATAACCACAGGTGCGCACAGGTCGTAGGTACGCCTAGTTGGGCCGCTGTAACAGTTGGAAGATGAGCCATGGAAAGGCTCCAAAATCCTTACTATACACTGTACATTTTTTTAGGTGAAAAATTCGATGTCGTCGGATCCACTCCAGTCTTTGGATTTCGTTAATACACATCTCAACACATAACCACAGGTGTGCACAGGTCGTAGGTACGCCTAGTTGGGCCGCTGTGGCAGTTGGAAGATGAGCCATGGAAAGGCTCCAAAATCCTTACTATACACTGTACATTTTGTTAGGTGAAAAATTCGATGTCGTCGGATCCACTCCAGTCTTTGGATTTCGTTAATACACATCTCAACACATAACCACAGGTGTGCACAGGTCGTAGGTACGCCTAGTTGGGCCGCTGTGGCAGTTGGAAGATGAGCCATGGAAAGGCTCCAAAATCCTTACTATACACTGCACATTTTTTTAGGTGAAAAATTCGATGTCGTCGGCTCCACTCCAGTCTTTGGATTTCGTTAATACACATCTCAACACATAACCACAGGTGTGCACAGGTCGTAGGTACGCCTAGTTGGGCCGCTGTGGCAGTTGGAAGATGAGCCATGGAAAGGCTCCAAAATCCTTACTATACACTGTACATTTTTTTAGGTGAAAAATTCGATGTCGTCGGATCCACTCCAGTCTTTGGATTTCGTTAATACACATCTCAACACATAACCACAGGTGTGCACAGGTCGTAGGTACGCCTAGTTGGGCCGCTGTGGCAGTTGGAAGATGAGCCATGGAAAGGCTCCAAAATCCTTACTATACACTGCACATTTTTTTAGGTGAAAAATTCGATGTCGTCGGCTCCACTCCAGTCTTTGGATTTCGTTAATACACATCTCAACACATAACCACAGGTGTGCACAGGTCGTAGGTACGCCTAGTTGGGCCGCTGTGGCAGTTGGAAGATGAGCCATGGAAAGGCTCCAAAATCCTTACTATGCACTGTACATTTTTTTAGGTGAAAAATTCGATGTCGTCGGATCCACTCCAGTCTTTGGATTTCGTTAATACACATCTCAACACATAACCACAGGTGTGCACAGGTCGTAGGTACGCCTAGTTGGGCCGCTGTGGCAGTTGGAAGATGAGCCATGGAAAGGCTCCAAAATCCTTACTATACACTGCACATTTTTTTAATTGAAAAATTCGATGTCGTCGGATCCACTCCAGTCTTTGGATTTCGTTAATACACATCTCAACACATAACCACAGGTGTGCACAGGTCGTAGGTACGCCTAGTTGGGCCGCTGTGGCAGTTGGAAGATGAGCCATGGAAAGGCTCCAAAATCCTTACTATACACTGTACATTTTTTTAGGTGAAAAATTCGATGTCGTCGGATCCACTCCAGTCTTTGGATTTCGTTAATACACATCTCAACACATAACCACAGGTGTGCACAGGTCGTAGGTACGCCTAGTTGGGCCGCTGTGGCAGTTGGAAGATGAGCCATGGAAAGGCTCCAAAATCCTTACTATACACTGCACATTTTTTTAGGTGAAAAATTCGATGTCGTCGGCTCCACTCCAGTCTTTGGATTTCGTTAATACACATCTCAACACATAACCACAGGTGTGCACAGGTCGTAGGTACGCCTAGTTGGGCCGCTGTGGCAGTTGGAAGATGAGCCATGGAAAGGCTCCAAAATCCTTACTATGCACTGTACATTTTTTTAGGTGAAAAATTCGATGTCGTCGGATCCACTCCAGTCTTTGGATTTCGTTAATACACATCTCAACACATAACCACAGGTGCGCACAGGTCGTAGGTACGCCTAGTTGGGCCGCTGTGGCAGTTGGAAGATGAGCCATGGAAAGGCTCCAAAATCCTTACTATACACTGTACATTTTTTTAGTTGAAAAATTCGATGTCGTCGGGTCCACTCCAGTCTTTGGATTTCGTTAATACACATCTCAACACATAACCACAGGTGTGCACAGGTCGTAGGTACGCCTAGTTGGGCCGCTGTGGCAGTTGGAAGATGAGCCATGGAAAGGCTCCAAAATCCTTACTATACACTGTACATTTTGTTAGGTGAAAAATTCGATGTCGTCGGATCCACTCCAGTCTTTGGATTTCGTTAATACACATCTCAACACATAACCACAGGTGTGCACAGGTCGTAGGTACGCCTAGTTGGGCCGCTGTGGCAGTTGGAAGATGAGCCATGGAAAGGCTCCAAAATCCTTACTATACACTGTACATTTTTTTAGGTGAAAAATTCGATGTCGTCGGATCCACTCCAGTCTTTGGATTTCGTTAATACACATCTCAACACATAACCACAGGTGTGCACATCGTAGGTACGCCTAGTTGGGCCGCTGTGGCAGTTGGAAGATGAGCCATGGAAAGGCTCCAAAATCCTTACTATACACTGTACATTTTTTTAGGTGAAAAATTCGATGTCGTCGGATCCACTCCAGTCTTTGGATTTCGTTAATACACATCTCAACACATAACCACAGGTGCGCACAGGTCGTAGGTACGCCTAGTTGGGCCGCTGTAACAGTTGGAAGATGAGCCATGGAAAGGCTCCAAAATCCTTACTATACACTGTACATTTTTTTAGGTGAAAAATTCGATGTCGTCGGATCCACTCCAGTCTTTGGATTTCGTTAATACACATCTCAACACATAACCACAGGTGTGCACAGGTCGTAGGTACGCCTAGTTGGGCCGCTGTGGCAGTTGGAAGATGAGCCATGGAAAGGCTCCAAAATCCTTACTATACACTGTACATTTTGTTAGGTGAAAAATTCGATGTCGTCGGATCCACTCCAGTCTTTGGATTTCGTTAATACACATCTCAACACATAACCACAGGTGTGCACAGGTCGTAGGTACGCCTAGTTGGGCCGCTGTGGCAGTTGGAAGATGAGCCATGGAAAGGCTCCAAAATCCTTACTATACACTGCACATTTTTTTAGGTGAAAAATTCGATGTCGTCGGCTCCACTCCAGTCTTTGGATTTCGTTAATACACATCTCAACACATAACCACAGGTGTGCACAGGTCGTAGGTACGCCTAGTTGGGCCGCTGTGGCAGTTGGAAGATGAGCCATGGAAAGGCTCCAAAATCCTTACTATGCACTGTACATTTTTTTAGGTGAAAAATTCGATGTCGTCGGATCCACTCCAGTCTTTGGATTTCGTTAATACACATCTCAACACATAACCACAGGTGCGCACATGTCGTAGGTACGCCTAGTTGGGCCGCTGTGGCAGTTGGAAGATGAGCCATGGAAAGGCTCCAAAATCCTTACTATGCACTGTACATTTTTTTAGGTGAAAAATTCGATGTCGTCGGATCCACTCCAGTCTTTGGATTTCGTTAATACACATCTCAACACATAACCACAGGTGTGCACATCGTAGGTACGCCTAGTTGGGCCGCTGTGGCAGTTGGAAGATGAGCCATGGAAAGGCTCCAAAATCCTTACTATACACTGTACATTTTTTTAGGTGAAAAATTCGATGTCGTCGGATCCACTCCAGTCTTTGGATTTCGTTAATACACATCTCAACACATAACCACAGGTGTGCACAGGTCGTAGGTACGCCTAGTTGGGCCGCTGTGGCAGTTGGAAGATGAGCCATGGAAAGGCTCCAAAATCCTTACTATACACTGCACATTTTTTTAGGTGAAAAATTCGATGTCGTCGGCTCCACTCCAGTCTTTGGATTTCGTTAATACACATCTCAACACATAACCACAGGTGTGCACAGGTCGTAGGTACGCCTAGTTGGGCCGCTGTGGCAGTTGGAAGATGAGCCATGGAAAGGCTCCAAAATCCTTACTATGCACTGTACATTTTTTTAGGTGAAAAATTCGATGTCGTCGGATCCACTCCAGTCTTTGGATTTCGTTAATACACATCTCAACACATAACCACAGGTGTGCACAGGTCGTAGGTACGCCTAGTTGGGCCGCTGTGGCAGTTGGAAGATGAGCCATGGAAAGGCTCCAAAATCCTTACTATACACTGCACATTTTTTTAATTGAAAAATTCGATGTCGTCGGATCCACTCCAGTCTTTGGATTTCGTTAATACACATCTCAACACATAACCACAGGTGTGCACAGGTCGTAGGTACGCCTAGTTGGGCCGCTGTGGCAGTTGGAAGATGAGCCATGGAAAGGCTCCAAAATCCTTACTATACACTGTACATTTTTTTAGGTGAAAAATTCGATGTCGTCGGATCCACTCCAGTCTTTGGATTTCGTTAATACACATCTCAACACATAACCACAGGTGTGCACAGGTCGTAGGTACGCCTAGTTGGGCCGCTGTGGCAGTTGGAAGATGAGCCATGGAAAGGCTCCAAAATCCTTACTATACACTGCACATTTTTTTAGGTGAAAAATTCGATGTCGTCGGCTCCACTCCAGTCTTTGGATTTCGTTAATACACATCTCAACACATAACCACAGGTGTGCACAGGTCGTAGGTACGCCTAGTTGGGCCGCTGTGGCAGTTGGAAGATGAGCCATGGAAAGGCTCCAAAATCCTTACTATGCACTGTACATTTTTTTAGGTGAAAAATTCGATGTCGTCGGATCCACTCCAGTCTTTGGATTTCGTTAATACACATCTCAACACATAACCACAGGTGCGCACAGGTCGTAGGTACGCCTAGTTGGGCCGCTGTGGCAGTTGGAAGATGAGCCATGGAAAGGCTCCAAAATCCTTACTATACACTGTACATTTTTTTAGTTGAAAAATTCGATGTCGTCGGGTCCACTCCAGTCTTTGGATTTCGTTAATACACATCTCAACACATAACCACAGGTGTGCACAGGTCGTAGGTACGCCTAGTTGGGCCGCTGTGGCAGTTGGAAGATGAGCCATGGAAAGGCTCCAAAATCCTTACTATACACTGTACATTTTGTTAGGTGAAAAATTCGATGTCGTCGGATCCACTCCAGTCTTTGGATTTCGTTAATACACATCTCAACACATAACCACAGGTGTGCACAGGTCGTAGGTACGCCTAGTTGGGCCGCTGTGGCAGTTGGAAGATGAGCCATGGAAAGGCTCCAAAATCCTTACTATACACTGTACATTTTTTTAGGTGAAAAATTCGATGTCGTCGGATCCACTCCAGTCTTTGGATTTCGTTAATACACATCTCAACACATAACCACAGGTGTGCACATCGTAGGTACGCCTAGTTGGGCCGCTGTGGCAGTTGGAAGATGAGCCATGGAAAGGCTCCAAAATCCTTACTATACACTGTACATTTTTTTAGGTGAAAAATTCGATGTCGTCGGATCCACTCCAGTCTTTGGATTTCGTTAATACACATCTCAACACATAACCACAGGTGCGCACAGGTCGTAGGTACGCCTAGTTGGGCCGCTGTAACAGTTGGAAGATGAGCCATGGAAAGGCTCCAAAATCCTTACTATACACTGTACATTTTTTTAGGTGAAAAATTCGATGTCGTCGGATCCACTCCAGTCTTTGGATTTCGTTAATACACATCTCAACACATAACCACAGGTGTGCACAGGTCGTAGGTACGCCTAGTTGGGCCGCTGTGGCAGTTGGAAGATGAGCCATGGAAAGGCTCCAAAATCCTTACTATACACTGTACATTTTGTTAGGTGAAAAATTCGATGTCGTCGGATCCACTCCAGTCTTTGGATTTCGTTAATACACATCTCAACACATAACCACAGGTGTGCACAGGTCGTAGGTACGCCTAGTTGGGCCGCTGTGGCAGTTGGAAGATGAGCCATGGAAAGGCTCCAAAATCCTTACTATACACTGCACATTTTTTTAGGTGAAAAATTCGATGTCGTCGGCTCCACTCCAGTCTTTGGATTTCGTTAATACACATCTCAACACATAACCACAGGTGTGCACAGGTCGTAGGTACGCCTAGTTGGGCCGCTGTGGCAGTTGGAAGATGAGCCATGGAAAGGCTCCAAAATCCTTACTATGCACTGTACATTTTTTTAGGTGAAAAATTCGATGTCGTCGGATCCACTCCAGTCTTTGGATTTCGTTAATACACATCTCAACACATAACCACAGGTGCGCACATGTCGTAGGTACGCCTAGTTGGGCCGCTGTGGCAGTTGGAAGATGAGCCATGGAAAGGCTCCAAAATCCTTACTATGCACTGTACATTTTTTTAGGTGAAAAATTCGATGTCGTCGGATCCACTCCAGTCTTTGGATTTCGTTAATACACATCTCAACACATAACCACAGGTGTGCACATCGTAGGTACGCCTAGTTGGGCCGCTGTGGCAGTTGGAAGATGAGCCATGGAAAGGCTCCAAAATCCTTACTATACACTGTACATTTTTTTAGGTGAAAAATTCGATGTCGTCGGATCCACTCCAGTCTTTGGATTTCGTTAATACACATCTCAACACATAACCACAGGTGCGCACAGGTCGTAGGTACGCCTAGTTGGGCCGCTGTGGCAGTTGGAAGATGAGCCATGGAAAGGCTCCAAAATCCTTACTATACACTGTACATTTTTTTAGGTGAAAAATTCGATGTCGTCGGATCCACTCCAGTCTTTGGATTTCGTTAATACACATCTCAACACATAACCACAGGTGTGCACAGGTCGTAGGTACGCCTAGTTGGGCCGCTGTGGCAGTTGGAAGATGAGCCATGGAAAGGCTCCAAAATCCTTACTATACACTGTACATTTTGTTAGGGGAAAAATTCGATGTCGTCGGATCCACTCCAGTCTTTGGATTTCGTTAATACACATCTCAACACATAACCACAGGTGTGCACAGGTCGTAGGTACGCCTAGTTGGGCCGCTGTGGCAGTTGGAAGATGAGCCATGGAAAGGCTCCAAAATCCTTACTATACACTGCACATTTTTTTAGGTGAAAAATTCGATGTCGTCGGATCCACTCCAGTCTTTGGATTTCGTTAATACACATCTCAACACATAACCACAGGTGTGCACAGGTCGTAGGTACGCCTAGTTGGGCCGCTGTGGCAGTTGGAAGATGAGCCATGGAAAGGCTCCAAAATCCTTACTATACACTGTACATTTTGTTAGGTGAAAAATTCGATGTCGTCGGATCCACTCCAGTCTTTGGATTTCGTTAATACACATCTCAACACATAACCACAGGTGTGCACAGGTCGTAGGTACGCCTAGTTGGGCCGCTGTGGCAGTTGGAAGATGAGCCATGGAAAGGCTCCAAAATCCTTACTATACACTGCACATTTTTTTAGGTGAAAAATTCGATGTCGTCGGATCCACTCCAGTCTTTGGATTTCGTTAATACACATCTCAACACATAACCACAGGTGTGCACAGGTCGTAGGTACGCCTAGTTGGGCCGCTGTGGCAGTTGGAAGATGAGCCATGGAAAGGCTCCAAAATCCTTACTATACACTGCACATTTTTTTAAGTGAAAAATTCGATGTCGTCGGATCCACTCCAGTCTTTGGATTTCGTTAATACACATCTCAACACATAACCACAGGTGTGCACAGGTCGTAGGTACGCCTAGTTGGGCCGCTGTGGCAGTTGGAAGATGAGCCATGGAAAGGCTCCAAAATCCTTACTATACACTGTACATTTTTTTAGGTGAAAAATTCGATGTCGTCGGATCCACTCCAGTCTTTGGATTTCGTTAATACACATCTCATCACATAACCACAGGTGTGCACAGGTCGTAGGTACGCCTAGTTGGGCCGCTGTGGCAGTTGGAAGATGAGCCATGGAAAGGCTCCAAAATCCTTACTATACACTGTACATTTTGTTAGGTGAAAAATTCGATGTCGTCGGATCCACTCCAGTCTTTGGATTTCGTTAATACACATCTCAACACATAACCACAGGTGTGCACAGGTCGTAGGTACGCCTAGTTGGGCCGCTGTGGCAGTTGGAAGATGAGCCATGGAAAGGCTCCAAAATCCTTACTATACACTGCACATTTTTTTAGGTGAAAAATTCGATGTCGTCGGATCCACTCCAGTCTTTGGATTTCGTTAATACACATCTCAACACATAACCACAGGTGCGCACAGGTCGTAGGTACGCCTAGTTGGGCCGCTGTGGCAGTTGGAAGATGAGCCATGGAAAGGCTCCAAAATCCTTACTATACACTGTACATTTTTTTAGGTGAAAAATTCGATGTCGTCGGATCCACTCCAGTCTTTGGATTTCGTTAATACACATCTCAACACATAACCACAGGTGTGCACATCGTAGGTACGCCTAGTTGGGCCGCTGTGGCAGTTGGAAGATGAGCCATGGAAAGGCTCCAAAATCCTTACTATACACTGTACATTTTTTTAGGTGAAAAATTCGATGTCGTCGGATCCACTCCAGTCTTTGGATTTCGTTAATACACATCTCAACACATAACCACAGGTGCGCACAGGTCGTAGGTACGCCTAGTTGGGCCGCTGTAACAGTTGGAAGATGAGCCATGGAAAGGCTCCAAAATCCTTACTATACACTGTACATTTTTTTAGGTGAAAAATTCGATGTCGTCGGATCCACTCCAGTCTTTGGATTTCGTTAATACACATCTCAACACATAACCACAGGTGTGCACAGGTCGTAGGTACGCCTAGTTGGGCCGCTGTGGCAGTTGGAAGATGAGCCATGGAAAGGCTCCAAAATCCTTACTATACACTGCACATTTTTTTAGGTGAAAAATTCGATGTCGTCGGATCCACTCCAGTCTTTGGATTTCGTTAATACACATCTCAACACATAACCACAGGTGCGCACAGGTCGTAGGTACGCCTAGTTGGGCCGCTGTGGCAGTTGGAAGATGAGCCATGGAAAGGCTCCAAAATCCTTACTATACACTGTACATTTTTTTAGGTGAAAAATTCGATGTCGTCGGATCCACTCCAGTCTTTGGATTTCGTTAATACACATCTCAACACATAACCACAGGTGCGCACAGGTCGTAGGTACGCCTAGTTGGGCCGCTGTGGCAGTTGGAAGATGAGCCATGGAAAGGCTCCAAAATCCTTACTATGCACTGTACATTTTTTTAGGTGAAAAATTCGATGTCGTCGGATCCACTCCAGTCTTTGGATTTCGTTAATACACATCTCAACACATAACCACAGGTGCGCACAGGTCGTAGGTACGCCTAGTTGGGCCGCTGTGGCAGTTGGAAGATGAGCCATGGAAAGGCTCCAAAATCCTTACTATGCACTGTACATTTTTTTAGGTGAAAAATTCGATGTCGTCGGATCCACTCCAGTCTTTGGATTTCGTTAATACACATCTCAACACATAACCACAGGTGTGCACAGGTCGTAGGTACGCCTAGTTGGGCCGCTGTGGCAGTTGGAAGATGAGCCATGGAAAGGCTCCAAAATCCTTACTATACACTGCACATTTTTTTAATTGAAAAATTCGATGTCGTCGGATCCACTCCAGTCTTTGGATTTCGTTAATACACATCTCAACACATAACCACAGGTGCGCACATGTCGTAGGTACGCCTAGTTGGGCCGCTGTGGCAGTTGGAAGATGAGCCATGGAAAGGCTCCAAAATCCTTACTATACACTGTACATTTTTTTAGGTGAAAAATTCGATGTCGTCGGATCCACTCCAGTCTTTGGATTTCGTTAATACACATCTCAACACATAACCACAGGTGCGCACAGGTCGTAGGTACGCCTAGTTGGGCCGCTGTGGCAGTTGGAAGATGAGCCATGGAAAGGCTCCAAAATCCTTACTATGCACTGTACATTTTTTTAGGTGAAAAATTCGATGTCGTCGGATCCACTCCAGTCTTTGGATTTCGTTAATACACATCTCAACACATAACCACAGGTGCGCACAGGTCGTAGGTACGCCTAGTTGGGCCGCTGTGGCAGTTGGAAGATGAGCCATGGAAAGGCTCCAAAATCCTTACTATGCACTGTACATTTTTTTAGGTGAAAAATTCGATGTCGTCGGATCCACTCCAGTCTTTGGATTTCGTTAATACACATCTCAACACATAACCACAGGTGTGCACAGGTCGTAGGTACGCCTAGTTGGGCCGCTGTGGCAGTTGGAAGATGAGCCATGGAAAGGCTCCAAAATCCTTACTATACACTGTACATTTTTTTAGGTGAAAAATTCGATGTCGTCGGATCCACTCCAGTCTTTGGATTTCGTTAATACACATCTCAACACATAACCACAGGTGTGCACAGGTCGTAGGTACGCCTAGTTGGGCCGCTGTGGCAGTTGGAAGATGAGCCATGGAAAGGCTCCAAAATCCTTACTATACACTGCACATTTTTTTAGGTGAAAAATTCGATGTCGTCGGATCCACTCCAGTCTTTGGATTTCGTTAATACACATCTCAACACATAACCACAGTTGCGCACAGGTCGTAGGTACGCCTAGTTGGGCCGCTGTGGCAGTTGGAAGATGAGCCATGGAAAGGCTCCAAAATCGATGTCGTCGGATCCACTTCAGTCTTGGGATTTCGTTAATACACATCTCAACACATAACCACAGGTGCGCACAGGTCGTAGGTACGCCTAGTTGGGCCGCTGTGGCAGTTGGAAGATGAGCCATGGAAAGGCTCCAAAATCCTTACTATACACTGCACATTTTTTTAGGTGAAAAATTCGATGTCGTCGGATCCACTCCAGTCTTTGGATTTCGTTAATACACATCTCAACACATAACCACAGTTGCGCACAGGTCGTAGGTACGCCTAGTTGGGCCGCTGTGGCAGTTGGAAGATGAGCCATGGAAAGGCTCCAAAATCCTTACTATACACTGTACATTTTTTTAGGTGAAAAATTCGATGTCGTCGGATCCACTCCAGTCTTTGGATTTCGTTAATACACATCTCAACACATAACCACAGGTGCGCACAGGTCGTAGGTACGCCTAGTTGGGCCGCTGTGGCAGTTGGAAGATGAGCCATGGAAAGGCTCCAAAATCCTTACTATACACTGTACATTTTTTTAGGTGAAAAATTCGATGTCGTCGGATCCACTCCAGTCTTTGGATTTCGTTAATACATATCTCAACACATAACCACAGGTGTGCACAGGTCGTAGGTACGCCTAGTTGGGCCGCTGTGGCAGTTGGAAGATGAGCCATGGAAAGGCTCCAAAATCCTTACTATACACTGTACATTTTTTTAGGTGAAAAATTCGATGTCGTCGGATCCACTCCAGTCTTTGGATTTCGTTAATACACATCTCAACACATAACCACAGGTGTGCACAGTTCGTAGGTACGCCTAGTTGGGCCGCTGTGGCAGTTGGAAGATGAGCCATGGAAAGGCTCCAAAATCCTTACTATACACTGCACATTTTTTTAGGTGAAAAATTCGATGTCGTCGGATCCACTCCAGTCTTTGGATTTCGTTAATACACATCTCAACACATAACCACAGGTGCGCACAGGTCGTAGGTACGCCTAGTTGGGCCGCTGTGGCAGTTGGAAGATGAGCCATGGAAAGGCTCCAAAATCCTTACTATACACTGTACATTTTTTTTAGGTGAAAAATTCGATGTCGTCGGATCCACTCCAGTCTTTGGATTTCGTTAATACACATCTCAACACATAACCACAGGTGCGCACAGGTCGTAGGTACGCCTAGTTGGGCCGCTGTGGCAGTTGGAAGATGAGCCATGGAAAGGCTCCAAAATCCTTACTATACACTGTACATTTTTTTAGGTGAAAAATTCGATGTCGTCGGATCCACTCCAGTCTTTGGATTTCGTTAATACACATCTCAACACATAACCACAGGTGCGCACAGGTCGTAGGTACGCCTAGTTGGGCCGCTGTGGCAGTTGGAAGATGAGCCATGGAAAGGCTCCAAAATCCTTACTACACACTGTACATTTTTTTAGGTGAAAAATTCGATGTCGTCGGATCCACTCCAGTCTTTGGATTTCGTTAATACACATCTCAACACATAACCACAGGTGCGCACAGGTCGTAGGTACGCCTAGTTGGGCCGCTGTGACAGTTGGAAGATGAGCCATGGAAAGGCTCCAAAATCCTTACTATACACTGTACATTTTTTTAGGTGAAAAATTCGATGTCGTCGGATCCACTCCAGTCTTTGGATTTCGTTAATACACATCTCAACACATAACCACAGGTGTGCACAGGTCGTAGGTACGCCTAGTTGGGCCGCTGTGGCAGTTGGAAGATGAGCCATGGAAAGGCTCCAAAATCCTTACTATACACTGTACATTTTTTTAGGTGAAAAATTCGATGTCGTCGGATCCACTCCAGTCTTTGGATTTCGTTAATACACATCTCAACACATAACCACAGGTGCGCACAGGTCGTAGGTACGCCTAGTTGGGCCGCTGTGGCAGTTGGAAGATGAGCCATGGAAAGGCTCCAAAATCCTTACTATACACTGTACATTTTTTTAGGTGAAAAATTCGATGTCGTCGGATCCACTCCAGTCTTTGGATTTCGTTAATACACATCTCAACACATAACCACAGGTGTGCACAGGTCGTAGGTACGCCTAGTTGGGCCGCTGTGGCAGTTGGAAGATGAGCCATGGAAAGGCTCCAAAATCCTTACTATACACTGTACATTTTTTTAGGTGAAAAATTCGATGTCGTCGGATCCACTCCAGTCTTTGGATTTCGTTAATACACATCTCAACACATAACCACAGGTGCGCACAGGTCGTAGGTACGCCTAGTTGGGCCGCTGTGGCAGTTGGAAGATGAGCCATGGAAAGGCTCCAAAATCCTTACTATACACTGTACATTTTTTTAGGTGAAAAATTCGATGTCGTCGGATCCACTCCAGTCTTTGGATTTCGTTAATACACATCTCAACACATAACCACAGGTGCGCACAGGTCGTAGGTACGCCTAGTTGGGCCGCTGTGACAGTTGGAAGATGAGCCATGGAAAGGCTCCAAAATCCTTACTATACACTGTACATTTTTTTAGGTGAAAAATTCGATGTCGTCGGATCCACTCCAGTCTTTGGATTTCGTTAATACACATCTCAACACATAACCACAGGTGTGCACAGGTCGTAGGTACGCCTAGTTGGGCCGCTGTGGCAGTTGGAAGATGAGCCATGGAAAGGCTCCAAAATCCTTACTATACACTGTACATTTTTTTAGGTGAAAAATTCGATGTCGTCGGATCCACTCCAGTCTTTGGATTTCGTTAATACACATCTCAACACATAACCACAGGTGCGCACAGGTCGTAGGTACGCCTAGTTGGGCCGCTGTGGCAGTTGGAAGATGAGCCATGGAAAGGCTCCAAAATCCTTACTATACACTGCACATTTTTTTAGGTGAAAAATTCGATGTCGTCGGATCCACTCCAGTCTTTGGATTTCGTTAATACACATCTCAACACATAACCACAGGTGTGCACAGGTCGTAGGTACGCCTAGTTGGGCCGCTGTGGCAGTTGGAAGATGAGCCATGGAAAGGCTCCAAAATCCTTACTATACACTGTACATTTTTTTAGGTGAAAAATTCGATGTCGTCGGATCCACTCCAGTCTTTGGATTTCGTTAATACACATCTCAACACATAACCACAGGTGCGCACAGGTCGTAGGTACGCCTAGTTGGGCCGCTGTGGCAGTTGGAAGATGAGCCATGGAAAGGCTCCAAAATCCTTACTAAACACTGCACATTTTTTTAGGTGAAAAATTCGATGTCGTCGGATCCACTCCAGTCTTTGGATTTCGTTAATACACATCTCAACACATAACCACAGGTGTGCACAGGTCGTAGGTACGCCTAGTTGGGCCGCTGTGGCAGTTGGAAGATGAGCCATGGAAAGGCTCCAAAATCCTTACTATACACTGTACATTTTTTTAGGTGAAAAATTCGATGTCGTCGGATCCACTCCAGTCTTTGGATTTCGTTAATACACATCTCAACACATAACCACAGGTGCGCACAGGTCGTAGGTACGCCTAGTTGGGCCGCTGTGGCAGTTGGAAGATGAGCCATGGAAAGGCTCCAAAATCCTTACTATACACTGCACATTTTTTTAGGTGAAAAATTCGATGTCGTCGGATCCACTCCAGTCTTTGGATTTCGTTAATACACATCTCAACACATAACCACAGGTGCGCACAGGTCGTAGGTACGCCTAGTTGGGCCGCTGTGGCAGTTGGAAGATGAGCCATGGAAAGGCTCCAAAATCCTTACTATACACTGCACATTTTTTTAGGTGAAAAATTCGATGTCGTCGGATCCACTCCAGTCTTTGGATTTCGTTAATACACATCTCAACACATAACCACAGGTGTGCACAGGTCGTAGGTACGCCTAGTTGGGCCGCTGTGGCAGTTGGAAGATGAGCCATGGAAAGGCTCCAAAATCCTTACTATACACTGTACATTTTTTTAGGTGAAAAATTCGATGTCGTCGGATCCACTCCAGTCTTTGGATTTCGTTAATACACATCTCAACACATAACCACAGTTGTGCACAGGTCGTAGGTACGCCTAGTTGGGCCGCTGTGGCAGTTGGAAGATGAGCCATGGAAAGGCTCCAAAATCCTTACTATACACTGTACATTTTTTTAGGTGAAAAATTCGATGTCGTCGGATCCACTCCAGTCTTTGGATTTCGTTAATACACATCTCAACACATAACCACAGGTGTGCACAGGTCGTAGGTACGCCTAGTTGGGCCGCTGTGGCAGTTGGAAGATGAGCCATGGAAAGGCTCCAAAATCCTTACTATACACTGTACATTTTTTTAGGTGAAAAATTCGATGTCGTCGGATCCACTCCAGTCTTTGGATTTCGTTAATACACATCTCAACACATAACCACAGGTGTGCACAGGTCGTAGGTACGCCTAGTTGGGCCGCTGTGGCAGTTGGAAGATGAGCCATGGAAAGGCTCCAAAATCCTTACTATACACTGTACATTTTTTTAGGTGAAAAATTCGATGTCGTCGGATCCACTCCAGTCTTTGGATTTCGTTAATAGACATCTCAACACATAACCACAGGTCGTAGGTACGCCTAGTTGGGCCGCTGTGGCAGTTGGAAGATGAGCCATGGAAAGGCTCCAAAATCCTTACTATACACTGTACATTTTTTTAGGTGAAAAATTCGATGTCGTCGGATCCACTCCAGTCTTTGGATTTCGTTAATACACATCTCAACACATAACCACAGTTGTGCACAGGTCGTAGGTACGCCTAGTTGGGCCGCTGTGGCAGTTGGAAGATGAGCCATGGAAAGGCTCCAAAATCCTTACTATACACTGTACATTTTTTTAGGTGAAAAATTCGATGTCGTCGGATCCACTCCAGTCTTTGGATTTCGTTAATACACATCTCAACACATAACCACAGGTGTGCACAGGTCGTAGGTACGCCTAGTTAGGCCGCTGTGGCAGTTGGAAGATGAGCCATGGAAAGGCTCCAAAATCCTTACTATACACTGTACATTTTTTTAGGTGAAAAATTCGATGTCGTCGGATCCACTCCAGTCTTTGGATTTCGTTAATACACATCTCAACACATAACCACAGGTGTGCACAGGTCGTAGGTACGCCTAGTTGGGCCGCTGTGGCAGTTGGAAGATGAGCCATGGAAAGGCTCCAAAATCCTTACTATACACTGTACATTTTTTTAGGTGAAAAATTCGATGTCGTCGGATCCACTCCAGTCTTTGGATTTCGTTAATACACATCTCAACACATAACCACAGTTGTGCACAGGTCGTAGGTACGCCTAGTTGGGCCGCTGTGGCAGTTGGAAGATGAGCCATGGAAAGGCTCCAAAATCCTTACTATACACTGTACATTTTTTTAGGTGAAAAATTCGATGTCGTCGGATCCACTCCAGTCTTTGGATTTCGTTAATACACATCTCAACACATAACCACAGGTGTGCACAGGTCGTAGGTACGCCTAGTTGGGCCGCTGTGGCAGTTGGCAGATGAGCCATGAAAAGGCTCCAAAAGCCACTGTACATTTTTTTAGGTGAAAAATTCGATGTCGTCGGATCCACTCCAGTCTTTGGATTTCGTTAATACACATCTCAACACATAACCACAGGTGTGCACAGGTCGTAGGTACGCCTAGTTGGGCCGCTGTGGCAGTTGGAAGATGAGCCATGGAAAGGCTCTAAAATCCTTACTATACACTGTACATTTTTTTAGGTGAAAAATTCGATGTCGTCGGATCCACTCCAGTCTTTGGATTTCGTTAATACACATCTCAACACATAACCACAGGTGCGCACAGGTCGTAGGTACGCTTAGTTGGGCTGCTGTGGCAGATGGAAGATGAGCCATGGAAAGGCTCCAAAAGCCACTGTACATTTTTTTAGGTGAAAAATTCGATGTCGTCGGATCCACTCCAGTCTTTGGATTTCGTTAATACACATCTCAACACATAACCACAGGTGTGCACAGGTCGTAGGTACGCCTAGTTGGGCCGCTGTGGCAGTTGGCAGATGAGCCATGAAAAGGCTCCAAAAGCCACTGTACATTTTTTTAGGTGAAAAATTCGATGTCGTCGGATCCACTCCAGTCTTTGGATTTCGTTAATACACATCTCAACACATAACCACAGGTGTGCACAGGTCGTAGGTACGCCTAGTTGGGCCGCTGTGGCAGTTGGAAGATGAGCCATGGAAAGGCTCTAAAATCCTTACTATACACTGTACATTTTTTTAGGTGAAAAATTCGATGTCGTCGGATCCACTCCAGTCTTTGGATTTCGTTAATACACATCTCAACACATAACCACAGGTGTGCACAGGTCGTAGGTACGCCTAGTTGGGCCGCTGTGGCAGTTGGAAGATGAGCCATGGAATGGCTCCAAAATCCTTACTATACACTGTACATTTTTTTAGGTGAAAAATTCGATGTCGTCGGATCCACTCCAGTCTTTGGATTTTGTTAATACACATCTCAACACATAACCACAGGTGCGCACAGGTCGTAGGTACGCCTAGTTGGGCCGCTGTGGCAGTTGGAAGATGAGCCATGGAAAGGCTCCAAAATCCTGTACATTTTTTTAGGTGAAAAATTCGATGTCGTCGGATCCACTCCAGTCTTTGGATTTCGTTAATACACATCTCAACACATAACCACAGGTGTGCACAGGTCGTAGGTACGCCTAGTTGGGCCGCTGTGGCAGTTGGAAGATGAGCCATGGAAAGGCTCCAAAATCCTTACTATACACTGTACATTTTTTTAGGTGAAAAATTCGATGTCGTCGGATCCACTCCAGTCTTTGGATTTCGTTAATACACATCTCAACACATAACCACAGGTGTGCACAGGTCGTAGGTACGCCTAGTTGGGCCGCTGTGGCAGTTGGAAGATGAGCCATGGAAAGGCTCCAAAATCCTTACTATACACTGTACATTTTTTTAGGTGAAAAATTCGATGTCGTCGGATCCACTCCAGTCTTTGGATTTCGTTAATACACATCTCAACACATAACCACAGGTGCGCACAGGTCGTAGGTACGCCTAGTTGGGCCGCTGTGGCAGTTGGAAGATGAGCCATGGAAAGGCTCCAAAATCCTTACTATACACTGTACATTTTTTTAGGTGAAAAATTCGATGTCGTCGGATCCACTCCAGTCTTTGGATTTCGTTAATACACATCTCAACACATAACCACAGGTGTGCACAGGTCGTAGGTACGCTTAGTTGGGCTGCTGTGGCAGATAGAAGATGAGCCATGGAAAGGCTCCAAAATCCTTACTATACACTGTACATTTTTTTAGGTGAAAAATTCGATGTCGTCGGATCCACTCCAGTCTTTGGATTTCGTTAATACACATCTCAACACATAACCACAGGTGTGCACAGGTCGTAGGTACGCCTAGTTGGGCCGCTGTGGCAGTTGGAAGATGAGCCATGGAAAGGCTCCAAAATCCTTACTATACACTGCACATTTTTTTAGGTGAAAAATTCGATGTCGTCGGATCCACTCCAGTCTTTGGATTTCGTTAATACACATCTCAACACATAACCACAGGTGCGCACAGGTCGTAGGTACGCCTAGTTGGGCCGCTGTGGCAGTTGGAAGATGAGCCATGGAAAGGCTCCAAAATCCTTACTATACACTGTACATTTTTTTAGGTGAAAAATTCGATGTCGTCGGATCCACTCCAGTCTTTGGATTTCGTTAATACACATCTCAACACATAACCACAGGTGCGCACAGGTCGTAGGTACGCCTAGTTGGGCCGCTGTGGCAGTTGGAAGATGAGCCATGGAAAGGCTCCAAAATCCTTACTATACACTGCACATTTTTTTAGGTGAAAAATTCGATGTCGTCGGATCCACTCCAGTCTTTGGATTTCGTTAATACACATCTCAACACATAACCACAGGTGTGCACAGGTCGTAGGTACGCCTAGTTGGGCCGCTGTGGCAGTTGGAAGATGAGCCATGGAAAGGCTCCAAAATCCTTACTATACACTGTACATTTTTTTAGGTGAAAAATTCGATGTCGTCGGATCCACTCCAGTCTTTGGATTTCGTTAATACACATCTCAACACATAACCACAGGTGTGCACAGGTCGTAGGTACGCCTAGTTGGGCCGCTGTGGCAGTTGGAAGATGAGCCATGGAAAGGCTCCAAAATCCTTACTATACACTGCACATTTTTTTAGGTGAAAAATTCGATGTCGTCGGATCCACTCCAGTCTTTGGATTTCGTTAATACACATCTCAACACATAACCACAGGTGCGCACAGGTCGTAGGTACGCCTAGTTGGGCCGCTGTGGCAGTTGGAAGATGAGCCATGGAAAGGCTCCGAAATCCTTACTATACACTGCACATTTTTTTAGGTGAAAAATTCGATGTAGTCGGATCCACTCCAGTCTTTGGATTTCGTTAATACACATCTCAACACATAACCACAGGTGTGCACAGGTCGTAGGTACGCCTAGTTGGGCCGCTGTGGCAGTTGGAAGATGAGCCATGGAAAGGCTCCAAAATCCTTACTATACACTGTACATTTTTTTAGGTGAAAAATTCGATGTCGTCGGATCCACTCCAGTCTTTGGATTTCGTTAATACACATCTCAACACATAACCACAGGTGTGCACAGGTCGTAGGTACGCCTAGTTGGGCCGCTGTGGCAGTTGGAAGATGAGCCATGGAAAGGCTCCAAAATCCTTACTATACACTGTACATTTTTTTAGGTGAAAAATTCGATGTCGTCGGATCCACTCCAGTCTTTGGATTTCGTTAATACACATCTCAACACATAACCACAGGTGTGCACAGGTCGTAGGTACGCCTAGTTGGGCCGCTGTGGCAGTTGGAAGATGAGCCATGGAAAGGCTCCAAAATCCTTACTATACACTGTACATTTTTTTAGGTGAAAAATTCGATGTCGTCGGATCCACTCCAGTCTTTGGATTTCGTTAATACACATCTCAACACATAACCACAGGTGCGCACAGGTCGTAGGTACGCCTAGTTGGGCCGCTGTGGCAGTTGGAAGATGAGCCATGGAAAGGCTCCAAAATCCTTACTATACACTGTACATTTTTTTAGGTGAAAAATTCGATGTCGTCGGATCCACTCCAGTCTTTGGATTTCGTTAATACACATCTCAACACATAACCACAGGTGTGCACAGGTCGTAGGTACGCCTAGTTGGGCCGCTGTGGCAGTTGGAAGATGAGCCATGGAAAGGCTCCAAAATCCTTACTATACACTGTACATTTTTTTAGGTGAAAAATTCGATGTCGTCGGATCCACTCCAGTCTTTGGATTTCGTTAATACACATCTCAACACATAACCACAGGTGTGCACAGGTCGTAGGTACGCCTAGTTGGGCCGCTGTGGCAGTTGGAAGATGAGCCATGGAAAGGCTCCAAAATCCTTACTATACACTGCACATTTTTTTAGGTGAAAAATTCGATGTCGTCGGATCCACTCCAGTCTTTGGATTTCGTTAATACACATCTCAACACATAACCACAGGTGTGCACAGGTCGTAGGTACGCCTAGTTGGGCCGCTGTGGCAGTTGGAAGATGAGCCATGGAAAGGCTCCAAAATCCTTACTATACACTGTACATTTTTTTAGGTGAAAAATTCGATGTCGTCGGATCCACTCCAGTCTTTGGATTTCGTTAATACACATCTCAACACTTAACCACAGGTGTGCACAGGTCGTAGGTACGCCTAGTTGGGCCGCTGTGGCAGTTGGAAGATGAGCCATGGAAAGGCTCCAAAATCCTTACTATACACTGTACATTTTTTTAGGTGAAAAATTCGATGTCGTCGGATCCACTCCAGTCTTTGGATTTCGTTAATACACATCTCAACACATAACCACAGGTGTGCACAGGTCGTAGGTACGCCTAGTTGGGCCGCTGTGGCAGTTGGAAGATGAGCCATGGAAAGGCTCCAAAATCCTTACTATACACTGTACATTTTTTTAGGTGAAAAATTCGATGTCGTCGGATCCACTCCAGTCTTTGGATTTCGTTAATACACATCTCAACACATAACCACAGGTGTGCACAGGTCGTAGGTACGCCTAGTTGGGCCGCTGTGGCAGTTGGAAGATGAGCCATGGAAAGGCTCCAAAATCCTTACTATACACTGTACATTTTTTTAGGTGAAAAATTCGATGTCGTCGGATCCACTCCAGTCTTTGGATTTCGTTAATACACATCTCAACACATAACCACAGGTGTGCACAGGTCGTAGGTACGCCTAGTTGGGCCGCTGTGGCAGTTGGAAGATGAGCCATGGAAAGGCTCCAAAATCCTTACTATACACTGTACATTTTTTTAGGTGAAAAATTCGATGTCGTCGGATCCACTCCAGTCTTTGGATTTCGTTAATACACATCTCAACACATAACCACAGGTGTGCACAGGTCGTAGGTACGCCTAGTTGGGCCGCTGTGGCAGTTGGAAGATGAGCCATGGAAAGGCTCCAAAATCCTTACTATACACTGTACATTTTTTTAGGTGAAAAATTCGATGTCGTCGGATCCACTCCAGTCTTTGGATTTCGTTAATACACATCTCAACACATAACCACAGGTGTGCACAGGTCGTAGGTACGCCTAGTTGGGCCGCTGTGGCAGTTGGAAGATGAGCCATGGAAAGGCTCCAAAATCCTTACTATACACTGTACATTTTTTTAGGTGAAAAATTCGATGTCGTCGGATCCACTCCAGTCTTTGGATTTCGTTAATACACATCTCAACACATAACCACAGGTGTGCACAGGTCGTAGGTACGCCTAGTTGGGCCGCTGTGGCAGTTGGAAGATGAGCCATGGAAAGGCGCCAAAATGCTTACTATACACTGTACATTTTTTTAGGTGAAAAATTCGATGTCGTCGGATCCACTCCAGTCTTTGGATTTCGTTAATACACATCTCAACACATAACCACAGGTGTGCACAGGTCGTAGGTACGCCTAGTTGGGCCGCTGTGGCAGTTGGAAGATGAGCCATGGAAAGGCTCCAAAATCCTTACTATACACTGCACATTTTTTTAGGTGAAAAATTCGATGTCGTCGGATCCACTCCAGTCTTTGGATTTCGTTAATACACATCTCAACACATAACCACAGGTGCGCACAGGTCGTAGGTACGCCTAGTTGGGCCGCTGTGGCAGTTGGAAGATGAGCCATGGAAAGGCTCCAAAATCCTTACTATACACTGTACATTTTTTTAGGTGAAAAATTCGATGTGGTCGGATCCACTCCAGTCTTTGGATTTCGTTAATACACATCTCAACACATAACCACAGGTGTGCACAGGTCGTAGGTACGCCTAGTTGGGCCGCTGTGGCAGTTGGAAGATGAGCCATGGAAAGGCTCCAAAATCCTTACTATACACTGTACATTTTTTTAGGTGAAAAATTCGATGTCGTCGGATCCACTCCAGTCTTTGGATTTCGTTAATACACATCTCAACACATAACCACAGGTGCGCACAGGTCGTAGGTACGCCTAGTTGGGCCGCTGTGGCAGTTGGAAGATGAGCCATGGAAAGGCTCCAAAATCCTTACTATACACTGTACATTTTTTTAGGTGAAAAATTCGATGTCGTCGGATCCACTCCAGTCTTTGGATTTCGTTAATACACATCTCAGTGTATAGTAAGGATTTTGGAGCCTTTCCATGGCTCATCTTCCAACTGCCACAGCGGCCCAACTAGGCGTACCTACGACCTGTGCACACCTGTGGTTATGTGTTGAGATGTGTATTAACGAAATCCAAAGACTGGAGTGGATCCGACGACATCGAATTTTTCACCTAAAAAAATGTACAGTGTATAGTAAGGATTTTGGAGCCTTTCCATGGCTCATCTTCCAACTGCCACAGCGGCCCAACTAGGCGTACCTACGACCTGTGCGCACCTGTGGTTATGTGTTGAGATGTGTATTAACGAAATCCAAAGACTGGAGTGGATCCGACGACATCGAATTTTTCACCTAAAAAAATGTACAGTGTATAGTAAGGATTTTGGAGCCTTTCCATGGCTCATCTTCCAACTGCCACAGCGGCCCAACTAGGCGTACCTACGACCTGTGCACACCTGTGGTTATGTGTTGAGATGTGTATTAACGAAATTCAAAGACTGGAGTGGATCCGACGACATCGAATTTTTCACCTAAAAAAATGTACAGTGTATAGTAAGGATTTTGGAGCCTTTCCATGGCTCATCTTCCAACTGCCACAGCGGCCCAACTAGGCGTACCTACGACCTGTGCGCACCTGTGGTTATGTGTTGAGATGTGTATTAACGAAATCCAAAGACTGGAGTGGATCCGACGACATCGAATTTTTCACCTAAAAAAATGTGCAGTGTATAGTAAGGATTTTGGAGCCTTTCCATGGCTCATCTTCCAACTGCCACAGCGGCCCAACTAGGCGTACCTACGACCTGTGCACACCTGTGGTTATGTGTTGAGATGTGTATTAACGAAATCCAAAGACTGGAGTGGATCCGACGACATCGAATTTTTCACCTAAAAAAATGTACAGTGTATAGTAAGGATTTTGGAGCCTTTCCATGGCTCATCTTCCAACTGCCACAGCGGCCCAACTAGGCGTACCTACGACCTGTGCACACCTGTGGTTATGTGTTGAGATGTGTATTAACGAAATCCAAAGACTGGAGTGGATCCGACGACATCGAATTTTTCACCTAAATAAATGTACAGTGTATAGTAAGGATTTTGGAGCCTTTCCATGGCTCATCTTCCAACTGCCACAGCGGCCCAACTAGGCGTACCTACGACCTGTGCACACCTGTGGTTGTGTGTTGAGATGTGTATTAACGAAATCCAAAGACTGGAGTGGATCCGACGACATCGAATTTTTCACCTAAAAAAATGTACAGTGTATAGTAAGGATTTTGGAGCCTTTCCATGGCTCATCTTCCAACTGCCACAGCGGCCCAACTAGGCGTACCTACGACCTGTGCACACCTGTGGTTATGTGTTGAGATGTGTATTAACGAAATCCAAAGACTGGAGTGGATCCGACGACATCGAATTTTTCACCTAAATAAATGTACAGTGTATAGTAAGGATTTTGGAGCCTTTCCATGGCTCATCTTCCAACTGCCACAGCGGCCCAACTAGGCGTACCTACGACCTGTGCACACCTGTGGTTGTGTGTTGAGATGTGTATTAACGAAATCCAAAGACTGGAGTGGATCCGACGACATCGAATTTTTCACCTAAAAAAATGTGCAGTGTATAGTAAGGATTTTGGAGCCTTTCCATGGCTCATCTTCCAACTGCCACAGCGGCCCAACTAGGCGTACCTACGACCTGTGCGCACCTGTGGTTATGTGTTGAGATGTGTTTTAACGAAATCCAAAGACTGGAGTGGATCCGACGACATCGAATTTTTCACCTAAAAAAATGTACAGTGTAAGGATTTTGGAGCCTTTCCATGGCTCATCTTCTAACTGCCACAGCGGCCCAACTAGGCGTACCTACGACCTGTGCGCACCTGTGGTTATGTGTTGAGATGTGTATTAACGAAATCCAAAGACTGGAGTGGATCCGACGACATCGATTTTTTCACCTAAAAAAATGTACAGTGTATAGTAAGGATTTTGGAGCCTTTCCATGGCTCATCTTCTAACTGCCACAGCGGCCCAACTAGGCGTACCTACGACCTGTGCGCACCTGTGGTTATGTGTTGAGATGTGTATTAACGAAATCCAAAGACTGGAGTGGATCCGACGACATCGAATTTTTCACCTAAAAAAATGTGCAGTGTATAGTAAGGATTTTGGAGCCTTTCCATGGCTCATCTTCCAACTGCCACAGCGGTCCAACTAGGCGTACCTACGACCTGTGCGCACCTGTGGTTATGTGTTGAGATGTGTATTAACGAAATCCAAAGACTGGAGTGGATCCGACGACATCGAATTTTTCACCTAAAAAAATGTGCAGTGTATAGTAAGGATTTTGGAGCCTTTCCATGGCTCATCTTCCAACTGCCACAGCGGCCCAACTAGGCGTACCTACGACCTGTGCGCACCTGTGGTTATGTGTTGAGATGTGTATTAACGAAATCCAAAGACTGGAGTGGTTCCGACGACATCGAATTTTTCACCTAAAAAAATGTACAGTGTATAGTAAGGATTTTGGAGCCTTTCCATGGCTCATCTTCCAACTGCCACAGCGGCCCAACTAGCCGTACCTACGACCTGTGCACACCTGTGGTTATGTGTTGAGATGCGTATTAACGAAATCCAAAGACTGGAGTGGATCCGACGACATCGAATTTTTCACCTAAAAAAATGTACAGTGTATAGTAAGGATTTTGGAGCCTTTCCATGGCTCATCTTCCAACTGCCACAGCGGCCCAACTAGGCGTACCTACGACCTGTGCGCACCTGTGGTTATGTGTTGAGATGTGTATTAACGAAATCCAAAGACTGGAGTGGATCCGACGACATCGAATTTTTCACCTAAAAAAATGTACAGTGTATAGTAAGGATTTTGGAGCCTTTCCATGGCTCATCTTCCAACTGCCACAGCGGCCCAACTAGGCGTACCTACGACCTGTGCGTACCTGTGGTTATGTGTTGAGATGTGTATTAACGAAATCCAAAGACTGGAGTGGATCCGACGACATCGAATTTTTCACCTAAAAAAATGTACAGTGTATAGTAAGGATTTTGGAGCCTTTCCATGGCTCATCTTCCAACTGCCACAGCGGCCCAACTAGGCGTACCTACGACCTGTGCACACCTGTGGTTATGTGTTGAGATGTGTATTAACGAAATCCAAAGACTGGAGTGGATCCGACGACATCGAATTTTTCACCTAAAAAAATGTACAGTGTATAGTAAGGATTTTGGAGCCTTTCCATGGCTCATCTTCCAACTGCCACAGCGGCCCAACTAGGCGTACCTACGACCTGTGCACACCTGTGGTTATGTGTTGAGATGTGTATTAACGAAATCCAAAGACTGGAGTGGATCCGACGACATCGAATTTTTCACCTAAAAAAATGTGCAGTGTATAGTAAGGATTTTGGAGCCTTTCCATGGCTCATCTTCCAACTGCCACAGCGGCCCAACTAGGCGTACCTACGACCTGTGCACACCTGTGGTTATGTGTTGAGATGTGTATTAACGAAATCCAAAGACTGGAGTGGATCCGACGACATCGAATTTTTCACCTAAAAAAATGTACAGTGTATAGTAAGGATTTTGGAGCCTTTCCATGGCTCATCTTCCAACTGCCACAGCGGCCCAACTAGGCGTACCTACGACCTGTGCGCACCTGTGGTTATGTGTTGAGATGTGTATTAACGAAATCCAAAGACTGGAGTGGATCCGACGACATCGAATTTTTCACCTAAAAAAATGTGCAGTGTATAGTAAGGATTTTGGAGCCTTTCCATGGCTCATCTTCCAACTGCCACAGCGGCCCAACTAGGCGTACCTACGACCTGTGCACACCTGTGGTTATGTGTTGAGATGTGTATTAACGAAATCCAAAGACTGGAGTGGATCCGACGACATCGAATTTTTCACCTAAAAAAATGTACAGTGTATAGTAAGGATTTTGGAGCCTTTCCATGGCTCATCTTCCAACTGCCACAGCGGCCCAACTAGGCGTACCTACGACCTGTGCACACCTGTGGTTATGTGTTGAGATGTGTATTAACGAAATCCAAAGACTGGAGTGGATCCGACGACATCGAATTTTTCACCTAAAAAAATGTACAGTGTATAGTAAGGATTTTGGAGCCTTTCCATGGCTCATCTTCTAACTGCCACAGCGGCCCAACTAGGCGTACCTACGACTTGTGCGCACCTGTGGTTATGTGTTGAGATGTGTATTAACGAAATCCAAAGACTAGAGTGGATCCGACGACATCGAATTTTTCACCTAAATAAATGTACAGTGTATAGTAAGGACTTTGGAGCCTTTCCATGGCTCATCTTCCAACTGCCACAGCGGCCCAACTAGGCGTACCTACGACCTGTGCACACCTGTGGTTATGTGTTGAGATGTGTATTAACGAAATCCAAAGACTGGAGTGGATCCGACGACATCGAATTTTTCACCTAAAAAAATGTGCAGTGTATAGTAAGGATTTTGGAGCCTTTCCATGGCTCATCTTCCAACTGCCACAGCGGCCCAACTAGGCGTACCTACGACCTGTGCGCACCTGTGGTTATGTGTTGAGATGTGTTTTAACGAAATCCAAAGACTGGAGTGGATCCGACGACATCGAATTTTTCACCTAAAAAAATGTACAGTGTATCGTAAGGATTTTGGAGCCTTTCCATGGCTCATCTTCCAACTGCCACATCGGCCCAACTATTCGTACCTACGACCTGTGCGCACCTGTGGTTATGTGTAGAGATGTGTATTAACGAAATCCAAAGACTGGAGTGGATCCGACGACATCGAATTTTTCACCTAAATAAATGTACAGTGTATAGTAAGGATTTTGGAGCCTTTCCATGGCTCATCTTCCAACTGCCACATCGGCCCAACTAGGCGTACCTACGACCTGTGCACACCTGTGGTTATGTGTTGAGATGTATATTAACGAAATCCAAAGACTGGAGTGGATCCGACGACATCGAATTTTTCACCTAAAAAAATGTACAGTGTATAGTAAGGATTTTGGAGCCTTTCCATGGCTCATCTTCCAACTGCCACAGCGGCCCAACTAGGCGTACCTACGACCTGTGAGCACCTGTGGTTATGTGTTGAGATGTGTATTAACGAAATCCAAAGACTGGAGTGGATCCGACGACATCGAATTTTTCACCTAAAAAAATGTACAGTGTATAGTAAGGATTTTGGAGCCTTTCCATGGCTCATCTTCCAACTGCCACAGCGGCCCAACTAGGCGTACCTACGACCTGTGCACACCTGTGGTTATGTGTTGAGATGTGTATTAACGAAATCCAAAGACTGGAGTGGATCCGACGACATCGAATTTTTCACCTAAAAAAATGTACAGTGTATAGTAAGGATTTTGGAGCCTTTCCATGGCTCATCTTCCAACTGCCACAGCGGCCCAACTAGGCGTACCTACGACCTGTGCACACCTGTGGTTATGTGTTGAGATGTGTATTAACGAAATTCAAAGACTGGAGTGGATCCGACGACATCGAATTTTTCACCTAAAAAAATGTACAGTGTATAGTAAGGATTTTGGAGCCTTTCCATGGCTCATCTTCCAACTGCCACAGCGGCCCAACTAGGCGTAAATACGACCTGCGCACACCTGTGGTTGTGTGTTGAGATGTGTATTAACGAAATCCAAAGACTGGAGTGGATCCGACGACATCGAATTTTTCACCTAAAAAAATGTACAGTGTATAGTAAGGATTTTGGAGCCTTTCCATGGCTCATCTTCCAACTGCCACAGCGGCCCAACTAGGCGTACCTACGACCTGTGCACACCACACCGGCGACATCGAATTTTTCACCTAAAAAAATGTACAGTGTATAGTAAGGATTTTGGAGCCTTTCCATGGCTCATCTTCCAACTGCCACAGCGGCCCAACTAGGCGTACCTACGACCTGTGCACACCTGTGGTTATGTGTTGAGATGTGTATTAACGAAATCCAAAGACTGGAGTGGATCCGACGACATCGAATTTTTCACCTAAAAAAATGTACAGTGTAAGGATTTTGGAGCCTTTCCATGGCTCATCTTCTAACTGCCACAGCGGCCCAACTAGGCGTACCTACGACCTGTGCGCACCTGTGGTTATGTGTTGAGATGTGTATTAACGAAATCCAAAGACTGGAGTGGATCCGACGACATCGATTTTTTCACCTAAAAAAATGTACAGTGTATAGTAAGGCTTTTGGAGCCTTTCCATGGCTCATCTTCTAACTGCCACAGCGGCCCAACTAGGCGTACCTACGACCTGTGCGCACCTGTGGTTATGTGTTGAGATGTGTATTAACGAAATCCAAAGACTGGAGTGGATCCGACGACATCGAATTTTTCACCTAAAAAAATGTGCAGTGTATAGTAAGGATTTTGGAGCCTTTCCATGGCTCATCTTCCAACTGCCACAGCGGTCCAACTAGGCGTACCTACGACCTGTGCACACCTGTGGTTGTGTGTTGAGATGTGTATTAACGAAATCCAAAGACTGGAGTGGATCCGACGACATCGAATTTTTCACCTAAAAAAATGTACAGTGTATAGTAAGGATTTTGGAGCCTTTCCATGGCTCATCTTCCAACTGCCACAGCGGCCCAACTAGCCGTACCTACGACCTGTGCACACCTGTGGTTATGTGTTGAGATGCGTATTAACGAAATCCAAAGACTGGAGTGGATCCGACGACATCGAATTTTTCACCTAAAAAAATGTACAGTGTATAGTAAGGATTTTGGAGCCTTTCCATGGCTCATCTTCCAACTGCCACAGCGGTCCAACTAGGCGTACCTACGACCTGTGCACACCTGTGGTTGTGTGTTGAGATGTGTATTAACGAAATCCAAAGACTGGAGTGGATCCGACGACATCGAATTTTTCACCTAAAAAAATGTACAGTGTATAGTAAGGATTTTGGAGCCTTTCCATGGCTCATCTTCCAACTGCCACAGCGGCCCAACTAGGCGTACCTACGACCTGTGCGCACCTGTGGTTATGTGTTGAGATGTGTATTAACGAAATCCAAAGACTGGAGTGGTTCCGACGACATCGAATTTTTCACCTAAAAAAATGTACAGTGTATAGTAAGGATTTTGGAGCCTTTCCATGGCTCATCTTCCAACTGCCACAGCGGCCCAACTAGCCGTACCTACGACCTGTGCACACCTGTGGTTATGTGTTGAGATGCGTATTAACGAAATCCAAAGACTGGAGTGGATCCGACGACATCGAATTTTTCACCTAAAAAAATGTACAGTGTATAGTAAGGATTTTGGAGCCTTTCCATGGCTCATCTTCCAACTGCCACAGCGGCCCAACTAGGCGTACCTACGACCTGTGCACACCTGTGGTTATGTGTTGAGATGTGTATTAACGAAATCCAAAGACTGGAGTGGATCCGACGACATCGAATTTTTCACCTAAAAAAATGTACAGTGTATAGTAAGGATTTTGGAGCCTTTCCATGGCTCATCTTCCAACTGCCACAGCGGCCCAACTAGGCGTACCTACGACCTGTGCGCACCTGTGGTTATGTGTTGAGATGTGTATTAACGAAATCCAAAGACTGGAGTGGATCCGACGACATCGAATTTTTCACCTAAAAAAATTTACAGTGTATAGTAAGGATTTTGGAGCCTTTCCATGGCTCATCTTCCAACTGCCACAGCGGCCCAACTAGGCGTACCTACGACCTGTGCGCACCTGTGGTTATGTGTTGAGATGTGTATTAACGAAATCCAAAGACTGGAGTGGATCCGACGACATCGAATTTTTCACCTAAAAAAATGTGCAGTGTATAGTAAGGATTTTGGAGCCTTTCCATGGCTCATCTTCCAACTGCCACAGCGGCCCAACTAGGCGTACCTACGACCTGTGCACACCTGTGGTTATGTGTTGAGATGTGTATTAACGAAATCCAAAGACTGGAGTGGATCCGACGACATCGAATTTTTCACCTAAAAAAATGTACAGTGTATAGTAAGGATTTTGGAGCCTTTCCATGGCTCATCTTCCAACTGCCACAGCGGCCCAACTAGGCGTACCTACGACCTGTGCGCACCTGTGGTTATGTGTTGAGATGTGTATTAACGAAATCCAAAGACTGGAGTGGATCCGACGACATCGAATTTTTCACCTAAAAAAATGTACAGTGTATAGTAAGGATTTTGGAGCCTTTCCATGGCTCATCTTCCAACTGCCACAGCGGCCCAACTAGGCGTACCTACGACCTGTGCACACCTGTGGTTGTGTGTTGAGATGTGTATTAACGAAATCCAAAGACTGGAGTGGATCCGACGACATCGAATTTTTCACCTAAAAAAATGTGCAGTGTATAGTAAGGATTTTGGAGCCTTTCCATGGCTCATCTTCCAACTGCCACAGCGGCCCAACTAGGCGTACCTACGACCTGTGCGCACCTGTGGTTATGTGTTGAGATGTGTTTTAACGAAATCCAAAGACTGGAGTGGATCCGACGACATCGAATTTTTCACCTAAAAAAATGTACAGTGTATCGTAAGGATTTTGGAGCCTTTCCATGGCTCATCTTCCAACTGCCACATCGGCCCAACTAGGCGTACCTACGACCTGTGCGCACCTGTGGTTATGTGTTGAGATGTGTATTAACGAAATCCAAAGACTGGAGTGGATCCGACGACATCGAATTTTTCACCTAAAAAAATGTACAGTGTATAGTAAGGATTTTGGAGCCTTTCCATGGCTCATCTTCCAACTGCCACAGCGGCCCAACTAGGCGTACCTACGACCTGTGCACACCTGTGGTTATGTGTTGAGATGTGTATTAACGAAATCCAAAGACTGGAGTGGATCCGACGACATCGAATTTTTCACCTAAAAAAATGTACAGTGTATAGTAAGGATTTTGGAGCCTTTCCATGGCTCATCTTCCAACTGCCACAGCGGCCCAACTAGGCGTACCTACGACCTGTGCACACCTGTGGTTATGTGTTGAGATGTGTATTAACGAAATTCAAAGACTGGAGTGGATCCGACGACATCGAATTTTTCACCTAAAAAAATGTACAGTGTATAGTAAGGATTTTGGAGCCTTTCCATGGCTCATCTTCCAACTGCCACAGCGGCCCAACTAGGCGTACCTACGACCTGTGCACACCTGTGGTTGTGTGTTGAGATGTGTATTAACGAAATCCAAAGACTGGAGTGGATCCGACGACATCGAATTTTTCACCTAAAAAAATGTACAGTGTATCGTAAGGATTTTGGAGCCTTTCCATGGCTCATCTTCCAACTGCCACAGCGGCCCAACTAGGCGTACCTACGACCTGTGCACACCTGTGGTTGTGTGTTGAGATGTGTATTAACGAAATCCAAAGACTGGAGTGGATCCGACGACATCGAATTTTTCACCTAAAAAAATGTGCAGTGTATAGTAAGGATTTTGGAGCCTTTCCATGGCTCATCTTCCAACTGCCACATCGGCCCAACTAGGCGTACCTACGACCTGTGCGCACCTGTGGTTATGTGTAGAGATGTGTATTAACGAAATCCAAAGACTGGAGTGGATCCGACGACATCGAATTTTTCACCTAAATAAATGTACAGTGTATAGTAAGGATTTTGGAGCCTTTCCATGGCTCATCTTCCAACTGCCACATCGGCCCAACTAGGCGTACCTACGACCTGTGCACACCTGTGGTTATGTGTTGAGATGTATATTAACGAAATCCAAAGACTGGAGTGGATCCGACGACATCGAATTTTTCACCTAAAAAAATGTACAGTGTATAGTAAGGATTTTGGAGCCTTTCCATGGCTCATCTTCCAACTGCCACAGCGGCCCAACTAGGCGTACCTACGACCTGTGCGCACCTGTGGTTATGTGTTGAGATGTGTATTAACGAAATCCAAAGACTGGAGTGGATCCGACGACATCGAATTTTTCACCTAAAAAAATGTACAGTGTATAGTAAGGATTTTGGAGCCTTTCCATGGCTCATCTTCCAAATGCCACAGCGGCCCAACTAGGCGTACCTACGACCTGTGCACACCTGTGGTTATGTGTTGAGATGTGTATTAACGAAATCCAAAGACTGGAGTGGATCCGACGACATCGAATTTTTCACCTAAAAAAATGTGCAGTGTATAGTAAGGATTTTGGAGCCTTGCCATGGCTCATCTTCCAACTGCCACAGCGGCCCAACTAGGCGTACCTACGACCTGTGCACACCTGTGGTTATGTGTTGAGATGTGTATTAACGAAATTCAAAGACTGGAGTGGATCCGACGACATCGAATTTTTCACCTAAAAAAATGTACAGTGTATAGTAAGGATTTTGGAGCCTTTCCATGGCTCATCTTCCAACTGCCACAGCGGCCCAACTAGGCGTAAATACGACCTGCGCACACCTGTGGTTGTGTGTTGAGATGTGTATTAACGAAATCCAAAGACTGGAGTGGATCCGACGACATCGAATTTTTCACCTAAAAAAATGTACAGTGTATAGTAAGGATTTTGGAGCCTTTCCATGGCTCATCTTCCAACTGCCACAGCGGCCCAACTAGGCGTACCTACGACCTGTGCACACCACACCGGCGACATCGAATTTTTCACCTAAAAAAATGTACAGTGTATAGTAAGGATTTTGGAGCCTTTCCATGGCTCATCTTCCAACTGCCACAGCGGCCCAACTAGGCGTACCTACGACCTGTGCACACCTGTGGTTATGTGTTGAGATGTGTATTAACGAAATCCAAAGACTGGAGTGGATCCGACGACATCGAATTTTTCACCTAAAAAAATGTACAGTGTATAGTAAGGATTTTGGAGCCTTTCCATGGCTCATCTTCCAACTGCCACAGCGGCCCAACTAGGCGTACCTACGACCTGTGCGCACCTGTGGTTATGTGTTGAGATGTGTATTAACGAAATCCAAAGACTGGAGTGGATCCGACGACATCGAATTTTTCACCTAAAAAAATGTGCAGTGTATAGTAAGGATTTTGGAGCCTTTCCATGGCTCATCTTCCAACTGCCACAGCGGCCCAACTAGGCGTACCTACGACCTGTGCACACCTGTGGTTATGTGTTGAGATGTGTATTAACGAAATCCAAAGACTGGAGTGGATCCGACGACATCGAATTTTTCACCTAAATAAATGTACAGTGTATAGTAAGGATTTTGGAGCCTTTCCATGGCTCATCTTCCAACTGCCACAGCGGCCCAACTAGGCGTACCTACGACCTGTGCACACCTGTGGTTGTGTGTTGAGATGTGTATTAACGAAATCCAAAGACTGGAGTGGATCCGACGACATCGAATTTTTCACCTAAAAAAATGTACAGTGTATAGTAAGGATTTTGGAGCCTTTCCATGGCTCATCTTCCAACTGCCACAGCGGCCCAACTAGGCGTACCTACGACCTGTGCACACCACACCGGCGACATCGAATTTTTCACCTAAAAAAATGTACAGTGTATAGTAAGGATTTTGGAGCCTTTCCATGGCTCATCTTCCAACTGCCACAGCGGCCCAACTAGGCGTACCTACGACCTGTGCGCACCTGTGGTTATGTGTTGAGATGTGTATTAACGAAATCCAAAGACTGGAGTGGATCCGACGACATCGAATTTTTCACCTAAAAAAATGTGCAGTGTATAGTAAGGATTTTGGAGCCTTTCCATGGCTCATCTTCCAACTGCCACAGCGGCCCAACTAGGCGTACCTACGACCTGTGCACACCTGTGGTTATGTGTTGAGATGTGTATTAACGAAATCCAAAGACTGGAGTGGATCCGACGACATCGAATTTTTCACCTAAATAAATGTACAGTGTATAGTAAGGATTTTGGAGCCTTTCCATGGCTCATCTTCCAACTGCCACAGCGGCCCAACTAGGCGTACCTACGACCTGTGCACACCTGTGGTTGTGTGTTGAGATGTGTATTAACGAAATCCAAAGACTGGAGTGGATCCGACGACATCGAATTTTTCACCTAAAAAAATGTGCAGTGTATAGTAAGGATTTTGGAGCCTTTCCATGGCTCATCTTCCAACTGCCACAGCGGCCCAACTAGGCGTACCTACGACCTGTGCGCACCTGTGGTTATGTGTTGAGATGTGTATTAACGAAATCCAAAGACTGGAGTGGATCCGACGACATCGAATTTTTCACCTAAAAAAATGTACAGTGTATAGTAAGGATTTTGGAGCCTTTCCATGGCTCATCTTCCAACTGCCACAGCGGCCCAACTAGGCGTACCTACGACCTGTGCGCACCTGTGGTTATGTGTTGAGATGTGTATTAACGAAATCCAAAGACTGGAGTGGATCCGACGACATCGAATTTTTCACCTAAAAAAATGTACAGTGTATAGTAAGGATTTTGGAGCCTTTCCATGGCTCATCTTCCAACTGCCACAGCGGCCCAACTAGGCGTACCTACGACCTGTGCACACCTGTGGTTATGTGTTGAGATGTGTATTAACGAAATCCAAAGACTGGAGTGGATCCGACGACATCGAATTTTTCACCTAAAAAAATGTACAGTGTATAGTAAGGATTTTGGAGCCTTTCCATGGCTCATCTTCCAACTGCCACAGCGGCCCAACTAGGCGTACCTACGACCTGTGCACACCTGTGGTTATGTGTTGAGATGTGTATTAACGAAATCCAAAGACTGGAGTGGATCCGACGACATCGAATTTTTCACCTAAAAAAATGTACAGTGTATAGTAAGGATTTTGGAGCCTTTCCATGGCTCATCTTCCAACTGCCACAGCGGCCCAACTAGGCGTACCTACGACCTGTGCACACCTGTGGTTATGTGTTGAGATGTGTATTAACGAAATCCAAAGACTGGAGTGGATCCGACGACATCGAATTTTTCACCTAAAAAAATGTGCAGTGTATAGTAAGGATTTTGGAGCCTTTCCATGGCTCATCTTCCAACTGCCACAGCGGCCCAACTAGGCGTACCTACGACCTGTGCACACCTGTGGTTATGTGTTGAGATGTGTATTAACGAAATCCAAAGACTGGAGTGGATCCGACGACATCGAATTTTTCACCTAAAAAAATGTACAGTGTATAGTAAGGATTTTGGAGCCTTTCCATGGCTCATCTTCCAACTGCCACAGCGGCCCAACTAGGCGTACCTACGACCTGTGCGCACCTGTGGTTATGTGTTGAGATGTGTATTAACGAAATCCAAAGACTGGAGTGGATCCGACGACATCGAATTTTTCACCTAAAAAAATGTGCAGTGTATAGTAAGGATTTTGGAGCCTTTCCATGGCTCATCTTCCAACTGCCACAGCGGCCCAACTAGGCGTACCTACGACCTGTGCGCACCTGTGGTTATGTGTTGAGATGTGTATTAACGAAATCCAAAGACTGGAGTGGATCCGACGACATCGAATTTTTCACCTAAAAAAATGTGCAGTGTATAGTAAGGATTTTGGAGCCTTTCCATGGCTCATCTTCCAACTGCCACAGCGGCCCAACTAGGCGTACCTACGACCTGTGCACACCTGTGGTTATGTGTTGAGATGTGTATTAACGAAATCCAAAGACTGGAGTGGATCCGACGACATCGAATTTTTCACCTAAAAAAATGTACAGTGTATAGTAAGGATTTTGGAGCCTTTCCATGGCTCATCTTCCAACTGCCACAGCGGCCCAACTAGGCGTACCTACGACCTGTGCGCACCTGTGGTTATGTGTTGAGATGTGTATTAACGAAATCCAAAGACTGGAGTGGATCCGACGACATCGAATTTTTCACCTAAAAAAATGTGCAGTGTATAGTAAGGATTTTGGAGCCTTTCCATGGCTCATCTTCCAACTGCCACAGCGGCCCAACTAGGCGTACCTACGACCTGTGCACACCTGTGGTTATGTGTTGAGATGTGTATTAACGAAATCCAAAGACTGGAGTGGATCCGACGACATCGAATTTTTCACCTAAATAAATGTACAGTGTATAGTAAGGATTTTGGAGCCTTTCCATGGCTCATCTTCCAACTGCCACAGCGGCCCAACTAGGCGTACCTACGACCTGTGCACACCTGTGGTTGTGTGTTGAGATGTGTATTAACGAAATCCAAAGACTGGAGTGGATCCGACGACATCGAATTTTTCACCTAAAAAAATGTGCAGTGTATAGTAAGGATTTTGGAGCCTTTCCATGGCTCATCTTCCAACTGCCACAGCGGCCCAACTAGGCGTACCTACGACCTGTGCGCACCTGTGGTTATGTGTTGAGATGTGTATTAACGAAATCCAAAGACTGGAGTGGATCCGACGACATCGAATTTTTCACCTAAAAAAATGTACAGTGTATAGTAAGGATTTTGGAGCCTTTCCATGGCTCATCTTCCAACTGCCACAGCGGCCCAACTAGGCGTACCTACGACCTGTGCGCACCTGTGGTTATGTGTTGAGATGTGTATTAACGAAATCCAAAGACTGGAGTGGATCCGACGACATCGAATTTTTCACCTAAAAAAATGTACAGTGTATAGTAAGGATTTTGGAGCCTTTCCATGGCTCATCTTCCAACTGCCACAGCGGCCCAACTAGGCGTACCTACGACCTGTGCACACCTGTGGTTATGTGTTGAGATGTGTATTAACGAAATCCAAAGACTGGAGTGGATCCGACGACATCGAATTTTTCACCTAAAAAAATGTACAGTGTATAGTAAGGATTTTGGAGCCTTTCCATGGCTCATCTTCCAACTGCCACAGCGGCCCAACTAGGCGTACCTACGACCTGTGCACACCTGTGGTTATGTGTTGAGATGTGTATTAACGAAATCCAAAGACTGGAGTGGATCCGACGACATCGAATTTTTCACCTAAAAAAATGTGCAGTGTATAGTAAGGATTTTGGAGCCTTTCCATGGCTCATCTTCCAACTGCCACAGCGGCCCAACTAGGCGTACCTACGACCTGTGCACACCTGTGGTTATGTGTTGAGATGTGTATTAACGAAATCCAAAGACTGGAGTGGATCCGACGACATCGAATTTTTCACCTAAAAAAATGTACAGTGTATAGTAAGGATTTTGGAGCCTTTCCATGGCTCATCTTCCAACTGCCACAGCGGCCCAACTAGGCGTACCTACGACCTGTGCGCACCTGTGGTTATGTGTTGAGATGTGTATTAACGAAATCCAAAGACTGGAGTGGATCCGACGACATCGAATTTTTCACCTAAAAAAATGTGCAGTGTATAGTAAGGATTTTGGAGCCTTTCCATGGCTCATCTTCCAACTGCCACAGCGGCCCAACTAGGCGTACCTACGACCTGTGCGCACCTGTGGTTATGTGTTGAGATGTGTATTAACGAAATCCAAAGACTGGAGTGGATCCGACGACATCGAATTTTTCACCTAAAAAAATGTGCAGTGTATAGTAAGGATTTTGGAGCCTTTCCATGGCTCATCTTCCAACTGCCACAGCGGCCCAACTAGGCGTACCTACGACCTGTGCACACCTGTGGTTATGTGTTGAGATGTGTATTAACGAAATCCAAAGACTGGAGTGGATCCGACGACATCGAAATTTTCACCTAAAAAAATGTACAGTGTATAGTAAGGATTTTGGAGCCTTTCCATGGCTCATCTTCCAACTGCCACAGCGGCCCAACTAGGCGTACCTACGGCCTGTGCGCACCTGTGGTTATGTGTTGAGATGTGTATTAACGAAATCCAAAGACTGGAGTGGATCCGACGACATCGAATTTTTCACCTAAAAAAATGTGCAGTGTATAGTAAGGATTTTGGAGCCTTTCCATGGCTCATCTTCCAACTGCCACAGCGGCCCAACTAGGCGTACCTACGACCTGTGCACACCTGTGGTTATGTGTTGAGATGTGTATTAACGAAATCCAAAGACTGGAGTGGATCCGACGACATCGAATTTTTCACCTAAAAAAATGTACAGTGTATAGTAAGGATTTTGGAGCCTTTCCATGGCTCATCTTCTAACTGCCACAGCGGCCCAACTAGGCGTACCTACGACTTGTGCGCACCTGTGGTTATGTGTTGAGATGTGTATTAACGAAATCCAAAGACTAGAGTGGATCCGACGACATCGAATTTTTCACCTAAATAAATGTACAGTGTATAGTAAGGATTTTGGAGCCTTTCCATGGCTCATCTTCCAACTGCCACAGCGGCCCAACTAGGCGTACCTACGACCTGTGCGCACCTGTGGTTATGTGTTGAGATGTGTATTAACGAAATCCAAAGACTGGAGTGGATCCGACGACATCGAATTTTTCACCTAAAAAAATGTACAGTGTATAGTAAGGATTTTGGAGCCTTTCCATGGCTCATCTTCCAACTGCCACAGCGGCCCAACTAGGCGTACCTACGACCTGTGCACACCTGTGGTTATGTGTTGAGATGTGTATTAACGAAATCCAAAGACTGGAGTGGATCCGACGACATCGAATTTTTCACCTAAAAAAATGTACAGTGTATAGTAAGGATTTTGGAGCCTTTCCATGGCTCATCTTCCAACTGCCACAGCGGCCCAACTAGGCGTACCTACGACCTGTGCACACCTGTGGTTATGTGTTGAGATGTGTATTAACGAAATCCAAAGACTGGAGTGGATCCGACGACATCGAATTTTTCACTTAAAAAAATGTACAGTGTATAGTAAGGATTTTGAAGCCTTTCCATGGCTCATCTTCCAACTGCCACAGCGGCCCAACTAGGCGTACCTACGACCTGTGCGCACCTGTGGTTATGTGTTGAGATGTGTATTAACGAAATCCAAAGACTGGAGTGGATCCGACGACATCGAATTTTTCACCTAAAAAAATGTACAGTGTATAGTAAGGATTTTGGAGCCTTTCCATGGCTCATCTTCCAACTGCCACAGCGGCCCAACTAGGCGTAAATACGACCTGCGCACACCTGTGGTTGTGTGTTGAGATGTGTATTAACGAAATCCAAAGACTGGAGTGGATCCGACGACATCGAATTTTTCACCTAAAAAAATGTACAGTGTATAGTAAGGATTTTGGAGCCTTTCCATGGCTCATCTTCCAACTGCCACAGCGGCCCAACTAGGCGTACCTACGACCTGTGCACACCTGTGGTTATGTGTTGAGATGTGTATTAACGAAATCCAAAGACTGGAGTGGATCCGACGACATCGAATTTTTCACCTAAAAAAATGTACAGTGTATAGTAAGGATTTTGGAGCCTTTCCATGGCTCATCTTCCAACTGCCACAGCGGCCCAACTAGGCGTACCTACGACCTGTGCACACCACACCGGCGACATCGAATTTTTCACCTAAAAAAATGTACAGTGTATAGTAAGGATTTTGGAGCCTTTCCATGGCTCATCTTCCAACTGCCACAGCGGCCCAACTAGGCGTACCTACGACCTGTGCACACCTGTGGTTATGTGTTGAGATGTGTATTAACGAAATCCAAAGACTGGAGTGGATCCGACGACATCGAATTTTTCACCTAAAAAAATGTGCAGTGTATAGTAAGGATTTTGGAGCCTTTCCATGGCTCATCTTCCAACTGCCACAGCGGCCCAACTAGGCGTACCTACGACCTGTGCACACCTGTGGTTATGTGTTGAGATGTGTATTAACGAAATCCAAAGACTGGAGTGGATCCGACGACATCGAATTTTTCACCTAAATAAATGTACAGTGTATAGTAAGGATTTTGGAGCCTTTCCATGGCTCATCTTCCAACTGCTACAGCGGCCCAACTAGGCGTACCTACGACCTGTGCACACCTGTGGTTGTGTGTTGAGATGTGTATTAACGAAATCCAAAGACTGGAGTGGATCCGACGACATCGAATTTTTCACCTAAAAAAATGTGCAGTGTATAGTAAGGATTTTGGAGCCTTTCCATGGCTCATCTTCCAACTGCCACAGCGGCCCAACTAGGCGTACCTACGACCTGTGCGCACCTGTGGTTATGTGTTGAGATGTGTTTTAACGAAATCCAAAGACTGGAGTGGATCCGACGACATCGAATTTTTCACCTAAAAAAATGTACAGTGTAAGGATTTTGGAGCCTTTCCATGGCTCATCTTCTAACTGCCACAGCGGCCCAACTAGGCGTACCTACGACCTGTGCGCACCTGTGGTTATGTGTTGAGATGTGTATTAACGAAATCCAAAGACTGGAGTGGATCCGACGACATCGAATTTTTCACCTAAAAAAATGTGCAGTGTATAGTAAGGATTTTGGAGCCTTTCCATGGCTCATCTTCCAACTGCCACAGCGGCCCAACTAGGCGTACCTACGACCTGTGCACACCTGTGGTTGTGTGTTGAGATGTGTATTAACGAAATCCAAAGACTGGAGTGGATCCGACGACATCGAATTTTTCACCTAAAAAAATGTACAGTGTATAGTAAGGATTTTGGAGCCTTTCCATGGCTCATCTTCCAACTGCCACAGCGGCCCAACTAGGCGTACCTACGACCTGTGCGCACCTGTGGTTATGTGTTGAGATGTGTATTAACGAAATCCAAAGACTGGAGTGGTTCCGACGACATCGAATTTTTCACCTAAAAAAATGTACAGTGTATAGTAAGGATTTTGGAGCCTTTCCATGGCTCATCTTCCAACTGCCACAGCGGCCCAACTAGGCGTACCTACGACCTGTGCACACCTGTGGTTATGTGTTGAGATGCGTATTAACGAAATCCAAAGACTGGAGTGGATCCGACGACATCGAATTTTTCACCTAAAAAAATGTACAGTGTATAGTAAGGATTTTGGAGCCTTTCCATGGCTCATCTTCCAACTGCCACATCGGCCCAACTAGGCGTACCTACGACCTGTGCGCACCTGTGGTTATGTGTTGAGATGTGTATTAACGAAATCCAAAGACTGGAGTGGATCCGACGACATCGAATTTTTCACCTAAAAAAATGTGCAGTGTATAGTAAGGATTTTGGAGCCTTTCCATGGCTCATCTTCCAACTGCCACAGCGGCCCAACTAGGCGTACCTACGACCTGTGCGCACCTGTGGTTATGTGTTGAGATGTGTATTAACGAAATCCAAAGACTGGAGTGGATCCGACGACATCGAATTTTTCACCTAAAAAAATGTGCAGTGTATAGTAAGGATTTTGGAGCCTTTCCATGGCTCATCTTCCAACTGCCACAGCGGCCCAACTAGGCGTACCTACGACCTGTGCGCACCTGTGGTTATGTGTTGAGATGTGTATTAACGAAATCCAAAGACTGGAGTGGATCCGACGACATCGAATTTTTCACCTAAAAAAATGTGCAGTGTATAGTAAGGATTTTGGAGCCTTTCCATGGCTCATCTTCCAACTGCCACAGCGGCCCAACTAGGCGTACCTACGACCTGTGCGCACCTGTGGTTATGTGTTGAGATGTGTATTAACGAAATCCAAAGACTGGAGTGGATCCGACGACATCGAATTTTTCACCTAAAAAAATGTGCAGTGTATAGTAAGGATTTTGGAGCCTTTCCATGGCTCATCTTCCAACTGCCACAGCGGCCCAACTAGGCGTACCTACGACCTGTGCGCACCTGTGGTTATGTGTTGAGATGTGTATTAACGAAATCCAAAGACTGGAGTGGATCCGACGACATCGAATTTTTCACCTAAAAAAAAGTGCAGTGTATAGTAAGGATTTTGGAGCCTTTCCATGGCTCATCTTCCAACTGCCACAGCGGCCCAACTAGGCGTACCTACGACCTGTGCGCACCTGTGGTTATGTGTTGAGATGTGTATTAACGAAATCCAAAGACTGGAGTGGATCCGACGACATCGAATTTTTCACCTAAAAAAATGTGCAGTGTATAGTAAGGATTTTGGAGCCTTTCCATGGCTCATCTTCCAACTGCCACAGCGGCCCAACTAGGCGTACCTACGACCTGTGCGCACCTGTGGTTATGTGTTGAGATGTGTATTAACGAAATCCAAAGACTGGAGTGGATCCGACGACATCGAATTTTTCACCTAAAAAAATGTGCAGTGTATAGTAAGGATTTTGGAGCCTTTCCATGGCTCATCTTCCAACTGCCACAGCGGCCCAACTAGGCGTACCTACGACCTGTGCGCACCTGTGGTTATGTGTTGAGATGTGTATTAACGAAATCCAAAGACTGGAGTGGATCCGACGACATCGAATTTTTCACCTAAAAAAATGTGCAGTGTATAGTAAGGATTTTGGAGCCTTTCCATGGCTCATCTTCCAACTGCCACAGCGGCCCAACTAGGCGTACCTACGACCTGTGCGCACCTGTGGTTATGTGTTGAGATGTGTATTAACGAAATCCAAAGACTGGAGTGGATCCGACGACATCGAATTTTTCACCTAAAAAAATGTGCAGTGTATAGTAAGGATTTTGGAGCCTTTCCATGGCTCATCTTCCAACTGCCACAGCGGCCCAACTAGGCGTACCTACGACCTGTGCACACCTGTGGTTATGTGTTGAGATGTGTATTAACGAAATCCAAAGACTGGAGTGGATCCGACGACATCGAATTTTTCACCTAAATAAATGTACAGTGTATAGTAAGGATTTTGGAGCCTTTCCATGGCTCATCTTCCAACTGCCACAGCGGCCCAACTAGGCGTACCTACGACCTGTGCACACCTGTGGTTGTGTGTTGAGATGTGTATTAACGAAATCCAAAGACTGGAGTGGATCCGACGACATCGAATTTTTCACCTAAAAAAATGTGCAGTGTATAGTAAGGATTTTGGAGCCTTTCCATGGCTCATCTTCCAACTGCCACAGCGGCCCAACTAGGCGTACCTACGACCTGTGCGCACCTGTGGTTATGTGTTGAGATGTGTTTTAACGAAATCCAAAGACTGGAGTGGATCCGACGACATCGAATTTTTCACCTAAAAAAATGTACAGTGTAAGGATTTTGGAGCCTTTCCATGGCTCATCTTCCAACTGCCACAGCGGCCGAACTAGGCGTACCTACGACCTGTGCGCACCTGTGGTTATGTGTTGAGATGTGTATTAACGAAATCCAAAGACTGGAGTGGATCCGACGACATCGAATTTTTCACCTAAAAAAATGTGCAGTGTATAGTAAGGATTTTGGAGCCTTTCCATGGCTCATCTTCCAACTGCCACAGCGGTCCAACTAGGCGTACCTACGACCTGTGCACACCTGTGGTTGTGTGTTGAGATGTGTATTAACGAAATCCAAAGACTGGAGTGGATCCGACGACATCGAATTTTTCACCTAAAAAAATGTACAGTGTATAGTAAGGATTTTGGAGCCTTTCCATGGCTCATCTTCCAACTGCCACAGCGGCCCAACTAGGCGTACCTACGACCTGTGCGCACCTGTGGTTATGTGTTGAGATGTGTATTAACGAAATCCAAAGACTGGAGTGGTTCCGACGACATCGAATTTTTCACCTAAAAAAATGTACAGTGTATAGTAAGGATTTTGGAGCCTTTCCATGGCTCATCTTCTAACTGCCACAGCGGCCCAACTAGGCGTACCTACGACTTGTGCGCACCTGTGGTTATGTGTTGAGATGTGTATTAACGAAATCCAAAGACTAGAGTGGATCCGACGACATCGAATTTTTCACCTAAAAAAATGTACAGTGTATAGTAAGGATTTTGGAGCCTTTCCATGGCTCATCTTCCAACTGCCACATCGGCCCAACTAGGCGTACCTACGACCTGTGCGCACCTGTGGTTATGTGTTGAGATGTGTATTAACGAAATCCAAAGACTGGAGTGGATCCGACGACATCGAATTTTTTCACCTAAAAAAATGTACAGTGTATAGTAAGGATTTTGGAGCCTTTCCATGGCTCATCTTCCAACTGCCACAGCGGCCCAACTAGGCGTACCTACGACCTGTGCGCACCTGTGGTTATGTGTTGAGATGTGTATTAACGAAATCCAAAGACTGGAGTGGATCCGACGACATCGAATTTTTCACCTAAAAAAATGTGCAGTGTATAGTAAGGATTTTGGAGCCTTTCCATGGCTCATCTTCTAACTGCCACAGCGGCCCAACTAGGCGTACCTACGACCTGTGCGCACCTGTGGTTATGTGTTGAGATGTGTATTAACGAAATCCAAAGACTGGAGTGGATCCGACGACATCGAATTTTTCACCTAAAAAAATGTGCAGTGTATAGTAAGGATTTTGGAGCCTTTCCATGGCTCATCTTCCAACTGCCACAGCGGCCCAACTAGGCGTACCTACGACCTGTGCACACCTGTGGTTATGTGTTGAGATGTGTATTAACGAAATTCAAAGACTGGAGTGGATCCGACGACATCGAATTTTTCACCTAAAAAAATGTACAGTGTATAGTAAGGATTTTGGAGCCTTTCCATGGCTCATCTTCCAACTGCCACAGCGGCCCAACTAGGCGTACCTACGACCTGTGCGCACCTGTGGTTATGTGTTGAGATGTGTATTAACGAAATCCAAAGACTGGAGTGGATCCGACGACATCGAATTTTTCACCTAAAAAAATGTGCAGTGTATAGTAAGGATTTTGGAGCCTTTCCATGGCTCATCTTCCAACTGCCACAGCGGCCCAACTAGGCGTACCTACGACCTGTGCACACCTGTGGTTATGTGTTGAGATGTGTATTAACGAAATCCAAAGACTGGAGTGGATCCGACGACATCGAATTTTTCACCTAAAAAAATGTGCAGTGTATAGTAAGGATTTTGGAGCCTTTCCATGGCTCATCTTCCAACTGCCACAGCGGCCCAACTAGGCGTACCTACGACCTGTGCACACCTGTGGTTATGTGTTGAGATGTGTATTAACGAAATCCAAAGACTGGAGTGGATCCGACGACATCGAATTTTTCACCTAAAAAAATGTGCAGTGTGTAGTAAGGATTTTGGAGCCTTTCCATGGCTCATCTTCCAACTGCCACAGCGGCCCAACTAGGCGTACCTACGACCTGTGCACACCTGTGGTTATGTGTTGAGATGTGTATTAACGAAATCCAAAGACTGGAGTGGATCCGACGACATCGAATTTTTCACCTAAAAAAATGTACAGTGTATAGTAAGGATTTTGGAGCCTTTCCATGGCTCATCTTCCAACTGCCACAGCGGCCCAACTAGGCGTACCTACGACCTGTGCGCACCTGTGGTTATGTGTTGAGATGTGTATTAACGAAATCCAAAGACTGGAGTGGATCCGACGACATCGAATTTTTCACCTAAAAAAATGTGCAGTGTATAGTAAGGATTTTGGAGCCTTTCCATGGCTCATCTTCCAACTGCCACAGCGGCCCAACTAGGCGTACCTACGACCTGTGCACACCTGTGGTTATGTGTTGAGATGTGTATTAACGAAATCCAAAGACTGGAGTGGATCCGACGACATCGAATTTTTCACCTAAAAAAATGTACAGTGTATAGTAAGGATTTTGGAGCCTTTCCATGGCTCATCTTCTAACTGCCACAGCGGCCCAACTAGGCGTACCTACGACTTGTGCGCACCTGTGGTTATGTGTTGAGATGTGTATTAACGAAATCCAAAGACTAGAGTGGATCCGACGACATCGAATTTTTCACCTAAATAAATGTACAGTGTATAGTAAGGACTTTGGAGCCTTTCCATGGCTCATCTTCCAACTGCCACAGCGGCCCAACTAGGCGTACCTACGACCTGTGCACACCTGTGGTTATGTGTTGAGATGTGTATTAACGAAATCCAAAGACTGGAGTGGATCCGACGACATCGAATTTTTCACCTAAATAAATGTACAGTGTATAGTAAGGATTTTGGAGCCTTTCCATGGCTCATCTTCCAACTGCCACAGCGGCCCAACTAGGCGTACCTACGACCTGTGCACACCTGTGGTTGTGTGTTGAGATGTGTATTAACGAAATCCAAAGACTGGAGTGGATCCGACGACATCGAATTTTTCACCTAAAAAAATGTGCAGTGTATAGTAAGGATTTTGGAGCCTTTCCATGGCTCATCTTCCAACTGCCACAGCGGCCCAACTAGGCGTACCTACGACCTGTGCGCACCTGTGGTTATGTGTTGAGATGTGTTTTAACGAAATCCAAAGACTGGAGTGGATCCGACGACATCGAATTTTTCACCTAAAAAAATGTACAGTGTATCGTAAGGATTTTGGAGCCTTTCCATGGCTCATCTTCCAACTGCCACATCGGCCCAACTAGGCGTACCTACGACCTGTGCGCACCTGTGGTTATGTGTAGAGATGTGTATTAACGAAATCCAAAGACTGGAGTGGATCCGACGACATCGAATTTTTCACCTAAATAAATGTACAGTGTATAGTAAGGATTTTGGAGCCTTTCCATGGCTCATCTTCCAACTGCCACATCGGCCCAACTAGGCGTACCTACGACCTGTGCACACCACACCGGCGACATCGAATTTTTCACCTAAAAAAATGTACAGTGTATAGTAAGGATTTTGGAGCCTTTCCATGGCTCATCTTCCAACTGCCACAGCGGCCCAACTAGGCGTACCTACGACCTGTGCACACCTGTGGTTATGTGTTGAGATGTGTATTAACGAAATCCAAAGACTGGAGTGGATCCGACGACATCGAATTTTTCACCTAAAAAAATGTACAGTGTATAGTAAGGATTTTGGAGCCTTTCCATGGCTCATCTTCCAACTGCCACAGCGGCCCAACTAGGCGTACCTACGACCTGTGCACACCACACCGGCGACATCGAATTTTTCACCTAAAAAAATGTACAGTGTATAGTAAGGATTTTGGAGCCTTTCCATGGCTCATCTTCCAACTGCCACAGCGGCCCAACTAGGCGTACCTACGACCTGTGCACACCTGTGGTTGTGTGTTGAGATGTGTATTAACGAAATCCAAAGACTGGAGTGGATCCGACGACATCGAATTTTTCACCTAAAAAAATGTGCAGTGTATAGTAAGGATTTTGGAGCCTTTCCATGGCTCATCTTCCAACTGCCACAGCGGCCCAACTAGGCGTACCTACGACCTGTGCACACCTGTGGTTATGTGTTGAGATGTGTATTAACGAAATCCAAAGACTGGAGTGGATCCGACGACATCGAATTTTTCACCTAAATAAATGTACAGTGTATAGTAAGGATTTTGGAGCCTTTCCATGGCTCATCTTCCAACTGCCACAGCGGCCCAACTAGGCGTACCTACGACCTGTGCGCACCTGTGGTTATGTGTTGAGATGTGTTTTAACGAAATCCAAAGACTGGAGTGGATCCGACGACATCGAATTTTTCACCTAAAAAAATGTACAGTGTAAGGATTTTGGAGCCTTTCCATGGTTCATCTTCTAACTGCCACAGCGGCCCAACTAGGCGTACCTACGACCTGTGCGCACCTGTGGTTATGTGTTGAGATGTGTATTAACGAAATCCAAAGACTGGAGTGGATCCGACGACATCGATTTTTTCACCTAAAAAAATGTACAGTGTATAGTAAGGATTTTGGAGCCTTTCCATGGCTCATCTTCTAACTGCCACAGCGGCCCAACTAGGCGTACCTACGACCTGTGCGCACCTGTGGTTATGTGTTGAGATGTGTATTAACGAAATCCAAAGACTGGAGTGGATCCGACGACATCGAATTTTTCACCTAAAAAAATGTGCAGTGTATAGTAAGGATTTTGGAGCCTTTCCATGGCTCATCTTCCAACTGCCACAGCGGTCCAACTAGGCGTACCTACGACCTGTGCACACCTGTGGTTGTGTGTTGAGATGTGTATTAACGAAATCCAAAGACTGGAGTGGATCCGACGACATCGAATTTTTCACCTAAAAAAATGTACAGTGTATAGTAAGGATTTTGGAGCCTTTCCATGGCTCATCTTCCAACTGCCACAGCGGCCCAACTAGCCGTACCTACGACCTGTGCACACCTGTGGTTATGTGTTGAGATGCGTATTAACGAAATCCAAAGACTGGAGTGGATCCGACGACATCGAATTTTTCACCTAAAAAAATGTACAGTGTATAGTAAGGATTTTGGAGCCTTTCCATGGCTCATCTTCCAACTGCCACATCGGCCCAACTAGGCGTACCTACGACCTGTGCGCACCTGTGGTTATGTGTAGAGATGTGTATTAACGAAATCCAAAGACTGGAGTGGATCCGACGACATCGAATTTTTCACCTAAATAAATGTACAGTGTATAGTAAGGATTTTGGAGCCTTTCCATGGCTCATCTTCCAACTGCCACAGCGGCCCAACTAGGCGTACCTACGACCTGTGCGCACCTGTGGTTATGTGTTGAGATGTGTATTAACGAAATCCAAAGACTGGAGTGGATCCGACGACATCGAATTTTTCACCTAAAAAAATGTACAGTGTATAGTAAGGATTTTGGAGCCTTTCCATGGCTCATCTTCCAACTGCCACAGCGGCCCAACTAGGCGTACCTACGACCTGTGCGCACCTGTGGTTATGTGTTGAGATGTGTATTAACGAAATCCAAAGACTGGAGTGGATCCGACGACATCGAATTTTTCACCTAAAAAAATGTACAGTGTATAGTAAGGATTTTGGAGCCTTTCCATGGCTCATCTTCCAACTGCCACAGCGGCCCAACTAGGCGTACCTACGACCTGTGCACACCTGTGGTTATGTGTTGAGATGTGTATTAACGAAATCCAAAGACTGGAGTGGATCCGACGACATCGAATTTTTCACCTAAAAAAATGTACAGTGTATAGTAAGGATTTTGGAGCCTTTCCATGGCTCATCTTCCAACTGCCACAGCGGCCCAACTAGGCGTACCTACGACCTGTGCACACCTGTGGTTATGTGTTGAGATGTGTATTAACGAAATCCAAAGACTGGAGTGGATCCGACGACATCGAATTTTTCACCTAAAAAAATGTGCAGTGTATAGTAAGGATTTTGGAGCCTTTCCATGGCTCATCTTCCAACTGCCACAGCGGCCCAACTAGGCGTACCTACGACCTGTGCACACCTGTGGTTATGTGTTGAGATGTGTATTAACGAAATCCAAAGACTGGAGTGGATCCGACGACATCGAATTTTTCACCTAAAAAAATGTACAGTGTATAGTAAGGATTTTGGAGCCTTTCCATGGCTCATCTTCCAACTGCCACAGCGGCCCAACTAGGCGTACCTACGACCTGTGCGCACCTGTGGTTATGTGTTGAGATGTGTATTAACGAAATCCAAAGACTGGAGTGGATCCGACGACATCGAATTTTTCACCTAAAAAAATGTGCAGTGTATAGTAAGGATTTTGGAGCCTTTCCATGGCTCATCTTCCAACTGCCACAGCGGCCCAACTAGGCGTACCTACGACCTGTGCGCACCTGTGGTTATGTGTTGAGATGTGTATTAACGAAATCCAAAGACTGGAGTGGATCCGACGACATCGAATTTTTCACCTAAAAAAATGTGCAGTGTATAGTAAGGATTTTGGAGCCTTTCCATGGCTCATCTTCCAACTGCCACAGCGGCCCAACTAGGCGTACCTACGACCTGTGCACACCTGTGGTTATGTGTTGAGATGTGTATTAACGAAATCCAAAGACTGGAGTGGATCCGACGACATCGAATTTTTCACCTAAAAAAATGTACAGTGTATAGTAAGGATTTTGGAGCCTTTCCATGGCTCATCTTCCAACTGCCACAGCGGCCCAACTAGGCGTACCTACGACCTGTGCGCACCTGTGGTTATGTGTTGAGATGTGTATTAACGAAATCCAAAGACTGGAGTGGATCCGACGACATCGAATTTTTCACCTAAAAAAATGTGCAGTGTATAGTAAGGATTTTGGAGCCTTTCCATGGCTCATCTTCTAACTGCCACAGCGGCCCAACTAGGCGTACCTACGACTTGTGCGCACCTGTGGTTATGTGTTGAGATGTGTATTAACGAAATCCAAAGACTGGAGTGGATCCGACGACATCGAATTTTTCACCTAAAAAAATGTGCAGTGTATAGTAAGGATTTTGGAGCCTTTCCATGGCTCATCTTCCAACTGCCACAGCGGCCCAACTAGGCGTACCTACGACCTGTGCGCACCTGTGGTTATGTGTTGAGATGTGTTTTAACGAAATCCAAAGACTGGAGTGGATCCGACGACATCGAATTTTTCACCTAAAAAAATGTACAGTGTATCGTAAGGATTTTGGAGCCTTTCCATGGCTCATCTTCCAACTGCCACATCGGCCCAACTAGGCGTACCTACGACCTGTGCGCACCTGTGGTTATGTGTAGAGATGTGTATTAACGAAATCCAAAGACTGGAGTGGATCCGACGACATCGAATTTTTCACCTAAATAAATGTACAGTGTATAGTAAGGATTTTGGAGCCTTTCCATGGCTCATCTTCCAACTGCCACATCGGCCCAACTAGGCGTACCTACGACCTGTGCACACCTGTGGTTATGTGTTGAGATGTATATTAACGAAATCCAAAGACTGGAGTGGATCCGACGACATCGAATTTTTCACCTAAAAAAATGTACAGTGTATAGTAAGGATTTTGGAGCCTTTCCATGGCTCATCTTCCAACTGCCACAGCGGCCCAACTAGGCGTACCTACGACCTGTGCACACCACACCGGCGACATCGAATTTTTCACCTAAAAAAATGTACAGTGTATAGTAAGGATTTTGGAGCCTTTCCATGGCTCATCTTCCAACTGCCACAGCGGCCCAACTAGGCGTACCTACGACCTGTGCACACCTGTGGTTATGTGTTGAGATGTGTATTAACGAAATCCAAAGACTGGAGTGGATCCGACGACATCGAATTTTTCACCTAAAAAAATGTGCAGTGTATAGTAAGGATTTTGGAGCCTTTCCATGGCTCATCTTCCAACTGCCACAGCGGTCCAACTAGGCGTACCTACGACCTGTGCACACCTGTGGTTGTGTGTTGAGATGTGTATTAACGAAATCCAAAGACTGGAGTGGATCCGACGACATCGAATTTTTCACCTAAAAAAATGTACAGTGTATAGTAAGGATTTTGGAGCCTTTCCATGGCTCATCTTCCAACTGCCACAGCGGCCCAACTAGGCGTACCTACGACCTGAGCGCACCTGTGGTTATGTGTTGAGATGTGTATTAACGAAATCCAAAGACTGGAGTGGTTCCGACGACATCGAATTTTTCACCTAAAAAAATGTACAGTTTATAGTAAGGTTTTTGAGCCTTTCCATGGCTCATCTTCCAACTGCCACAGCGGCCCAACTAGCCGTACCTACGACCTGTGCACACCTGTGGTTATGTGTTGAGATGCGTATTAACGAAATCCAAAGACTGGAGTGGATCCGACGACATCGAATTTTTCACCTAAAAAAATGTACAGTGTATAGTAAGGATTTTGGAGCCTTTCCATGGCTCATCTTCCAACTGCCACATCGGCCCAACTAGGCGTACCTACGACCTGTGCGCACCTGTGGTTATGTGTAGAGATGTGTATTAACGAAATCCGAAGACTGGAGTGGATCCGACGACATCGAATTTTTCACCTAAATAAATGTACAGTGTATAGTAAGGATTTTGGAGCCTTTCCATGGCTCATCTTCCAACTGCCACAGCGGCCCAACTAGGCGTACCTACGACCTGTGCACACCTGTGGTTATGTGTTGAGATGTGTATTAACGAAATCCAAAGACTGGAGTGGATCCGACGACATCGAATTTTTCACCTAAAAAAATGTGCAGTGTATAGTAAGGATTTTGGAGCCTTTCCATGGCTCATCTTCCAACTGCCACAGCGGCCCAACTAGGCGTACCTACGACCTGTGCGCACCTGTGGTTATGTGTTGAGATGTGTATTAACGAAATCCAAAGACTGGAGTGGTTCCGACGACATCGAATTTTTCACCTAAAAAAATGTACAGTGTATAGTAAGGATTTTGGAGCCTTTCCATGGCTCATCTTCCAACTGCCACAGCGGCCCAACTAGCCGTACCTACGACCTGTGCACACCTGTGGTTATGTGTTGAGATGCGTATTAACGAAATCCAAAGACTGGAGTGGATCCGACGACATCGAATTTTTCACCTAAAAAAATGTAGAGTGTATAGTAAGGATTTTGGAGCCTTTCCATGGCTCATCTTCCAACTGCCACATCGGCCCAACTAGGCGTACCTACGACCTGTGCGCACCTGTGGTTATGTGTAGAGATGTGTATTAACGAAATCCAAAGACTGGAGTGGATCCGACGACATCGAATTTTTCACCTAAATAAATGTACAGTGTATAGTAAGGATTTTGGAGCCTTTCCATGGCTCATCTTCCAACTGCCACAGCGGCCCAACTAGGCGTACCTACGACCTGTGCGCACCTGTGGTTATGTGTTGAGATGTATATTAACGAAATCCAAAGACTGGAGTGGATCCGACGACATCGAATTTTTCACCTAAAAAAATGTACAGTGTATAGTAAGGATTTTGGAGCCTTTCCATGGCTCATCTTCCAACTGCCACAGCGGCCCAACTAGCCGTACCTACGACCTGTGCACACCTGTGGTTATGTGTTGAGATGCGTATTAACGAAATCCAAAGACTGGAGTGGATCCGACGACATCGAATTTTTCACCTAAAAAAATGTACAGTGTATAGTAAGGATTTTGGAGCCTTTCCATGGCTCATCTTCCAACTGCCACAGCGGCCCAACTAGGCGTACCTACGACCTGTGCACACCTGTGGTTATGTGTTGAGATGTGTATTAACGAAATCCAAAGACTGGAGTGGATCCGACGACATCGAATTTTTCACCTAAAAAAATGTACAGTGTATAGTAAGGATTTTGGAGCCTTTCCATGGCTCATCTTCCAACTGCCACAGCGGCCCAACTAGGCGTACCTACGACCTGTGCACACCTGTGGTTATGTGTTGAGATGTGTATTAACGAAATCCAAAGACTGGAGTGGATCCGACGACATCGAATTTTTCACCTAAAAAAATGTGCAGTGTATAGTAAGGATTTTGGAGCCTTTCCATGGCTCATCTTCCAACTGCCACAGCGGCCCAACTAGGCGTACCTACGACCTGTGCACACCTGTGGTTATGTGTTGAGATGTGTATTAACGAAATCCAAAGACTGGAGTGGATCCGACGACATCGAATTTTTCACCTAAAAAAATGTACAGTGTATAGTAAGGATTTTGGAGCCTTTCCATGGCTCATCTTCCAACTGCCACAGCGGCCCAACTAGGCGTACCTACGACCTGTGCGCACCTGTGGTTATGTGTTGAGATGTGTATTAACGAAATCCAAAGACTGGAGTGGATCCGACGACATCGAATTTTTCACCTAAAAAAATGTGCAGTGTATAGTAAGGATTTTGGAGCCTTTCCATGGCTCATCTTCCAACTGCCACAGCGGCCCAACTAGGCGTACCTACGACCTGTGCACACCTGTGGTTATGTGTTGAGATGTGTATTAACGAAATCCAAAGACTGGAGTGGATCCGACGACATCGAATTTTTCACCTAAAAAAATGTACAGTGTATAGTAAGGATTTTGGAGCCTTTCCATGGCTCATCTTCTAACTGCCACAGCGGCCCAACTAGGCGTACCTACGACTTGTGCGCACCTGTGGTTATGTGTTGAGATGTGTATTAACGAAATCCAAAGACTAGAGTGGATCCGACGACATCGAATTTTTCACCTAAATAAATGTACAGTGTATAGTAAGGACTTTGGAGCCTTTCCATGGCTCATCTTCCAACTGCCACAGCGGCCCAACTAGGCGTACCTACGACCTGTGCACACCTGTGGTTATGTGTTGAGATGTGTATTAACGAAATCCAAAGACTGGAGTGGATCCGACGACATCGAATTTTTCACCTAAAAAAATGTGCAGTGTATAGTAAGGATTTTGGAGCCTTTCCATGGCTCATCTTCCAACTGCCACAGCGGCCCAACTAGGCGTACCTACGACCTGTGCGCACCTGTGGTTATGTGTTGAGATGTGTTTTAACGAAATCCAAAGACTGGAGTGGATCCGACGACATCGAATTTTTCACCTAAAAAAATGTGCAGTGTATAGTAAGGATTTTGGAGCCTTTCCATGGCTCATCTTCCAACTGCCACAGCGGCCCAACTAGGCGTACCTACGACCTGTGCACACCACACCGGCGACATCGAATTTTTCACCTAAAAAAATGTACAGTGTATAGTAAGGATTTTGGAGCCTTTCCATGGCTCATCTTCCAACTGCCACAGCGGCCCAACTAGGCGTACCTACGACCTGTGCACACCTGTGGTTATGTGTTGAGATGTGTATTAACGAAATCCAAAGACTGGAGTGGATCCGACGACATCGAATTTTTCACCTAAAAAAATGTACAGTGTATAGTAAGGATTTTGGAGCCTTTCCATGGCTCATCTTCCAACTGCCACAGCGGCCCAACTAGGCGTACCTACGACCTGTGCACACCTGTGGTTATGTGTTGAGATGTGTATTAACGAAATCCAAAGACTGGAGTGGATCCGACGACATCGAATTTTTCACCTAAAAAAATGTGCAGTGTATAGTAAGGATTTTGGAGCCTTTCCATGGCTCATCTTCCAACTGCCACAGCGGCCCAACTAGGCGTACCTACGACCTGTGCACACCTGTGGTTATGTGTTGAGATGTGTATTAACGAAATCCAAAGACTGGAGTGGATCCGACGACATCGAATTTTTCACCTAAATAAATGTACAGTGTATAGTAAGGATTTTGGAGCCTTTCCATGGCTCATCTTCCAACTGCCACAGCGGCCCAACTAGGCGTACCTACGACCTGTGCACACCTGTGGTTGTGTGTTGAGATGTGTATTAACGAAATCCAAAGACTGGAGTGGATCCGACGACATCGAATTTTTCACCTAAAAAAATGTGCAGTGTATAGTAAGGATTTTGGAGCCTTTCCATGGCTCATCTTCCAACTGCCACAGCGGCCCAACTAGGCGTACCTACGACCTGTGCGCACCTGTGGTTATGTGTTGAGATGTGTTTTAACGAAATCCAAAGACTGGAGTGGATCCGACGACATCGAATTTTTCACCTAAAAAAATGTACAGTGTAAGGATTTTGGAGCCTTTCCATGGCTCATCTTCTAACTGCCACAGCGGCCCAACTAGGCGTACCTACGACCTGTGCGCACCTGTGGTTATGTGTTGAGATGTGTATTAACGAAATCCAAAGACTGGAGTGGATCCGACGACATCGATTTTTTCACCTAAAAAAATGTACAGTGTATAGTAAGGATTTTGGAGCCTTTCCATGGCTCATCTTCTAACTGCCACAGCGGCCCAACTAGGCGTACCTACGACCTGTGCGCACCTGTGGTTATGTGTTGAGATGTGTATTAACGAAATCCAAAGACTGGAGTGGATCCGACGACATCGAATTTTTCACCTAAAAAAATGTGCAGTGTATAGTAAGGATTTTGGAGCCTTTCCATGGCTCATCTTCCAACTGCCACAGCGGTCCAACTAGGCGTACCTACGACCTGTGCACACCTGTGGTTATGTGTTGAGATGCGTATTAACGAAATCCAAAGACTGGAGTGGATCCGACGACATCGAATTTTTCAGCTAAAAAAATGTACAGTGTATAGTAAGGATTTTGGAGCCTTTCCATGGCTCATCTTCCAACTGCCACATCGGCCCAACTAGGCGTACCTACGACCTGTGCGCACCTGTGGTTATGTGTAGAGATGTGTATTAACGAAATCCAAAGACTGGAGTGGATCCGACGACATCGAATTTTTCACCTAAATAAATGTGCAGTGTATAGTAAGGATTTTGGAGCCTTTCCATGGCTCATCTTCCAACTGCCACAGCGGCCCAACTAGGCGTACCTACGACCTGTGCACACCTGTGGTTGTGTGTTGAGATGTGTATTAACGAAATCCAAAGACTGGAGTGGATCCGACGACATCGAATTTTTCACCTAAAAAAATGTGCAGTGTATAGTAAGGATTTTGGAGCCTTTCCATGGCTCATCTTCCAACTGCCACAGCGGCCCAACTAGGCGTACCTACGACCTGTGCACACCTGTGGTTATGTGTTGAGATGTGTATTAACGAAATCCAAAGACTGGAGTGGATCCGACGACATCGAATTTTTCACCTAAATAAATGTACAGTGTATAGTAAGGATTTTGGAGCCTTTCCATGGCTCATCTTCCAACTGCCACATCGGCCCAACTAGGCGTACCTACGACCTGTGCACACCTGTGGTTATGTGTTGAGATGTATATTAACGAAATCCAAAGACTGGAGTGGATCCGACGACATCGAATTTTTCACCTAAAAAAATGTACAGTGTATAGTAAGGATTTTGGAGCCTTTCCATGGCTCATCTTCCAACTGCCACAGCGGCCCAACTAGGCGTACCTACGACCTGTGCACACCTGTGGTTATGTGTTGAGATGTGTATTAACGAAATCCAAAGACTGGAGTGGATCCGACGACATCGAATTTTTCACCTAAATAAATGTACAGTGTATAGTAAGGATTTTGGAGCCTTTCCATGGCTCATCTTCCAACTGCCACAGCGGCCCAACTAGGCGTACCTACGACCTGTGCACACCTGTGGTTGTGTGTTGAGATGTGTATTAACGAAATCCAAAGACTGGAGTGGATCCGACGACATCGAATTTTTCACCTAAAAAAATGTGCAGTGTATAGTAAGGATTTTGGAGCCTTTCCATGGCTCATCTTCCAACTGCCACAGCGGCCCAACTAGGCGTACCTACGACCTGTGCACACCTGTGGTTGTGTGTTGAGATGTGTATTAACGAAATCCAAAGACTGGAGTGGATCCGACGACATCGAATTTTTCACCTAAAAAAATGTGCAGTGTATAGTAAGGATTTTGGAGCCTTTCCATGGCTCATCTTCCAACTGCCACAGCGGCCCAACTAGGCGTACCTACGACCTGTGCACACCTGTGGTTGTGTGTTGAGATGTGTATTAACGAAATCCAAAGACTGGAGTGGATCCGACGACATCGAATTTTTCACCTAAAAAAATGTGCAGTGTATAGTAAGGATTTTGGAGCCTTTCCATGGCTCATCTTCCAACTGCCACAGCGGCCCAACTAGGCGTACCTACGATCTGTGCACACCTGTGGTTATGTGTTGAGATGTGTATTAACGAAATCCAAAGACTGGAGTGGATCCGACGACATCGAATTTTTCACCTAAATAAATGTACAGTGTATAGTAAGGATTTTGGAGCCTTTCCATGGCTCATCTTCCAACTGCCACAGCGGCCCAACTAGGCGTACCTACGACCTGTGCACACCTGTGGTTGTGTGTTGAGATGTGTATTAACGAAATCCAAAGACTGGAGTGGATCCGACGACATCGAATTTTTCACCTAAAAAAATGTGCTGTGTATAGTAAGGATTTTGGAGCCTTTCCATGGCTCATCTTCCAACTGCCACAGCGGCCCAACTAGGCGTACCTACGACCTGTGCACACCTGTGGTTGTGTGTTGAGATGTGTATTAACGAAATCCAAAGACTGGAGTGGATCCGACGACATCGAATTTTTCACCTAAAAAAATGTGCAGTGTATAGTAAGGATTTTGGAGCCTTTCCATGGCTCATCTTCCAACTGCCACAGCGGCCCAACTAGGCGTACCTACGACCTGTGCACACCTGTGGTTATGTGTTGAGATGTGTATTAACGAAATCCAAAGACTGGAGTGGATCCGACGACATCGAATTTTTCACCTAAATAAATGTACAGTGTATAGTAAGGATTTTGGAGCCTTTCCATGGCTCATCTTCCAACTGCCACAGCGGCCCAACTAGGCGTACCTACGACCTGTGCACACCTGTGGTTGTGTGTTGAGATGTGTATTAACGAAATCCAAAGACTGGAGTGGATCCGACGACATCGAATTTTTCACCTAAAAAAATGTGCAGTGTATAGTAAGGATTTTGGAGCCTTTCCATGGCTCATCTTCCAACTGCCACAGCGGCCCAACTAGGCGTACCTACGACCTGTGCACACCTGTGGTTATGTGTTGAGATGTGTATTAACGAAATCCAAAGACTGGAGTGGATCCGACGACATCGAATTTTTCACCTAAATAAATGTACAGTGTATAGTAAGGATTTTGGAGCCTTTCCATGGCTCATCTTCCAACTGCCACAGCGGCCCAACTAGGCGTACCTACGACCTGTGCGCACCTGTGGTTATGTGTAGAGATGTGTATTAACGAAATCCAAAGACTGGAGTGGATCCGACGACATCGAATTTTTCACCTAAATAAATGTACAGTGTATAGTAAGGATTTTGGAGCCTTTCCATGGCTCATCTTCCAACTGCCACATCGGCCCAACTAGGCGTACCTACGACCTGTGCACACCTGTGGTTATGTGTTGAGATGTATATTAACGAAATCCAAAGACTGGAGTGGATCCGACGACATCGAATTTTTCACCTAAAAAAATGTACAGTGTATAGTAAGGATTTTGGAGCCTTTCCATGGCTCATCTTCCAACTGCCACAGCGGCCCAACTAGGCGTACCTATGACCTGTGCGCACCTGTGGTTATGTGTTGAGATGTGTTTTAACGAAATCCAAAGACTGGAGTGGATCCGACGACATCGAATTTTTCACCTAAAAAAATGTGCAGTGTATAGTAAGGATTTTGGAGCCTTTCCATGGCTCATCTTCCAACTGCCACAGCGGCCCAACTAGGCGTACCTACGACCTGTGCACACCTGTGGTTATGTGTTGAGATGTGTATTAACGAAATCCAAAGACTGGAGTGGATCCGACGACATCGAATTTTTCACCTAAATAAATGTACAGTGTATAGTAAGGATTTTGGAGCCTTTCCATGGCTCATCTTCCAACTGCCACATCGGCCCAACTAGGCGTACCTACGACCTGTGCACACCTGTGGTTATGTGTTGAGATGTATATTAACGAAATCCAAAGACTGGAGTGGATCCGACGACATCGAATTTTTCACCTAAAAAAATGTACAGTGTATAGTAAGGATTTTGGAGCCTTTCCATGGCTCATCTTCCAACTGCCACAGCGGCCCAACTAGGCGTACCTACGACCTGTGCGCACCTGTGGTTATGTGTTGAGATGTGTATTAACGAAATCCAAAGACTGGAGTGGATCCGACGACATTTTGGAGCCTTTCCATGGCTCATCTTCCAACTGCCACATCGGCCCAACTAGGCGTACCTACGACCTGTGCGCACCTGTGGTTATGTGTAGAGATGTGTATTAACGAAATCCAAAGACTGGAGTGGATCCGACGACATCGAATTTTTCACCTAAATAAATGTACAGTGTATAGTAAGGATTTTGGAGCCTTTCCATGGCTCATCTTCCAACTGCCACATCGGCCCAACTAGGCGTACCTACGACCTGTGCACACCTGTGGTTATGTGTTGAGATGTATATTAACGAAATCCAAAGACTGGAGTGGATCCGACGACATCGAATTTTTCACCTAAAAAAATGTACAGTGTATAGTAAGGATTTTGGAGCCTTTCCATGGCTCATCTTCCAACTGCCACAGCGGCCCAACTAGGCGTACCTACGACCTGTGCGCACCTGTGGTTATGTGTTGAGATGTATATTAACGAAATCCAAAGACTGGAGTGGATCCGACGACATCGAATTTTTCACCTAAAAAAATGTACAGTGTATAGTAAGGATTTTGGAGCCTTTCCATGGCTCATCTTCCAACTGCCACAGCGGCCCAACTAGGCGTACCTACGACCTGTGCACACCTGTGGTTATGTGTTGAGATGTGTATTAACGAAATTCAAAGACTGGAGTGGATCCGACGACATCGAATTTTTCACCTAAAAAAATGTACAGTGTATAGTAAGAATTTTGGAGCCTTTCCATGGCTCATCTTCCAACTGCCACAGCGGCCCAACTAGGCGTAAATACGACCTGCGCACACCTGTGGTTGTGTGTTGAGATGTGTATTAACGAAATCCAAAGACTGGAGTGGATCCGACGACATCGAATTTTTCACCTAAAAAAATGTACAGTGTATAGTAAGGATTTTGGAGCCTTTCCATGGCTCATCTTCCAACTGCCACAGCGGCCCAACTAGGCGTACCTACGACCTGTGCACACCACACCGGCGACATCGAATTTTTCACCTAAAAAAATGTACAGTGTATAGTAAGGATTTTGGAGCCTTTCCATGGCTCATCTTCCAACTGCCACAGCGGCCCAACTAGGCGTACCTACGACCTGTGCACACCTGTGGTTATGTGTTGAGATGTGTATTAACGAAATCCAAAGACTGGAGTGGATCCGACGACATCGAATTTTTCACCTAAAAAAATGTGCAGTGTATAGTAAGGATTTTGGAGCCTTTCCATGGCTCATCTTCCAACTGCCACAGCGGCCCAACTAGGCGTACCTACGACCTGTGCACACCTGTGGTTATGTGTTGAGATGTGTATTAACGAAATCCAAAGACTGGAGTGGATCCGACGACATCGAATTTTTCACCTAAATAAATGTACAGTGTATAGTAAGGATTTTGGAGCCTTTCCATGGCTCATCTTCCAACTGCCACAGCGGCCCAACTAGGCGTACCTACGACCTGTGCACACCTGTGGTTGTGTGTTGAGATGTGTATTAACGAAATCCAAAGACTGGAGTGGATCCGACGACATCGAATTTTTCACCTAAAAAAATGTGCAGTGTATAGTAAGGATTTTGGAGCCTTTCCATGGCTCATCTTCCAACTGCCACAGCGGCCCAACTAGGCGTACCTACGACCTGTGCGCACCTGTGGTTATTTGTTGAGATGTGTTTTAACGAAATCCAAAGACTGGAGTGGATCCGACGACATCGAATTTTTCACCTAAAAAAATGTACAGTGTAAGGATTTTGGAGCCTTTCCATGGCTCATCTTCTAACTGCCACAGCGGCCCAACTAGGCGTACCTACGACCTGTGCGCACCTGTGGTTATGTGTTGAGATGTGTATTAACGAAATCCAAAGACTGGAGTGGATCCGACGACATCGATTTTTTCACCTAAAAAAATGTACAGTGTATAGTAAGGATTTTGGAGCCTTTCCATGGCTCATCTTCTAACTGCCACAGCGGCCCAACTAGGCGTACCTACGACCTGTGCGCACCTGTGGTTATGTGTTGAGATGTGTATTAACGAAATCCAAAGACTGGAGTGGATCCGACGACATCGAATTTTTCACCTAAAAAAATGTGCAGTGTATAGTAAGGATTTTGGAGCCTTTCCATGGCTCATCTTCCAACTGCCACAGCGGCCCAACTAGGCGTACCTACGACCTGTGCGCACCTGTGGTTATGTGTTGAGATGTGTATTAACGAAATCCAAAGACTGGAGTGGTTCCGACGACATCGAATTTTTCACCTAAAAAAATGTACAGTGTATAGTAAGGATTTTGGAGCCTTTCCATGGCTCATCTTCCAACTGCCACAGCGGCCCAACTAGCCGTACCTACGACCTGTGCACACCTGTGGTTATGTGTTGAGATGCGTATTAACGAAATCCAAAGACTGGAGTGGATCCGACGACATCGAATTTTTCACCTAAAAAAATGTACAGTGTATAGTAAGGATTTTGGAGCCTTTCCATGGCTCATCTTCCAACTGCCACAGCGGCCCAACTAGGCGTACCTACGACCTGTGCGCACCTGTGGTTATGTGTTGAGATGTGTATTAACGAAATCCAAAGACTGGAGTGGATCCGACGACATCGAATTTTTCACCTAAAAAAATGTGCAGTGTATAGTAAGGATTTTGGAGCCTTTCCATGGCTCATCTTCCAACTGCCACAGCGGCCCAACTAGGCGTACCTACGACCTGTGCGCACCTGTGGTTATGTGTTGAGATGTGTATTAACGAAATCCAAAGACTGGAGTGGATCCGACGACATCGAATTTTTCACCTAAAAAAATGTGCAGTGTATAGTAAGGATTTTGGAGCCTTTCCATGGCTCATTTTCCAACTGCCACAGCGGCCCAACTAGGCGTACCTACGACCTGTGCACACCTGTGGTTATGTGTTGAGATGTGTATTAACGAAATCCAAAGACTGGAGTGGATCCGACGACATCGAATTTTTCACCTAAAAAAATGTGCAGTGTATAGTAAGGATTTTGGAGCCTTTCCATGGCTCATCTTCCAACTGCCACAGCGGCCCAACTAGGCGTACCTACGACCTGTGCACACCTGTGGTTATGTGTTGAGATGTGTATTAACGAAATCCAAAGACTGGAGTGGATCCGACGACATCGAATTTTTCACCTAAAAAAATGTACAGTGTATAGTAAGGATTTTGGAGCCTTTCCATGGCTCATCTTCTAACTGCCACAGCGGCCCAACTAGGCGTACCTACGACTTGTGCGCACCTGTGGTTATGTGTTGAGATGTGTATTAACGAAATCCAAAGAGTAGAGTGGATCCGACGACATCGAATTTTTCACCTAAATAAATGTACAGTGTATAGTAAGGACTTTGGAGCCTTTCCATGGCTCATCTTCCAACTGCCACAGCGGCCCAACTAGGCGTACCTACGACCTGTGCACACCTGTGGTTATGTGTTGAGATGTGTATTAACGAAATCCAAAGACTGGAGTGGATCCGACGACATCGAATTTTTCACCTAAATAAATGTACAGTGTATAGTAAGGATTTTGGAGCCTTTCCATGGCTCATCTTCCAACTGCCACAGCGGCCCAACTAGGCGTACCTACGACCTGTGCACACCTGTGGTTGTGTGTTGAGATGTGTATTAACGAAATCCAAAGACTGGAGTGGATCCGACGACATCGAATTTTTCACCTAAAAAAATGTGCAGTGTATAGTAAGGATTTTGGAGCCTTTCCATGGCTCATCTTCCAACTGCCACAGCGGCCCAACTAGGCGTACCTACGACCTGTGCGCACCTGTGGTTATGTGTTGAGATGTGTTTTAACGAAATCCAAAGACTGGAGTGGATCCGACGACATCGAATTTTTCACCTAAAAAAATGTACAGTGTATCGTAAGGATTTTGGAGCCTTTCCATGGCTCATCTTCCAACTGCCACATCGGCCCAACTAGGCGTACCTACGACCTGTGCGCACCTGTGGTTATGTGTAGAGATGTGTATTAACGAAATCCAAAGACTGGAGTGGATCCGACGACATCGAATTTTTCACCTAAATAAATGTACAGTGTATAGTAAGGATTTTGGAGCCTTTCCATGGCTCATCTTCCAACTGCCACATCGGCCCAACTAGGCGTACCTACGACCTGTGCACACCTGTGGTTATGTGTTGAGATGTATATTAACGAAATCCAAAGACTGGAGTGGATCCGACGACATCGAATTTTCACCTAAAAAAATGTACAGTGTATAGTAAGGATTTTGGAGCCTTTCCATGGCTCATCTTCCAACTGCCACAGCGGCCCAACTAGGCGTACCTACGACCTGTGCGCACCTGTGGTTATGTGTTGAGATGTGTATTAACGAAATCCAAAGACTGGAGTGGATCCGACGACATCGAATTTTTCACCTAAAAAAATGTACAGTGTATAGTAAGGATTTTGGAGCCTTTCCATGGCTCATCTTCCAACTGCCACAGCGGCCCAACTAGGCGTACCTACGACCTGTGCACACCTGTGGTTATGTGTTGAGATGTGTATTAACGAAATCCAAAGACTGGAGTGGATCCGACGACATCGAATTTTTCACCTAAAAAAATGTACAGTGTATAGTAAGGATTTTGGAGCCTTTCCATGGCTCATCTTCCAACTGCCACAGCGGCCCAACTAGGCGTAAATACGACCTGCGCACACCTGTGGTTGTGTGTTGAGATGTGTATTAACGAAATCCAAAGACTGGAGTGGATCCGACGACATCGAATTTTTCACCTAAAAAAATGTACAGTGTATAGTAAGGATTTTGGAGCCTTTCCATGGCTCATCTTCCAACTGCCACAGCGGCCCAACTAGGCGTACCTACGACCTGTGCACACCACACCGGCGACATCGAATTTTTCACCTAAAAAAATGTACAGTGTATAGTAAGGATTTTGGAGCCTTTCCATGGCTCATCTTCCAACTGCCACAGCGGCCCAACTAGGCGTACCTACGACCTGCGCACACCTGTGGTTATGTGTTGAGATGTGTATTAACGAAATCCAAAGACTGGAGTGGATCCGACGACATCGAATTTTTCACCTAAAAAAATGTGCAGTGTATAGTAAGGATTTTGGAGCCTTTCCATGGCTCATCTTCCAACTGCCACAGCGGCCCAACTAGGCGTACCTACGACCTGTGCACACCACACCGGCGACATCGAATTTTTCACCTAAAAAAATGTACAGTGTATAGTAAGGATTTTGGAGCCTTTCCATGGCTCATCTTCCAACTGCCACAGCGGCCCAACTAGGCGTACCTACGACCTGTGCACACCTGTGGTTATGTGTTGAGATGTGTATTAACGAAATCCAAAGACTGGAGTGGATCCGACGACATCGAATTTTTCACCTAAAAAAATGTACAGTGTATAGTAAGGATTTTGGAGCCTTTCCATGGCTCATCTTCCAACTGCCACAGCGGCCCAACTAGGCGTACCTACGACCTGTGCACACCACACCGGCGACATCGAATTTTTCACCTAAAAAAATGTACAGTGTATAGTAAGGATTTTGGAGCCTTTCCATGGCTCATCTTCCAACTGCCACAGCGGCCCAACTAGGCGTACCTACGACCTGTGCACACCTGTGGTTATGTGTTGAGATGTGTATTAACGAAATCCAAAGACTGGAGTGGATCCGACGACATCGAATTTTTCACCTAAAAAAATGTGCAGTGTATAGTAAGGATTTTGGAGCCTTTCCATGGCTCATCTTCCAACTGCCACAGCGGCCCAACTAGGCGTACCTACGACCTGTGCACACCTGTGGTTATGTGTTGAGATGTGTATTAACGAAATCCAAAGACTGGAGTGGATCCGACGACATCGAATTTTTCACCTAAAAAAATGTGCAGTGTATAGTAAGGATTTTGGAGCCTTTCCATGGCTCATCTTCCAACTGCCACAGCGGCCCAACTAGGCGTACCTACGACCTGTGCGCACCTGTGGTTATGTGTTGAGATGTGTATTAACGAAATCCAAAGACTGGAGTGGTTCCGACGACATCGAATTTTTCACCTAAAAAAATGTACAGTGTATAGTAAGGATTTTGGAGCCTTTCCATGGCTCATCTTCCAACTGCCACAGCGGCCCAACTAGCCGTACCTACGACCTGTGCACACCTGTGGTTATGTGTTGAGATGCGTATTAACGAAATCCAAAGACTGGAGTGGATCCGACGACATAGAATTTTTCACCTAAAAAAATGTACAGTGTATAGTAAGGATTTTGGAGCCTTTCCATGGCTCATCTTCCAACTGCCACATCGGCCCAACTAGGCGTACCTACGACCTGTGCGCACCTGTGGTTATGTGTAGAGATGTGTATTAACGAAATCCAAAGACTGGAGTGGATCCGACGACATCGAATTTTTCACCTAAATAAATGTACAGTGTATAGTAAGGATTTTGGAGCCTTTCCATGGCTCATCTTCTAACTGCCACAGCGGCCCAACTAGGCGTACCTACGACTTGTGCGCACCTGTGGTTATGTGTTGAGATGTGTATTAACGAAATCCAAAGACTAGAGTGGATCCGACGACATCGAATTTTTCACCTAAATAAATGTACAGTGTATAGTAAGGACTTTGGAGCCTTTCCATGGCTCATCTTCCAACTGCCACAGCGGCCCAACTAGCCGTACCTACGACCTGTGCACACCTGTGGTTGTGTGTTGAGATGTGTATTAACGAAATCCAAAGACTGGAGTGGATCCGACGACATCGAATTTTTCACCTAAAAAAATGTACAGTGTATAGTAAGGATTTTGGAGCCTTTCCATGGCTCATCTTCCAACTGCCACAGCGGCCCAACTAGGCGTACCTGCGACCTGTGCACACCTGTGGTTATGTGTTGAGATGTGTATTAACGAAATCCAAAGACTGGAGTGGATCCGACGACATCGAATTTTTCACCTAAAAAAATGTACAGTGTATAGTAAGGATTTTGGAGCCTTTCCATGGCTCATCTTCCAACTGCCACAGCGGCCCAACTAGGCGTAAATACGACCTGCGCACACCTGTGGTTGTGTGTTGAGATGTGTATTAACGAAATCCAAAGACTGGAGTGGATCCGACGACATCGAATTTTTCACCTAAAAAAATGTACAGTGTATAGTAAGGATTTTGGAGCCTTTCCATGGCTCATCTTCCAACTGCCACAGCGGCCCAACTAGGCGTACCTACGACCTGTGCACACCTGTGGTTATGTGTTGAGATGTGTATTAACGAAATCCAAAGACTGGAGTGGATCCGACGACATCGAATTTTTCACCTAAATAAATGTACAGTGTATAGTAAGGATTTTGGAGCCTTTCCATGGCTCATCTTCCAACTGCCACAGCGGCCCAACTAGGCGTACCTACGACCTGTGCACACCTGTGGTTGTGTGTTGAGATGTGTATTAACGAAATCCAAAGACTGGAGTGGATCCGACGACATCGAATTTTTCACCTAAAAAAATGTGCAGTGTATAGTAAGGATTTTGGAGCCTTTCCATGGCTCATCTTCCAACTGCCACAGCGGCCCAACTAGGCGTACCTACGACCTGTGCACACCACACCGGCGACATCGAATTTTTCACCTAAAAAAATGTACAGTGTATAGTAAGGATTTTGGAGCCTTTCCATGGCTCATCTTCCAACTGCCACATCGGCCCAACTAGGCGTACCTACGACCTGTGCACACCTGTGGTTATGTGTTGAGATGTATATTAACGAAATCCAAAGACTGGAGTGGATCCGACGACATCGAATTTTTCACCTAAAAAAATGTACAGTGTATAGTAAGGATTTTGGAGCCTTTCCATGGCTCATCTTCCAACTGCCACAGCGGCCCAACTAGGCGTACCTATGACCTGTGCGCACCTGTGGTTATGTGTTGAGATGTGTTTTAACGAAATCCAAAGACTGGAGTGGATCCGACGACATCGAATTTTTCACCTAAAAAAATGTGCAGTGTATAGTAAGGATTTTGGAGCCTTTCCATGGCTCATCTTCCAACTGCCACAGCGGCCCAACTAGGCGTACCTACGACCTGTGCACACCACACCGGCGACATCGAATTTTTCACCTAAAAAAATGTACAGTGTATAGTAAGGATTTTGGAGCCTTTCCATGGCTCATCTTCCAACTGCCACAGCGGCCCAACTAGGCGTACCTACGACCTGTGCACACCTGTGGTTATGTGTTGAGATGTGTATTAACGAAATCCAAAGACTGGAGTGGATCCGACGACATCGAATTTTTCACCTAAAAAAATGTGCAGTGTATAGTAAGGATTTTGGAGCCTTTCCATGGCTCATCTTCCAACTGCCACAGCGGCCCAACTAGGCGTACCTACGACCTGTGCACACCACACCGGCGACATCGAATTTTTCACCTAAAAAAATGTACAGTGTATAGTAAGGATTTTGGAGCCTTTCCATGGCTCATCTTCCAACTGCCACAGCGGCCCAACTAGGCGTACCTACGACCTGTGCACACCTGTGGTTATGTGTTGAGATGTGTATTAACGAAATCCAAAGACTGGAGTGGATCCGACGACATCGAATTTTTCACCTAAAAAAATGTGCAGTGTATAGTAAGGATTTTGGAGCCTTTCCATGGCTCATCTTCCAACTGCCACAGCGGCCCAACTAGGCGTACCTACGACCTGTGCACACCTGTGGTTGTGTGTTGAGATGTGTATTAACGAAATCCAAAGACTGGAGTGGATCCGACGACATCGAATTTTTCACCTAAAAAAATGTGCAGTGTATAGTAAGGATTTTGGAGCCTTTCCATGGCTCATCTTCCAACTGCCACAGCGGCCCAACTAGGCGTACCTACGACCTGTGCGCACCTGTGGTTATGTGTTGAGATGTGTTTTAACGAAATCCAAAGACTGGAGTGGATCCGACGACATCGGATTTTTCACCTAAAAAAATGTACAGTGTAAGGATTTTGGAGCCTTTCCATGGCTCATCTTCTAACTGCCACAGCGGCCCAACTAGGCGTACCTACGACCTGTGCGCACCTGTGGTTATGTGTTGAGATGTGTATTAACGAAATCCAAAGACTGGAGTGGATCCGACGACATCGAATTTTTCACCTAAAAAAATGTGCAGTGTATAGTAAGGATTTTGGAGCCTTTCCATGGCTCATCTTCCAACTGCCACAGCGGTCCAACTAGGCGTACCTACGACCTGTGCACACCTGTGGTTGTGTGTTGAGATGTGTATTAACGAAATCCAAAGACTGGAGTGGATCCGACGACATCGAATTTTTCACCTAAAAAAATGTACAGTGTATAGTAAGGATTTTGGAGCCTTTCCATGGCTCATCTTCCAACTGCCACAGCGGCCCAACTAGGCGTACCTACGACCTGTGCGCACCTGTGGTTATGTGTTGAGATGTGTATTAACGAAATCCAAAGACTGGAGTGGATCCGACGACATCGAATTTTTCACCTAAAAAAATGTGCAGTGTATAGTAAGGATTTTGGAGCCTTTCCATGGCTCATCTTCCAACTGCCACAGCGGTCCAACTAGGCGTACCTACGACCTGTGCACACCTGTGGTTGTGTGTTGAGATGTGTATTAACGAAATCCAAAGACTGGAGTGGATCCGACGACATCGAATTTTTCACCTAAAAAAATGTACAGTGTATAGTAAGGATTTTGGAGCCTTTCCATGGCTCATCTTCCAACTGCCACAGCGGCCCAACTAGGCGTACCTACGACCTGTGCGCACCTGTGGTTATGTGTTGAGATGTGTATTAACGAAATCCAAAGACTGGAGTGGTTCCGACGACATCGAATTTTTCACCTAAAAAAATGTACAGTGTATAGTAAGGATTTTGGAGCCTTTCCATGGCTCATCTTCCAACTGCCACAGCGGCCCAACTAGGCGTACCTACGACCTGTGCGCACCTGTGGTTATGTGTTGAGATGTGTATTAACGAAATCCAAAGACTGGAGTGGATCCGACGACATCGAATTTTTCACCTAAAAAAATGTACAGTGTATAGTAAGGATTTTGGAGCCTTTCCATGGCTCATCTTCCAACTGCCACAGCGGCCCAACTAGGCGTACCTACGACCTGTGCACACCTGTGGTTATGTGTTGAGATGTGTATTAACGAAATCCAAAGACTGGAGTGGATCCGACGACATCGAATTTTTCACCTAAAAAAATGTACAGTGTATAGTAAGGATTTTGGAGCCTTTCCATGGCTCATCTTCCAACTGCCACAGCGGCCCAACTAGGCGTACCTACGACCTGTGCACACCTGTGGTTATGTGTTGAGATGTGTATTAACGAAATTCAAAGACTGGAGTGGATCCGACGACATCGAATTTTTCACCTAAAAAAATGTACAGTGTATAGTAAGGATTTTGGAGCCTTTCCATGGCTCATCTTCCAACTGCCACAGCGGCCCAACTAGGCGTAAATACGACCTGCGCACACCTGTGGTTGTGTGTTGAGATGTGTATTAACGAAATCCAAAGACTGGAGTGGATCCGACGACATCGAATTTTTCACCTAAAAAAATGTACAGTGTATAGTAAGGATTTTGGAGCCTTTCCATGGCTCATCTTCCAACTGCCACAGCGGCCCAACTAGGCGTACCTACGACCTGTGCACACCTGTGGTTATGTGTTGAGATGTGTATTAACGAAATCCAAAGACTGGAGTGGATCCGACGACATCGAATTTTTCACCTAAAAAAATGTACAGTGTATAGTAAGGATTTTGGAGCCTTTCCATGGCTCATCTTCCAACTGCCACAGCGGCCCAACTAGGCGTACCTACGACCTGTGCACACCACACCGGCGACATCGAATTTTTCACCTAAAAAAATGTACAGTGTATAGTAAGGATTTTGGAGCCTTTCCATGGCTCATCTTCCAACTGCCACAGCGGCCCAACTAGGCGTACCTACGACCTGTGCACACCTGTGGTTATGTGTTGAGATGTGTATTAACGAAATCCAAAGACTGGAGTGGATCCGACGACATCGAATTTTTCACCTAAAAAAATGTACAGTGTATAGTAAGGATTTTGGAGCCTTTCCATGGCTCATCTTCTAACTGCCACAGCGGCCCAACTAGGCGTACCTACGACCTGTGCGCACCTGTGGTTATGTGTTGAGATGTGTTTTAACGAAATCCAAAGACTGGAGTGGATCCGACGACATCGAATTTTTCACCTAAAAAAATGTACAGTGTAAGGGTTTTGGAGCCTTTCCATGGCTCATCTTCCAACTGCCACAGCGGCCCAACTAGGCGTACCTACGACCTGTGCGCACCTGTGGTTATGTGTTGAGATGTGTATTAACGAAATCCAAAGACTGGAGTGGATCCGACGACATCGAATTTTTCACCTAAAAAAATGTACAGTGTATAGTAAGGATTTTGGAGCCTTCCATGGCTCATCTTCCAACTGCCACAGCGGCCCAACTAGGCGTACCTACGACCTGTGCGCACCTGTGGTTATGTGTTGAGATGTGTATTAACGAAATCCAAAGACTGGAGTGGATCCGACGACATCGAATTTTTCACCTAAAAAAATGTACAGTGTATAGTAAGGATTTTGGAGCCTTTCCATGGCTCATCTTCTAACTGCCACAGCGGCCCAACTAGGCGTACCTACGACCTGTGCGCACCTGTGGTTATGTGTTGAGATGTGTATTAACGAAATCCAAAGACTGGAATGGATCCGACGACATCGAATTTTTCACCTAAAAAAATGTGCAGTGTATAGTAAGGATTTTGGAGCCTTTCCATGGCTCATCTTCCAACTGCCACAGCGGTCCAACTAGGCGTACCTACGACCTGTGCACACCTGTGGTTGTGTGTTGAGATGTGTATTAACGAAATCCAAAGACTGGAGTGGATCCGACGACATCGAATTTTTCACCTAAAAAAATGTACAGTGTATAGTAAGGATTTTGGAGCCTTTCCATGGCTCATCTTCCAACTGCCACAGCGGCCCAACTAGGCGTACCTACGACCTGTGCACACCTGTGGTTATGTGTTGAGATGTGTATTAACGAAATCCAAAGACTGGAGTGGATCCGACGACATCGAATTTTTCACCTAAATAAATGTACAGTGTATAGTAAGGATTTTGGAGCCTTTCCATGGCTCATCTTCCAACTGCCACAGCGGCCCAACTAGGCGTACCTACGACCTGTGCACACCTGTGGTTGTGTGTTGAGATGTGTATTAACGAAATCCAAAGACTGGAGTGGATCCGACGACATCGAATTTTTCACCTAAAAAAATGAACAGTGTATAGTAAGGATTTTGGAGCCTTTCCATGGCTCATCTTCTAACTGCCACAGCGGCCCAACTAGGCGTACCTACGACCTGTGCGCACCTGTGGTTATGTGTTGAGATGTGTTTTAACGAAATCCAAAGACTGGAGTGGATCCGACGACATCGAATTTTTCACCTAAAAAAATGTACAGTGTAAGGGTTTTGGAGCCTTTCCATGGCTCATCTTCCAACTGCCACAGCGGCCCAACTAGGCGTACCTACGACCTGTGCGCACCTGTGGTTATGTGTTGAGATGTGTATTAACGAAATCCAAAGACTGGAGTGGATCCGACGACATCGAATTTTTCACCTAAAAAAATGTACAGTGTATAGTAAGGATTTTGGAGCCTTCCATGGCTCATCTTCCAACTGCCACAGCGGCCCAACTAGGCGTACCTACGACCTGTGCGCACCTGTGGTTATGTGTTGAGATGTGTATTAACGAAATCCAAAGACTGGAGTGGATCCGACGACATCGAATTTTTCACCTAAAAAAATGTACAGTGTATAGTAAGGATTTTGGAGCCTTTCCATGGCTCATCTTCCAACTGCCACAGCGGCCCAACTAGGCGTACCTACGACCTGTGCGCACCTGTGGTTATGTGTTGAGATGTGTATTAACGAAATCCAAAGACTGAAGTGGTTCCGACGACATCGAATTTTTCACCTAAAAAAATGTACAGTGTATAGTAAGGATTTTGGAGCCTTTCCATGGCTCATCTTCCAACTGCCACAGCGGCCCAACTAGCCGTACCTACGACCTGTGCACACCTGTGGTTATGTGTTGAGATGCGTATTAACGAAATCCAAAGACTGGAGTGGATCCGACGACATCGAATTTTTCACCTAAAAAAATGTACAGTGTATAGTAAGGATTTTGGAGCCTTTCCATGGCTCATCTTCCAACTGCCACATCGGCCCAACTAGGCGTACCTACGACCTGTGCGCACCTGTGGTTATGTGTAGAGATGTGTATTAACGAAATCCAAAGACTGGAGTGGATCCGACGACATCGAATTTTTCACCTAAAAAAATGTACAGTGTATAGTAAGGATTTTGGAGCCTTTCCATGGCTCATCTTCCAACTGCCACAGCTGCCCAACTAGGCGTACCTACGACCTGTGCGCACCTGTGGTTATGTGTTGAGATGTGTATTAACGAAATCCAAAGACTGGAGTGGATCCGACGACATCGAATTTTTCACCTAAAAAAATGTACAGTGTATAGTAAGGATTTTGGAGCCTTTCCATGGCTCATCTTCCAACTGCCACAGCGGCCCAACTAGGCGTACCTACGACCTGTGCGCACCTGTGGTTATGTGTTGAGATGTGTATTAACGAAATCCAAAGACTGGAGTGGATCCGACGACATCGAATTTTTCACCTAAAAAAATGTACAGTGTATAGTAAGGATTTTGGAGCCTTTCCATGGCTCATCTTCCAACTGCCACAGCGGCCCAACTAGGCGTACCTACGACCTGTGCACACCTGTGGTTATGTGTTGAGATGTGTATTAACGAAATCCAAAGACTGGAGTGGATCCGACGACATCGAATTTTTCACTTAAAAAAATGTACAGTGTATAGTAAGGATTTTGGAGCCTTTCCATGGCTCATCTTCCAACTGCCACAGCGGCCCAACTAGGCGTACCTACGACCTGTGCACACCTGTGGTTATGTGTTGAGATGTGTATTAACGAAATTCAAAGACTGGAGTGGATCCGACGACATCGAATTTTTCACCTAAAAAAATGTACAGTGTATAGTAAGGATTTTGGAGCCTTTCCATGGCTCATCTTCCAACTGCCACAGCGGCCCAACTAGGCGTACCTACGACCTGTGCACACCTGTGGTTATGTGTTGAGATGTGTATTAACGAAATTCAAAGACTGGAGTGGATCCGACGACATCGAATTTTTCACCTAAAAAAATGTACAGTGTATAGTAAGGATTTTGGAGCCTTTCCATGGCTCATCTTCCAACTGCCACAGCGGCCCAACTAGGCGTACCTACGACCTGTGCGCACCTGTGGTTATGTGTTGAGATGTGTATTAACGAAATCCAAAGACTGAAGTGGTTCCGACGACATCGAATTTTTCACCTAAAAAAATGTACAGTGTATAGTAAGGATTTTGGAGCCTTTCCATGGCTCATCTTCCAACTGCCACAGCGGCCCAACTAGCCGTACCTACGACCTGTGCACACCTGTGGTTATGTGTTGAGATGCGTATTAACGAAATCCAAAGACTGGAGTGGATCCGACGACATCGAATTTTTCACCTAAAAAAATGTACAGTGTATAGTAAGGATTTTGGAGCCTTTCCATGGCTCATCTTCCAACTGCCACAGCGGTCCAACTAGGCGTACCTACGACCTGTGCACACCTGTGGTTGTGTGTTGAGATGTGTATTAACGAAATCCAAAGACTGGAGTGGATCCGACGACATCGAATTTTTCAACAAAAACAAATTTTTGGCTTTTTCATCTTCAAACTGCTACGGCGGCCCTAGGCGTTATGCAAAGATTTTTTTGCATGGTTGGTATGAAATATTACCACTCGAAAAGAATTGCATACTTCGAGGTGTTTTCGAGGGTACGTGTCCTGGAATTTCATTCCGATTTTTGGATGAAAATTCGATTTTCTTTTGGTGGGCAGATTAGATGTGCACTTTTAGGTGGGATGTTACTTACCTTGAGTGATCCTGAAAAGGATATTTGGTTGTGACTGTTTTTGCCATTCAGGTTGACTTGTTATCGACGGCTGCTGGCATCTATTGACTCGAGCGTATTTTAACTGCTGAACCAATAGATGTGCTTACGTTTTATGTGCAAATTGGATCATTGAATTCAGGTAGATAGTAAATTCTATCTGAAGCCATAATTTTTTTGGCTTACCACGTGAACACATCCACGGGCACCCATTTCCGAACAGTTCCACGCAAAACAACTAACGGCGGAATGAAACATTTTGACATTTCAAAAAGAAAAGCCAAACACAAATATTTTCATCTAGTATTTTGCTTTCGTATTTTTTGGACGGAAATTGTTTCGAAATTTAAACAATTCTCACTTTTGAAGTTTTTCCTTTTGTTCACTCTAGTTTGCTTTGTTCACAAAACTATTTACATAAATATTTCAATTTAATTGTGCTCGAAAATGAGTACGAGTGGAGATTCAAACAACACGCCATACCTAGGCGATTACATGGTTAAGGAAGAGGACGACGGGTCTGGTAGGTCTTCAATTGCACAGTGAATCCCCGGCAAATGTACTAATTGAAATATGTATATTAATTTGCAGACGACTCCGGCAAGCATTCAAATCGATTTATGCTACGCGAACAGGATCGTTTTCTGCCCATATGCAATATAATCAAAATAATGAAAATGCCAGTGCCTGAGAATGGTAAAATAGCCAAAGACGCTCGCGAATGCATTCAGGAATGTGTTTCAGAGTTTATATCGTTCATTACCTCTGAAGCTATTGAAAGGAGTATCGCTGAAAATCGAAAGACTGTCAATGGTGACGATTTATTGTACGCATTCTCTACGCTGGGCTTTGATAACTACGTCGAACCGCTGTCCATTTACTTACACAAATTCCGAGAGGTGAGTAAAAGCGATTAAGCGCGTCCCAGGGGAAAGATGCCATCAAAGAAACACACACACCCATCTCTCTTTGCAGTCCACTAAGTCGGATCGTAATCTGGCATATGGTGATCCAATGTTGTTTGATGATTCGTCAAGTGAATTACGCAAACCCTAGTTCGGGTTTAATGTTTTTTTTTTTTGTTTTTCTTCTCCGACCTTTTCTTTGTTTTTTATATATTGCTCTTTTATTTGCAAAATATACACTATATATAAGCATAAGTTCCATATCTAAATCAATGCGTATGTACATCTCACAGAACCCACCCGGAACTTACTCAGTTGTGTAATTGGATAGTGGCCACTTAGAGTGTGCGGTGGGAAATATTGTCTTATCAAACCGATGCAAGCAATAAAACGAATAGTCCTGTACAATATTTTCAAGTCAAATGTGTGCGTTTTTTTATTCCTGCAATGTTTCCAGCCAAAGATGCGAGTGGTAAGCAGAATAGATGAGATTTTGTGCTTTCAAAATATCGCCTTAAATCTTTGTTATCGAAATAATGACAAACACGACACGACATTCCACATTCAACCGATGCGTTTCATTTCGTCTCTAAAGTTCATCAAGCTTCCACCACCCGATTCCCACTTCCCATCAACACTTCCCCACCCCAATCCCCCTCATATTCCAATCAAAGACAAGAGAAAAATAAAGTTCATTCGGTTTTGTCAACTGGAAGTGGACCAATCTGGAAAGGCACAACCATCAACCATTTGTCGTGTGGTTTCTGCTGCCATTTGCTCCCCCCCGACTTTTTGTTTTTTTCTAAAAGCTAATTTCCGTATTTTATTGAACAGTTTTTCGAAATAAAATATCACGAAAAATCACAAGCAAAATGTCTGCTGTTGAAACGAAAGTTGAAGAAGTCACTGCCGCCGAGGTGATTGCCGCCGATGGCGAGGTTAAGAAGCAGAAAAAACCGAAACCGAATAACAAGAAGCTTCGACAAGGTAAGTGCGGTGTTGAGGGCCTTTAACATCTTTGTAAGTTTCTCAAATCGACTGTATATCGCATTAATCGTCCAAACGGATACATTTTGTCGGTACATGAGGGCCGGGCAATGATCCCATTTTGAAAGGTTATGTTGAAAACGGTGTCGGTAGGAATAGCGCGGTTGCTGACCGCACGTTTCTAGTTGAATTTCACATTAGTAAGCACCCCCCCATTGGATCGATGTGCAATGCGAGTGCTTTCACACGTAATCAGTTGAATTTTGTGGAAAACCAATTCCGGATGACTCTGCATTAAATTGGCGTGTCATTTGTTTACCCTTGACTAACCTGTTCAACGAATTTCAGCTGAGGCGGCTGCAAAACGGGCCACAGACGGCGAAACCGGTGAAAATGTCCCGCAGGAGACAGCTGTCGAATCAGAGGAAGCGGTGAAGGAGAATGGAACAGTTGCTGCGTCCACGGCCGCCGATGATGCCGATGCGGACAAGAAGAAAAAGAAGAAGCAGAACAAGACCAAACCGAAGGGAGCCCCATCGGTTCCAATTGCAGAGCAATTCCCAGATGGCGTCTTTCCCGAGGGAGAGGTTGTCAAGCATCCCATTCCGAAGGATGTTGACGAGCGCACAGCGAAAGACCGTTTCACGAGCGAAGAGAAGCGCGCCCTGGATCGCATGCACACAGACATCTATAATGAGTTACGTCATGCGGCCGAGGCTCACCGTCAGACTCGACAATATATGCAGAAATTCATTAAACCAGGCATGAGCATGATTCAGATTTGCGAGGAGCTGGAGACCACCGCAAGGAGGCTAATCGGCGAGAATGGCCTGGATGCTGGTCTGGCTTTCCCAACTGGGTGCTCTCTGAATCACTGCGCCGCTCACTATACGCCAAACGCAGGTGATACCACCGTCTTGGGCTACGACGATGTGTGCAAGATCGATTTCGGAACTCACATCAAGGGACGCATCATTGATTGTGCTTTCACTTTGGCATTTAACAACAAATACGACAAGCTGTTGGAGGCTGTGAAGGACGCCACTAACACTGGCATCCGTGAGGCCGGCATTGACGTCAGATTATGCGACATTGGAGCGGCAATCCAAGAGGTCATGGAGTCGTACGAGGTCGAGTTGGATGGCAAGACGTTCCAAGTGAAGAGCATCCGCAATCTGAACGGACACTCAATCAGTCCTTATCGTAAGTGTTTCTTTTTTCTTTCCGCTGGCCTCTAAAATGATGTGAGACTGATGGTCGTCTGTCTGTTTTAGGTATCCATTCGGGCAAAACTGTGCCAATCGTCAAGGGCGGCGAGTCCACGCGCATGGAAGAGAACGAATTCTACGCCATCGAGACCTTCGGCTCAACTGGTCGCGGTTTGGTGCACGACGACATGGATTGCTCGCATTACATGAAGAACTTCGATGCTCCGTACGTACCATTGAGACTGCAATCGTCCAAGCAGCTGCTCGGGACAATCAACAAGAACTTTAGCACGTTGGCCTTCTGCAAGCGATGGTTGGATCGTGCTGGTGCAACCAAGTATCAGATGGCACTTAAGGATCTCTGCGACAAGGGTGTAGTGGAAGCCTATCCACCACTGTGTGATATTAAAGGCTGTTACACAGCTCAATACGAGCACACAATCATACTCCGGCCGACTTGCAAGGAGATCGTATCTCGGGGCGCCGACTACTGATCGTCGCTGGGAATTGTTGCTTCCACAAAACACGGCAAACTCTTCGATATATTCATCATTTTGTATTTTACGTAGCCAGCAAAATTGTATATGTTCTCTTTATTTTTATTTTTAAATTTCTAAGTCTTGGAATGATTTGCGTTCTGTTTCATACCTTGTTTGTTGAAGAGAAAAGGAAATATGAATTAAAATTTTTGATGGTCATTAGGCCAGATGTTTAAGAGGGTTTCCTTTTTTTGCTGCCTCCTGGGCCTTGAAGGGACGACCAGAAGTGTGGCTGGTTTCCCTTGAGTGTACCTAAACAATGGGCAAATAATCTTGAAGCCACACAATGGCTTCCTTCAACGAGGGTTCTTCCTCTTCTAATGTCGCTACAGTCCCGAGTGGACATGGGCCTCAGCCAACAAGACTCTCCAGCTGGTACGATCTTTAGCCAGCTGCTTCCAATTTCGCACGCCAAGTTGATTGAGGCACTTCTTCACTTGTGTGCGCCATCGGTTCCGCGGACAACCTCTATTGCGTTGCCCCACTGATTCGCAGTCGAAGACTCAAAGGTCATGGCTGAAAAAAAATAAATAAGAAACCAAATTTAAAACTCAAAACATTTTCTCCCATTGTGAATGAAAGAAGATTAACCCATCTCCACATCGATCGGCACCATTCAAAATGGCCAACACAAGAGAAAAAGAAGAAACAAAATTCAAACCCCAAGCAACTTCACACGAAACAACCATTTTTCCCCCAAGTACTGTCAGATTTCTCGACGTCGACGTTTGTATTTGTGGTATCGACCAAGAATATTCCTCCCGTCGGATCGTTCTTCAAATAGACGATAGATCTCATCTTTTAGGTAAATTCTATCGAATAACCCCTCTGGATGTCGTTTAAATGAAATTTATTTCCCATTTCAGTTAGATAAAGCCCAATTAGACATCAATTTATCATTCCGGCGTCGTCAAAACAGTGCAATCTGTCAAAGTATCCGTGCGAGAACAAGAACCCGACACCCAGTTGACCCGCTTGTGGTGTGCATTAACGAAGAACAAGTGCGAACGAGAGAACCATTTCGGCAGCCACGTCGGCCACGTCATTTTTGGAATCGTGTATGCGGTCTACCAATAACTTTAAATTCATTCTGATTTAGTGTCTCACTGATCTTTGCTTTTCCCGTGTTTATACTTTTTTTTTAGTTTCCTTTTTTTTTATTTTCGTTCTCTCGTGTGAAATAAGTAAACGCGGCGGAAACGCACACAAAATTCACCGACAATGAATATCTTTCGATTGGCCGGTGATCTGTCCCATTTGCTTGCGATAATAATTCTGCTGCTTAAGATCTGGAAGACACGTTCGTGCGCGGGCATCTCGGGCAAATCACAGATCCTCTTCTGTGTGGTGTATGTGACACGGTATCTGGACTTTTTCACCACCTATGTGAGTCTCTACAATTCTGTGATGAAAGTGATCTTCATTGGGGCATCGGGAGCGACTATCTACTTGATGTATGTGAAATTCAAGGCCACCAACGATACAAATCACGATTCATTCCGTCTCGAATTTCTACTGATACCGTGTGCTCTACTCTCGCTGGTGGTCAATCATGAATTCAAAGTTATGGAGGTGCTTTGGACATTCTCCATCTATCTGGAATCGGTTGCAATCTTGCCGCAGCTGTTCTTAGTCACCAAGACGGGTGAAGCTGAATCAATCACCAGTCATTATCTGTTCGCATTGGGTTCGTATCGAGCATTGTACCTGCTCAACTGGATCTACAGATACGTTGTGGAATCGTACTACGATCTGATTCCAATCTTTGCCGGCATCGTACAGACAATCTTGTATTGTGATTTCTTTTATTTGTATATCACCAAAGTGTTGAAGGGCAAGAAGCTTCAACTTCCAGCCTAAAAAGCGAACGTCTGTCCAATTGGCGGCCGAAAGCGGATATCCGATTGTAGTTTTGTAGTCATAGTAAACGTTCTTCAACAATACAAAAAGCAAAAGTTATATATATATATTCAAACCCTTCTCCCTTCTGTCTCGTATTTCCTCTTCATCTTCTTCAACTTAAGTAGTAATCTTTTTTTTTTCTGTTTGTTTTATTTTATTCTTAAAACCGAAAAAACCGAAAAGGAATTCACCGTGCTAGAGTGATTTATTGTAAGATCTGAAGGACATTTCAATAGTTGTAAAAAAAAAAAAAAAATCCATCGTGTATGAGAGAACAAAGGGAGATCGACCGCGAGAGAGCGAGAGAGAGAGAGAGAGGGTGAGCGAGAAGGGAGAGGCGATATAATATGAAGAATTAATGATAGTCGATGTCTGATGATATTAATTGTATCCTCTCTCTTGTGCTTTAATTTGTACTTCTTTTTTTTAATTTAAAAACATGAGAAAAGAAAACAAAAAATTATTTTATTGTTTCATAAATAATGTAAAGTTCATCATCGATGTTCGCCGCCGCGGAAACACGAGCGACGACGATGAAGTAAAAAATAAAATAAAATGAGAAAGAAAAAAAAAACAAGCATAAACCAACCGAAAACCCTTTGTAATAAAAAGAAAGCAAACAAGCAAGAAAAATGTATAATTAATTCTTAGCGATAAACACAAACCTAATAAATTTAAAAGAAAACCGAAACTGTTTGTGTTTTCCTTGAGAGTGGCACTTTCCGTTGCAAGCATCGTATGTCGGCTGGGGCAAAAGTAAACAAAACCCAAGTGCAGCATCCGACCGCAGATTGAGAGGGAAAATGCGATCAAGTGGGCGACCACACCTACCTATACTGAGATCGATCGATATACGATTTGCTAGCGGGCACACCATCCCATCGATGTGTTCACGTTATAATCTGATTAGCCATATCGTTCACCCAATTTCGAAGCGGAGACTCGCTTGTAATGAGCGATAATGTCTGCTTAACGGAAGGAGAGATTGTTTAGCTGCGGCGACTTGCCACCATCAATCAGCTTATGAGCAGCTTTCAGCAGATGCCATCGTAAAATGCAGACTAACGTCTCAAATAACCTACATACGTGTTTTGGGTATACTTTCTCGAGAAAAAGAAAAACCAAACATGTGCTGTGCATTCGAATTTGCTGGGCTTGAGTTCAAACACAATGTTGTTATGGCAAGCAACTGTGTGATGGGCTAGAATGTGCACACATGTTGCCATAGCATTTGCTGTTCTCTGTGCGCCAGATCTATTTTTAATTATCTGCCAATGTACGCGCAACCATCACAAAGGCGATGGTGATTAAATTCAATCAAACGAAATAGGTCAAGCTGCAGAGTCTGGAGAGATGATGAAACGACAGGCAGAAGTGCAAACTCAAGAGCTCACAGATACCAAACTGCACACATGAGCGTCCCTAGATAACTTAAACACGCAGCAAAACATCGACAGCGACTTGTTAACAATTTAAATACTTCAATTACATTCTTTGCTTCTCCAGGCGACAAAGGAATTGTGAAGAAATTTATTAGTTCCGATAAAACCAACCACAGCCTTGAGTATCTCCGCATCGCATTCGAAGTGAACCAAAGTCCGACATACTCGAACATAATCAACTTCCTGTGCTTTCCCAACAATGCTCACGATTTGATTTCTGATGATTATGCTACTGGCGAAAGGTTATCGAACCCCCCCCCCCCCCCCTCCCCAAAAAAAAACTAATCAAATAGAGTAACAAATTCAGAGGAGGTCAGTCATAAGACGCGGTGAAGGAAGAAAAGAGAAACTACGTCTTAAAGAGAACTATCGAATGGTATTTGAATAAATCATAGGAAACGACACGCTCTCCACGGTGCCGGTTAATTAAACACCTCTGTTATGCAAGCGATGCCGGCCAATGAGTGGCCACTGGCCAGTGACCGAAGCGTTATCATCACACCGCTAATTTATACCTAATTGGCAACATTGTGAATCATACTGAAAGAAAGAAAAAAATGTGATAAGCTACAGATTGGGGCTCGTATGCACATCATACTGTTCGCGTACAATCGCGAATAAGTCACGTGGTTATCTGAGATTGATACCCACCCACGAACAAATGATTTACACCGCAAAACTGAGTGTTACTTGTCAGTTAGGTGAATACGTCAGAGGGTAGTGGGAGATGGGGCGAAGTAGATAGGTGAACCTTGAAGTAGATAGCTTCTGTACGACGGGTCATTAGAATGATGCACCATTTAGGAGATAGCCGCAGCACGACATAAGGGTCTTGTGCTTCTGGGAGCAGGAAGGGACTGCAAATAAGGACTTTGTAAATTCAAACAGAGACTAATAGTGCATCTAGGAGCAGGAAGGGGATTCAAAAAAGGACTTTGTAAATTCAAACAGTGACTAATTGTGCATCCAGGAGCAGGAAGAGGCTTCAAAAAAGGACTACGGAGATTCAAACAAGGAGTAATTGGAACTACCGTGTTGCTTTGTGTTCATTTTTAATAAATTGTAAATTGATTGTCCTTCTGTGCTCAATCCAAGTCAAAAGCACAGCACTATACTCAACCATTTTAATACTGAAATATTACCTGTGTACAGATAGAATGGGACGAATAAAAAAGAGCATCCAACAAAAAAACAGAAAAAAAAACTTATTCTTCATCGACTTAACCAACACACCCTAAACCCAGTCGAAAATAAAAATCCCATCCACTTCGATGACAAGTGACACAAAAAATTTCCCCTAAACCTTCGTCCGTCACTTTGGCAACCGGGAAAAAATCGACATAAACAAACCAGCCGAGGTTCGGCCGTAGAAACTATTATTTTCTCCATTTCATACTGCCACCGAAAATTCTAGTGTAGTTCCAAAATTGCAAAGCACGCAGCATAATGTTTAAGAACACCTTTCAGTCGGGATTCCTTTCGATCCTCTACAGCATCGGCAGTAAACCCCTACAAATTTGGGACAAAAAAGTGCGCAATGGTCATATCAAACGTATCACGGACAACGAGATCCAGAGTTTGGTTCTGGAAATCGTCGGAACCAATGTAAGTACCACGTTCATAACGTGTCCCGCCGATCCGAAGACAACGTTGGGCATCAAATTGCCCTTCCTCGTGATGATCATCAAAAATCTGAAGAAGTACTTCACATTCGAAGTACAGGTGAGTTGTTGCAGAGGAAAAATCATGAAAGTCGATTGATTTAGAGAACATTTTGCAGGTCCTTGATGATAAAAATGTGAGGAGAAGGTTCCGAGCGAGTAACTATCAGTCGACAACGAGAGTGAAGCCATTCATTTGCACGATGCCGATGCGATTGGACGAGGGATGGAATCAAATCCAATTCAATTTGTCCGACTTCACCCGTCGAGCATACGGCACAAACTATGTGGAGACGCTGCGTGTGCAAATCCATGCAAATTGCCGCATAAGAAGAGTTTACTTCTCCGACAGACTCTATTCAGAGGATGAACTGCCGCCAGAGTTCAAGCTCTTCCTGCCCATACAGAAGCCGGTGCCGAAGACCGCTAGTCAACAAGTTGCTCTGGTGTAGAGCGGCTCTTAGAGAGTCATTTGTAGATATTTAGGACAATGATAATCACTTTGCAACTAAAATTTTTAATAAAATGCACATAAAAGCACAGCGCTTGTTTTCATTTTCAACTGGTCGCTGCTGGTATTGTCAGGATCTCATGGCCAGCCGGTGTGATGAGAATGGTGTGCTCAAACTGAGCACTTCTAGCTCCGTCCACGCTGATGGCAGTCCAGCTGTCCTCCTGGATTTCCACTTCTGGACCGCCCAATGTTAGGATCGGTTCTATTGTGAAGGCCATGCCCGCCTCCATCTTTCCCGGCATGCTGTTCTTGTAGTGAAGAATCTCCGGCGGACCGTGGAAGTAGCTCCCGATTCCGTGGCCGACAAATGCCGGAATTATGCCCAGGTTTTTGCTCTTCGAGTATTCGTGAATGCGTCGACCAATCGCGTTGAATGGCACGCCAGGCTGGCAAAGTTTGATCGATTCCATCAGACATTCCTCGGCGCATTCAACCAAATAACGACCTCGTTCGTCCACTTTGCCAACCATGAAGGTCTTCGAGCAGTCTCCATGGTAGCCGTTGTAATAGACGGTTATATCGACGTTTATTATATCTCCATCCATCAGGGGCCGGTCGTCCGGGATGCCATGGCAAGCGACGTTGTTTACCGAGGTACACACCGACTTTGGGAATCCGGCATAGCGCAGTGGCGATGGATACGCGTTGGCCGCAATGATTTCCTCATGAACGAATGCATCGATCTCATCCGTTGTGGTTCCTATCTGCAAGTGAGGTTCAACGAAGTGAGACGGACAGAAGAAGCTGTTTATATAACTCACCTTTATCACGGCTTCACAGGATTTTAGAATATCCGCCGCCAGCTTGCAACTGGCTTTCAATCTGTAAATCTGTTCTCTACCCTTAATTTCCGCTTCACCTATTGTATTGCCCGGCGGCTTGTACTCGTAGAAGTAACCGGGTTTTCTGATACTTTCGGGGACATGTCGCTCTGGTGATACTTTACCTATCGCCACGGTATTGCAAACACCAAAGTTTCTGCAATCATGCGTTTAACAATCGGTATGCGAGTGCAGGAATTAACTTACTTCTTGCCGCGCAAATTGAAGATTGTCCGACGGGGAATGCGGAGCACTTGGTTAATTGGCTTAAGGAACAACATTCGGAACGTCGAATCTATGCTAACATTTGGTGCACTCTTTCAAAACAGCTGGTGGTTAATAATTGGCTTGTGTTTGTGTTTACTCCCAACTGTCAAAGGCATGTGCACAGTGCTGCCAAATCGATTAGAAATATTCGGCAATAGGGTGCATGCAATTTGTCTGCGTGTGAGACACGTTTTGCAGGAGGCCTCCGCCATGAATGGATTTAGAAGGGATATCCGTTCGAATTATTAGCAATATTGATTGATTACGGAAAATATTAAAATCTCACCCATTTGCTGCTAAGTCCCTGCATCTGCTGTCTTGGTGAAGAATGCCACAACACGAACTGTATCCGAGTCACATCGAATCAAACGCTTGAGGCTAGTTCATGCAAAGCGCATGCTCAGAAACTCACCAGGACGCGATAGAGATATAAAAGAACAAACATGATTGAGTTGGCGCCAATAACCTCAAACCTGCCGCCACATTGAAACGCTTTGCAAATTGCAAGCAAAAAACAACAAACCACTTCTAGTCTTCCTACACATTTATTACGGTACAATTTATATGCAAACATATGTGAAAAGAACAAATTTGCATGTAGCTCCAATGCTACACATTTTCCTCTTACATAAAAAATATAAAGACGAACCCCAAATCCACGCACTACAAGGGAGCGGGGGGATCATATGGTTCTTGGAATTCATAAAATATAAAATAAATTAAATATTTAAAAACAATGTGATGGGACAGTGATCACTGCCCAGAACTTGTGCCCGAATTGTATTCTCAACCACCTTCGATGTGATCCTCTCCGAGACAATGAAGTAGTCCAGGCGCCAGCCAACGTTCTTGGAGCGTGCCTTGCCCATGTACGACCAGAATGTGTAGGCACCCTTCTTGTCCGGATACAAATGCCTAAATGTGTCAACATAGCCCAACTCAAGGAGTTTTGTCATGGCGTCACGTTCCTCCGGTGTGAAGCCGGCATTTTTTGTGTTCGTCTTCGGATTGGCCAAATCGATTTCCTTGTGCGACACATTCATGTCGCCCGCAATGATAACCGGTTTGATTCTGTCCAATCGTTGCACATACTCGCGAAAGAGGCTCTCCCACTTGAGACGTTTCTCCAGATTCACCAGCTTACGGCCCGAATTTGGCACATAAACACAGATCAGATAATACTTCTCGTATTCGGCGGTAATCATGCGACCAGCATCATCGTACTCGGCATTGCCGATGCCGTATTCTACGTTGATTGGCATGATTTTCGAGTAGACAGCTACGCCCGCATGACCGCCCGGCATGCACAGCCAGTACGGATGATAGCCTGGAATGCGGGCTTCCTCCGGAAGTTGATCAGTTGTACACTTGGTTTCCTAAAAAGAAACACGTCAAAAATGAATGTGACGAGGGTGTGGGGGCATGTATTACTTGAAGACACAGCACGTCTGGTTGTTCGTGCTGAAGATAGCTCAATTTGTCCTTCTTGAGCCATGAACGTAGACCGGCTATGTTCCAACTGGCAATCTTCAGCTTGAACTCCTTGTCAAGGGAGAAGTCTTCCGCTTTGAAATCTGTATCAGTGGCATTTATGAGCCCATCAAGTTTTGCATCTGGAAAGAAGATCAGATTGATTTGAAAGCGCTGCGCGAAGGAGGAGATTGTGCATTACTTTTGGATCCGTCTGTCTCGTCGGCTTCTGAGGGGGTTGTTGCACCTCGCTTACCACCACGTGCTCTCTTCTTTTCAGCTGTTGGAGTGGTTTATAATTGAATTTATGTGTGCACGGACTGTGTATGAGTAATATTTACCTGGAGCTACTTTCGGCTCTACACTTCCGTTGGTCTTCCTTTCTATATCTGCCGAAGAGATTAGATAAGAGTTTGTTAAACGTATGTCAACGGATTTCAATTTCCAATCAACTAGTACATTCTACTTCCACTTTCCTAAACCTGGGGACGCTGGAAAAAAAAAAACTACCAAAGCCAGGAGACTTTAAAGCCAGTCCCTTGTGACGAAGAGATAGGGGCATCTGCCAGGCAACCTGTATGGCCACCGCTTGCTCTCATCGTCAGCGACTGGGCAAAAGGAAGTTGATGAAACCGAGGCGGGAATCGAGGCGTTGCTGAGATCACAGGCAAGGAGTATACCTATTGACAGATAAACCTCGTCCTGTGATCCTTCAGACGAAATGAATGCGGATCGAATGCCGAAGAACTCCTCACAGAAACATACATGTATACACAGCTTACGTGGTTAGAACAAAATGGACACTCTTCTCTGGACAAATGACAAAATCAAGACGATGACGCCGAAACACAAATAAAACACAGTACCGTACTTTTGAGGAATAAATATGGGCAAAGTGATTAATTACATATTATAAAGATCATACAAAATAAACTAAGTAAGACGACGACGACGACGACGACCCAGGATGACAAATGATCGACGAAACACATCCCGCTAAGTGAACGCTGCTCCCTCTACACACGACAATTCGATATTATTTTGGAATTATATATTTATTGTTATTATTTTGGACAATTATATGATGTTTATTTTTTTTTTTTTTCCTTGTTCCCCTTACTCCCAATGAGATGTGCCTTGTATGCCTTGTAACTGATCGCATTATGAGATCAACTCACCTGCGTCTTGGTCATCATTAGCGGACTCCTCAGCGGACTCGGCGGCCTTAGCAATTTTCTTAGCCTTAGTTGTCTTCTTCGATGTGCTCTTGGCTGCTGCTGCTGTTTTCTTTGCTGCTGGCTTTCGTCCTCGCGGTTTCTTCACTTCCTCTTTAAGAATATGAAATGTCCAATTTGTTGAACGGGGAATGCGTTCTTTTAAAATGCTTACCTTCCGAATCTTGTGATTCTGGAGCATCCTCTTTGATTTCTGCTACCTCCTCTTCGACGGGTGGTATGTCATCTTTAAGTTGTTTCCGTGATCCCTTCGATTTGACGGCTTTCTTTGTTTTAACCTCTGGCTCTGGCTCCGGTTCTGGTTCTGGAATTGCATTTTGTTCATCTTCATCTTCTTTATCCTCTTCCGGATTGAATTCATCCTCGGGCAGGACATCATCTTCTGGTGCCTCATCTTCGGGTACTTTTGCGACCTTCCTGGTGCTAGCCTTGGTTTTTGTTGCTGGCTTTTTGGCATCCTTCTTCGGTGCTCTACCTCGTGATGGTTTCTTTGCAGCTGGTGGAATTGTTGCCACTGGTTCTTCTTCAGCTGGCTCTTCCTCATCGGCTGAGGGTTGGGGTGCTTCTTCGACCTTTGGTGCAGCACGTTTCCTATTTGATGCCGATTTCTTGTTGCCATCTAAAATGGGGAAGGGGATGTGGTCCAATGGAGGTGTTTAGGTTACATGCACAATCTGGCTACTGGCTAAATGTGTTTGGAAGGAAGAGCTGAACATTTCTAACGCAGAGCTACTCTCTGCAACTGCGGCTAAGAATCGATATCACGTCGAATGCATTTTCAGTCCGAACGCCGCATGGCGGCCGGCATAAAATGATAGAAAAAACCTGAAAAACAGGAACTTACTTGTTTGTACTTCTGGTAAAACAGGAGTTATCTTTGCATCTGGATTCTCTGGAACACCAGCACTGTCTACGGTCTCCTTTTTGGCACCTTTTGTCTTTGTCTTCGAAGCCCTCTTTGCTACTGAATTTCACAAACAATTTTTTTTTTTTTTTTTCGTACAAAAAATCACGACGCAATCAGAATTAGAGCGCATACCTGAAGCTGGTTCTTCCACTTTGTCCGCACTGTCGGCCTTCCGCTTGCGTTGGTTCGTCTTTTTCTCAGGGACAGCTGCTGCAAGTGGCATGAAAGCTGAAAAATTGAAAATCCATCGCATTCGTGCATCTCTGCTGTACGTACCAGTTTTGATTTTCTCCTCAGCAGTGTCATCATCTTCTAATGCGTCTTCTTTAACATCATCCACTGGAGCCTCTTCCGGTTCGACGGCAGCTTTTGCTTTTGAACCCTTCCTTTGTCCTAAAATTGCATCGTGTAACTTTCATCGAGTGTGTGAGTGTTTATTTGATTGCATACCCTTTGCTGGTTTTCCCGCTTTTGTTGGTTTCTCAGCAATCTCGACTGGCGGTGATTCCTCGGGCTCTTCTTTAGCCTCTTTTTTAGCGCCGCGCGGACGGCCTTTTTTTACTGGAGCCGGTGCCACCGCATTGGCTGCAACTTCATCGTTTCCCTGTGTCTCAGCTGAAAATTCACAAAAAATTCAGTCCAATGCACCCTTGAACAGTATTACCACTCCACCCACCATCGCCATTAGCCAAGGCTACTGCAGCCTCAGAAGTTGCTGCTGCCTTTTTGCCTCTACCCCGTGCAACCATTCTGAAAATTCAATAGATTCACTTCAAATCTAAACACTGGAAAAGAAAAAAAGACGCAAGTCAATTATGAATTTCCAAAAATTCACTGAGTAACTGTGCACGGAACGTCTTCGATGAGATTGTTTTTTTTTTTTCCCGGAAAAAAATTTCACGAAAAATTGTTGAAGATGCTTCCGTAAAATGAAAAATCACACAACGATCTTCGAAGGCTTTTGAATAAAAAAAAAAACAAGAAAAACTTTAGTGTGGAACGCAAAATAACAGACAGCAACTGACTGTAGCCCGCCTAGCGTGTATAAATCAGTTTATCTCGCTCTGGTGCATTGCCAAAAAAGATTAAAATGGAACAGGCATTCGTGCCGGCGGCGTTTTTCGTGAATGTGGACGCTGTTCGGCGGGTGTGGAACGTGAAAAGCCGTTGGTGAATTTTTGGCGGACCATGTATACACACACGATTGTTGTAGGGAGCGTTGTTTATGCGAATACGTTTTCAGAGTGCGTTCGAAAATGCGCACCAATTGCAAGGATATGCATTCGTAAATGTTGCTTTTTTCAATTAAAAATTACATCAACTTGTGCGCTTGAATTTCTGCTATTATCTGAATGCAGAGATGATTTAAGGCACGCTGCTGTGTTTCTTCGTGCCGAAGATCATTAAGGAGTCGCACATTCTCACTCCGCAGCCTTTTGGGATGCCATCAACTGCCCACAAGAATGGAGCAACCGAGGTGAACGCTCAGGCCGCCAGTAGTCAGTCATTTCCGTCTGAAATCATTGAGAGTGCTTAACTCTTGCCTAGGCTGCAATAATTTCAAATCACAACCGTCTAATGCGAACTTCACCACACCTCAGCATTAATTTGCTTTTGCATCGACTACCACATTCCTGGGACGTAGGTGGAAACCGAAAACCTTCACCGTTCTATCTTGCTCTCACTTCAGCAGACCGTTTGTTTTGTTATTTTGCCTCTCTATCCACCAGCACTCGCCCCCGCCACACCCTTCACAAATAAATTATGCTCTTTCTCTCTTCCAGAAGGCCTTTACTGTCAAAGTTGACATGGTCGAGCACCAAGAGAGAGAGAGCCAGAGCCAGAGATGAAGTATTAAAGAGATAGTCAACTTTTACCTCTCTTGCCCCTTGATTTCGTCTGACAGCGTTTTTTTATAAAATGTTCACAGACAGTGTTTGTGAATACGATAGATCAGAGAGCAACTGCAGTCTGCTCTAAAGCCTTAAGAAGTGTGCGTGAAAATAAAGTAGCGTGCGTGCGTTTAGAGCAAAATCGTGGTGAAACGCGGTAGGCAAGGGGTTTCCCACTGGAAAGACGACTATCTCGGTGTACATGATTTCTGTTTCTGACCAAGAGAGAGAGCCAGAGCCAGAGGCAGAGCCAGTTAAAAAATGTTATATCTCAAAATCAGCTGTATGTGCATGGGCGTTTCTAATAAGAACAAAATTTGTACATATTTTTTCCAATCTAATTAAAACCAATTAAGGGTTTAATTAAACACGATCCGCGGCATCGTCGAAGTGAATCGGGTGTGCGCAGTAATCTGAAAATAATCCGAAAGAAAAGTTCTTCTCGGTGGACTCCATCATTGTTGCGTTGGAAAAGTGCAAAAAAGTGAACACGGGTAAAAGGAAAAAAACGAACAATTATCCACTATTTGGAAAAAATAGCCCACAAATAGGGTGGTGGTTGTGCCAATAGTTCGGTACTTCTGGTGTACGGTTTGCTCTTGCAGGGCACCCTCGCCCCGTCCCTCCAGCTGTTAGCGAAAATTCTTGCGCCACAAAGCAACAGTGACAATATGCCACCATTGAAGACATATTCGTTGCACAAGGAATTCTGTCGCAGTTCCGATGGCAGCGGTGGTGGCAGTGGTGGTTTGGGTGGCGGAGGTGGCAGCGGTTTCCTTAGCGGTGATCCGAATTCCAATACAGATCCGTCAAGGCGTGCGCCACCATACTCGAATGCTCAGTTTCCATTCAAAGTGTTGTCCAATCTGAATAAGTTACGTGAACAGTCTCGATTTTGTGATGTGGAAATAATCGCCGGTGGGAGTACATTTAATGCGCATAGAGCTGTCCTGAGTGCTTCGAGTGCATACTTCGAAGCGATGTTTCGTCCGGAACTGGGCCTGAATGAGGGCAAGCAAAAGTCGGTAATACTGCACACAATCGATGGGGATATTCTCAGTATTCTGTTGGACTTTATATACACGGGACGATGTGAAATCATGCAGGTTTGTGTGTGGAAGGCCACGGTCTATGCGAGGGTTTTCCACTGAATAATGAAGTTTCGTTGCAGTCGAATGTCCAGGAATTGTTGGCAGCCGCAGATATGCTTCAGCTGCCCGAGGTGGTCGATGGCTGCTGTGAGTTTCTTTGCCGCGAGCTACACACCACGAATGCATTGGGAATTTTACGCTTTGCCGAAGCACATAATTGCACAGCACTGGCAAAGAGCGCCCTGAACTATGTCCACTCCAACTTTCCAGCTGTAAGTACCGAACCCCGGTTGACTCTCTCCCTCTCACGTTGTTCTTGTAGATTTCAGTCGAAGATGAATTCCTCGATACCCCGCAGTCATTGCTGTCGCAGCTGCTGATTTCGGAGATGTTACGCGTCGACAGTGAATCTCAAGTTTTCCAGGCCGCCCTTCGTTGGATCAAGCACGATGTGACCCAACGACGATGTTATGTTTTTGACATACTCTCTCACGTCCGCCTGGCACTGGTGCCGGTGAAGGTGATTGATCAGGCATTGAAAGATTGCCGTGACATGTCGATGAAGGTGGCACTTCGTTCGATCTGCCGCGACATTGCCTCGAAGCGGGGCCAGTTGGTACCGCTGCGTGTGTGTCCCCGGCAATTGGCCAAGAAGAGCATCTACATCATCGGTGGATCGCGTCGCGAGACGGCACGCACATGGATTCCAACTGATTGCATCTTTGAGACCGTGGCCAAGTTCGATATATTCCGTCGCGAATGGAGCGAGACGGCGCCAATGGAAATTGGAAGGATACTGCCCGGAGTGGCGGCGCTTAATGGGAAAATCTACGTGATTGGCGGCGAACGAGGTAGCCAGATATTGGCAAATGGCGAAGTATACGATCCACAGAACGACAATTGGAGCCCAATTGCACCGATGATTGTGCCACGATGTGAGTTTGGCTTGTGCACTCTGGGCCAAAAAATGCTTGCCGTTGGCGGCTGGATCGGCGATGACATTGGTGGCTCGATGGAGTGCTACGACCCGGAGACAAATATTTGGACAATGATGGGCGACATGCCCGAGGCCAGATTCAGCATGGGAGTGGTCAGCTTCGAGGGATTGATATACGTTGTGGGAGGATGCACCACTTCGACAAGGCATTTGCCCGATCTCATCAGGTGGGTATATTTGGATGGACATTGAATGCCGTGCTTATTGATTTATTCTTTCGTTGCTACGCAGTTATAATCCAGTGACTCGGGAGTGGAGTCCATTGGCTCGTATGCAAATGGCTAGATGCCAGATGGGTGTTGCAGTTTTGGATCGTTATCTTTATGTTGTCGGTGGCAACAGCAGTCATCAGGATGTGCTTAGTTCGGTGGAACGTTACAGCTTTGATGAGGACAAATGGACGACTGTTAGCTCGATGTCGGTGAGTCGAGCTATACCGGCTGTGGCTGCAGCCGATGGCCTACTCTATGTCGCTGGCGGTGATCAGGTACGTTCAATGATCTGCGCTGACTTGGTGCATTGTGACTCTTGAAAAGCAATCATTTCAGCCATGCGAAGTAAATTTCTATCGCGCACAGGTAACAATCAGTTCGGTCGAGTGCTACGATCCCCTCTCGGATACGTGGAAAAAATGTCCAGATCTTCCAACCAGCCGGTCAGAGGCCGGCGCTGTGGCTGTCTAACATAGTGTCATTTGTTTTTGTTTCTTCGTTTGTTTTGTTTCATTATTCATGACAACTTTTGTCTCCTTCTTTGCCGACTGATTTATTAGCAAACAAAAAAAAAATAAATAAAACATTTATCAAGTGTACCTACTACTTTTTAGTTTTCTGAAGACGCAGTTCGATCTGTTGTTTCGTTCAATTTCTATTTTGCTTTATTAAGAAGAATCAAAGAACTGAAATTCGAGGAATTTATTTATTTTTAACCTCACTTTTTTTTTTCATCATTTTTGTTTGTTTGTCGATTCGCGTTACCGCATCATCATGATCGATCCATTGGATTAATTGAACATGTTTCGTTTTTGTATATGTTAGAATTTGTAGCTTAAGTGAGTAACTATTAGCCAAACACTGATAGACTGTGCTTTGGTGGGTTCATTCCGAATCGCATTCCGAAAGAAATGATACAAGAAATAAAATAATAAAAATAAAACTAAAATCTATGAAGAAAAATATATAATGAGTAGTCACCACTTTTGTCCGTGGCAGTGTCGGTCAGAGGGTTATATCAAATCATTGTTCTCTATTTTGTATCGATGTCTTTAGCATGGTTATTGTGTAGTCTCCTGTATTCTGTATAGATGTAAATTGCATGTCAGATTAATACGCTAAATAAACCAGCAGAATATACTAAATAAACGCATCGATTGATCTCGTGCATAAGTGGAACTAACGATGTGAGCTAAATAAACGGATATAAAACAAAAAAAAATGATTTAACAGATATTACTATATGTGTATTAATAGAGATTTTATATATGTCTTTAAATTTGAATATAACTTATATGAGATACAATAAATATGATATATATATATATATATGTATGGATAGATGTATACAGAACAGATGTGAGTGTGTGTTTCAATTTGTGCAACAGTTCATGGGAAAGTGCTCGAATGTCAGCTCTGATTCCATCATTTTCGACGTCTGCCCAGTGCCCAGGCCGTGTTTGCATTCTCTCTGCTGTCCCCCCTTCTTCCCATTGGAGCATCAAAACCCATGGTCCCCTCAGTCCAATCATGTTTCATCGAAAGGTTTCCTGAATACATTTTTCAGGAAAAAAAAAAAAAATAACCAACACTCATACGCCTCCGCGATTGTTTTCTCTATATCCACATCCTCCCCCCCCCCCCTCCCCAACACACATCATTTGTTTTTTTTTTTTTTTTTTTTGAAACCCAACTTCCGTTACATAGTGTACGCCATAACCTAACACAATGAAAAAAAAAAACTAATTTTTGTCCTTTCCATTATTTCCTGTTTCTCCTCAAAAACTGCATCCTCAATTTTCCACTTACATATCTCCCACCTCATCCACCCTCCTCCTCTCCCAACCCATCAAATAATGTTCTGCGATGTACGCATGCCTCGGCAATGGCAAAGGAGAACCACACAAACGAGTGAAATTCTGCGAGAAAATTCACTTGACACCTGGAAACGTACATAGTCTCTCACTCGTTCATCAGTCTCTGCAATGGATACGTCTATCGCCGCTGCATACAACACTTGCACTGCATAGGAAATTTTCCCTAAAAAAAAAAAATTGGAGACTTTCAAAAAAAAAAAAAAGGTTTTGTATTGCATTCTGTGTGAATTCTGCGTCCAACCTGGGCTTGAGATGGCACGTTGACACAGTCCCCCGTCAGGAGTAACCACTAAAGGAGCACATTCGTAAAGGAGTACAAAAAAAAAAAAAAAAAAAAAAAGAAAATCAATTTAAGGAGAACGTGGATATCCTTGAAGTTCTGTATTGTTAAACATCGCGCCGGCTGTCAAAGTGAACAAAAATCAATTCGCACGCACACACGAACACGGTGTTTGTCCGTCGAGAAAATTCAATAATCCTTTTGTGTAAAGAGTTGCTCGCCAACCAGACCAGGAAATCATTGCCATGACCTCACACGGAACTGCCTCCTACATGGATCACACGAATCCCTACGGCTCGACGGCGAACGCTCGACGCAGTGCACAATCGTCTGGCGGATACTATCAAAAGAGTGGCAACTCCTCCGCTGGATCACCATCAAGATCTGGTGGCGGCAATGGTGTTAGCAGTGGCGGCGCAGGAAATTCCGGTTCCCTGGTGCATCGACAAACACAACAGCAACAACAGCAGCAGCAGTCGATCCTGAATCCGGAGGACACCTTAGAGTACTTCATCAAGTTTCCGACTCCGAACTTCAGGAATAACATTGATTCAGCCGAATCGGACTTTGTGTTCGTCTACAAGGAGACAAATGTTCCTATCGTGATGCTGCTCGGTTGGGCTGGCTGTCAGGATCGCTACTTGATGAAATATTCTAAAATCTACGAAGATCGTGGGTAAGTACAGACACACACACATACGCACGCGGAAAACCTGGCACTTTTCGTGGTGCGGTGGCGTATTGATTTTTTGTCTTAATTGGTTTGTGGGTGGTGAATTAAACTGCGATTACCCTTGATTAGTGTCACAACAACAGTGGCGACGGGGACGAGAAAGGAGTGCAACACACATGAAGGTTACAAATTACTGTTTATCGATTTCTTTGTACCTACGGTTAAAGTGTGCAATTGGTTTTTTTTTTGTTTCTGTTCAAGCCTGTTGAGTTTTTTCCTCTCCGTTTTTCTTGTCATGTCTTATCTTGTCTATTGTTAGTTGGATCCGTTGTCATCATGAATTTTTGATACTGTTGACTATTTTTGGACTCCCTCAGCAGTTTTGTTGTTCGGGGAAGCAATGGTGACGCGTTGAACTGTGTTTGGGCCGTCCGCTTGCTTCTTCTTTTACTTTGAGTTATGTTATAGTTCAAGGATGACACTAGTATCCTCTGACTTGCTTACTTCTCAAGCGGACGACAAGTGGAGGGCCTGGGCCTGACACTAGTATCCTCTGACTTGCTTACTTCTCAAGCGGACAACAAGTGGAGGGCCTGGGCCTGAGCAATAGCTGCCGTCCATCGATGACCCTCTAGTTGTTTCTTACTATCGTTCTATGGCATCCCATTTGCAGAAGCAGCAGTGGTTTGGCCCGACTATATATCTGCCGCCGATCGCTGGTCACGAAGAAGATCATCTTCAAGAAATAGGAAGTGACTCTGCTTCTATTGAAGTTCCTTGCCATGAGTCCTCCCTTTTCGCAGGTCGCTGGCTACGAAGAGATCATCTTTAGGAAGTAGGAGGCGACTTTGCTTCTATTGAATTTCCTGTCATGAGTGGACTCCATCTCCCGCAGGTCGCTGGCCACGAAGAGATGAAGTAGGAGGCGACTCTGTTTCTATTGTAGTTCCTTGTCATGAGTCGACTACATCTCCCGCTGGCTATGAACAGATTATCTAGAGGAAACAGGAGGCGACTCTGCTTCTATTGTAGTTCCTTGTCATCAGTCGACTACATCTCCCGCAGGTCGCTGGCCAGGAAGAGACCTTCTTCAGGAAATAGGAGGCGATTCTGCTTCTATTGAAGTTCCTTGTCATGAGTGGACTCCATCACCCGCAGGTCGCTGGCCACGAAGAGATGAAGTAGGAGGCGACTCTGCTTCTATTGTAGTTCCTTGTCATGAGTCGACTCCATCACCCGCAGGTCGCTGGCCGCGAAGAGATGAAGTAGGAGGCGACTCTGTTTCTATTGAAGTTCCTTGTCATGAGTGGACTCCATCACCCGCAGGTCGCTGGCCACGAAGAGATGAAGTAGGAGGCGACTCTGCTTCTATTGTAGTTCCTTGTCATGAGTCGACTCCATCTCCCGCAGTTCGCTGGCCACGAAGAGATGAAGTAGGAGGCGACTCTGCTTCAATTGAAGTTCCTTGTCATGAGTCGACTCCATCACCCGCAGGTCGCTGGCCGCGAAGAGATGAAGTAGGAGGCGACTCTGCTTCAATTGAAGTTCCTTGTCATGAGTCGACTCCATCACCCGCAGGTCGCTGGCCGCGAAGAGATGAAGTAGGAGGCGACTCTGCTTCAATTGAAGTTCCTTGTCATGAGTCGACTCCATCACCCGCAGGTCGCTAGCCGCGAAGAGATGAAGTAGGAGGCGACTCGGCTTCTATTGTAGTTCCTTGTCATGAGTCGACTCCATCTCCCGCAGGTCGCTGGCCACGAAGAGATGAAGTAGGGGGCGACTCTGCTTCAATTGAAGTTCCTTGTCATGAGTCGACTCCATCTCCTGCAGGTCGCTGGCCACGAAGAGATCATCTTTAGGAAGTAGGAGGCGACACTGCTTCTATTGAAGTTCCTTGTCATGAGTCGACTACATCTCCCGCCAGTCGCTGGCCACGAAGAGATGAAGTAGGAGGCGACTCTGCTTCTATTGAAGCTCCTTGTCATGAATCGATTACGTCTCCCGGTCGATGTCATCACACTCTTGAATCGATTCAATCCCCAGCTGCCTTCGCAACACCTAGTCTTCGTTCGAAGTTCCTTCGCCGTCGCAACACTGCTACATTTTCACCCGCACTCCAACACCATAACCAACTGAATCTAACAAGCCCCCTTTTTTCAGCCTAATCACCGTTCGATATACAGCACCAGTTGAGACACTCTTCTGGAAACGCACAGCAATGAAACCAATCGGAGAGAAGATCTTGAAACTCATCTACGACATGAACTTCGACTCGCATCCTTTGATATTTCACATTTTCTCAAATGGCGGCGCCTACTTGTATCAACACATATCGTTAGCAATTAGAAACAAAAAGCATCCAATTCAAATTCGTGGCATGATCTTTGATTCGGCACCCGGCGAGCGACGTATGCTTGGACTGTTCCGCGCTGTGACTGCGATCTATGGCAGGGAGAAGAGGAAATGCAACTGCCTTACAGCCGTCTTCATCACTCTGACGTTGAGCTTTATGTGGTTCGTTGAGGTAAGCACTGCAATTGATGACGACGCTTGGCGATGATGATTGTTTTGTGCTTGTGTGCTTATTTAGGAAACCTACACAGCATTTAAGAGTCTCTTCGTGAAAACGGAGCCGTCACAGACTAACCCCTTCAACGATTTGAAGAACGAGCCAAATCAGTTCCCACAACTGTTCATGTACTCGAAAGGAGACGTTGTCATCCCATATGAGGTCAGTAATGGATTAAATTAATGCACTTTAGAGGCTGATCTCTTCCCACTCGCAGGACATTGAGAACTTCGCCAAGTATCGCGAACAGCGGGGCGTTGACGTTTCGAAGATCTGCTTCGAGGATGCCGAACATGTGAAAATCTACACAAAATACCCGCAACAGTATATCCACTGTGTCTGTGCATTTATTAACAACTGCTTAGCAACCAGCTACAAAGGATCACCCAAATACAACTAGAAATATCCAATGATTCATGTTTCACAGTTATACCTCTTCTAGATCTAAATGTTTTCAAAATGAATGGAATTCAAAAACAAAAAACAGAAAATTAGCCCAACATTTGTGTAAGTCTTAAAGAGCAAACGAGAAGAAGTATGTAGTTTCCCTTGCCCAGGGCGCGAGGCGATGTGTGTTACGCAACAAGTTAGTTTAGAGCAAAACCAAAAACTAGCCGTAAGAGGGAGAGATTTAAATTTTAGGCCAACTAGTAAATTGAAAACAAAATTGCACAGTGCAAGATTGCAAATGATTACAAATGCCCAAAGGACGAAACAAAAAAATACAATTGAAGCTAAAGTTTGTGATACTATTTCGAGAACCAAAAAGTGTTTAACATGAAAAGTATATTTGTAACAAAAAAAAAAAAAAAAAAACAAAAACCGTAAGAATAATCGATAAACAAATGGCCGAGCCAGAGTGTGTAACGTGGTAGTGATCCATCCGAAATCAATCGTTGACGAAACGGAGCGCGGGTGCATGGTGTTGTGTGCAGATTTGAGGCGTTTGCACACACCACTGTGTCCCGATTGCATTCGCCAACCGGACTCGTCAGCGATTGATGAAATCAAAGCATGTGTATATGCATTTCAAATTGTTTCCATTTACGTTTCCTTTGTACGTTTCCTCAAACGAATTGTAGATAATAATGTTAAAGAAACCACTCAATTGCATGATAAACTATTCCCTAGTTCCCACATTAATGAGGTCCTTAAACACTAAACTTATGTATAACCAAACGGGGAGAGAGTAGATAACAAATTTAAGCCGATGGAGAGACAATTACTATCCGAGAATAGTGGAGACGGGTGTATATTCTGACGAGAAATCAAAAGCAAACGCAAAAAATGGGTTCCCAAAGGAACTATGGGGCAGAATATTTTGATGATTATTAGGATTAGTTAGTCGATTGCTAATTAATTTATAATTTAATGTTAATTCATGGTCTAATGCATGAAATAATGCAAAAAATAACAAAAATGAAACCAAACAATTAGATGCACAAAAAGGAGTAATAAAATGAGAAGACTCAAGTGTTTGTTCGAGTTTTGTGGCAAGCACGTTGTTTCTGTGTTTCGGAGTTCAGTGTGTACCTTTTCAGCTCATGAACTGGTTTCAGAGTTTCCGTCTCATGCATCAATTCAAGTCACCACCAGTCGTAGGCGAACTCTCCTCCTAGTTAGTTGGCCACAACCAGGGATCCCCAAATGAAATATTTAAAACCTCCAAATGACCTCCTTGCGAAGCCTCTCGTAGACACTCCTCAGACTGTTGAAGTGCAGCTCCTTGTCGACAAGCGATCCGTATTTCCTCTCAACTTGACACTGTAGTTCCTGCAGAAAGAACAGACGATTAGCTTCAATCACACTCCAATGCCTCTTTCACCCACCAGCAAGGTCTTCCTCAACTCATCACTCTCCTCGCCCAACTGCTGCGGCATCCTCCAGCAATGCTTCAGAATACACATCTTGGCGTAGTACAAAGCCACGGGATCACATGTCTGCACCGCAACCTCGTTTGTTGACACGCTGTGGAACACCGAAACTTTTTCGCCCAAAAAATACAGCGTCTGTGTGATGTCGTCAATCTCGATGGTCTCACCGCCGCCACTCTCCTTGGGCATAGGCAACCCAAACATGTGACAAAAGTCATTTGCCTCAAATTGCGTGACAACCACCTTGTAGACAAGCGTCTCCCCAGAGTGCTTCGTCAGGGTTCTCAGTCCACGATTGCGGGAGAACAGCTTCTTCACGTCCACATCGGCAACCTTAACCGGAATGTTGATGCAAACGAAATCCTGTTCCACGTTCACGTGCGTGAGCATTTGAATTTCAAACTGTGGAAGCAGTTCGTCGGGATTCCTCTTGATCGGAACGAGAACACTGAACTTCTCTCGCAACAAGTCTGGGGTTATGCTCAAAGCCCTCACGTGGCCAGCGTACGCGATCATCAGGTTCCAGAGTGTGCTCCGGAAGATCTCGTGCGAGACGATCTTCAGGGAGACCAGCGCGAAATAAGTGAACGGAGGGATGCCATAGTCAGTGGAGAAAATAAGCCTTTCTTCCGTCTCGGGAATGTGCTGCAAAAACGAAACCTCGGCAGCGATAAGCTCCGAGTAAATGCTGCTCTTCCGACAGACGGCAATCAGCTCCTGCTTCTTGTACTCCTCCTCGATCTGCTTTTCGATCTTCTCCGGCAGGGAGTGAATCTCCTCGAGAATATGCGATTCGCACAACATCTCCTCAACTTTCCCGTCGGTTAGCTCAAACAACTCACAGTCCTCGGGAGCAGAGACCTCTTCTTGCTGGTTGTCCGAGAAGGAGAGGTGGTAGAAGATGTTGTTATTGCTGAGGCAAACCAGGAAACCACTCACTTCCTCATACGTGATGGCCACCATTCCGGGTGCGTCTATTGAGTTCTCTATCACCCGACAAGTGTGCTCAACAGAGTCATAGGTGAACTTCAACCGGCAGACTCTTTCTTCATCCGTAAAGTAGAGAAAGTCGCCAGCGAAGGTGTGGTGGACGAACTCGCTGCCGTTTATGTACGTGTACTTCTCGACGATCGGCGTTATCCTGGACAAGTACCAAACCTCAATGATGCCACAGCTGAGGAAAATCAACAACATATCCGAGTCTGCCAGGAACTTGATCAACTGAACTGACGAAGCTTGTGGGGCAAGCGGCTTTATCTCATAGTCGTCATCCCCACTGGCGTACAGTGCGAACAGATTTGAGGACACACTGAACACATGAATTTCCATCGCTTGCAGCCCCACCTCGCCAACAAGTAGCTCAAGGAACTGCCTATTGCTGTCTGTCACCGCCAGGGAAGTCATGGTGAACGTTTCATCGCTCCAATCGCAATCGAATAGGTTCTTCTCGTCAAAGGTGACATCGAATGATCTGACCGGCTCCTGTGGGGTCTTGCCAACGTTGGGAACATCTGAATACAATTCCAAGCTTATTCGCTTCTCTTCCAGCACACGAATCAAACTGAAACCGTCCAACGATTGACTCACACAGCGGACACCAGAGTTAAGCCACGGAATCTGATGAATCGACTTGATTGACGAGAAGTAGCAAACTTCGCCGTTTTTGAGCAGCACAAGTGTGTTCACTTCAAGGATCACTATGTCCACAATCTCCTCGTGGACTCTGATCATGAATTTGTTGCAACGGCTTGCATTTTCAGCGACTTTTTTGAAAATAAAATTCATCAAGTACTTGTCGCTCCATGTGACGAACACTGTTTTGCTGCCTGTTGTGTGATTTATCAAGCCTAGGGGATAGAAGAGGGTGTCGTCGATGCGCCAGGTTTCCTGTGAATCCAGTGTTAAATCCATTGACGGCTTAATTGTTTGGTGGTCGATTATTTTTTCAAAAGCGTTTTTTGTTTACAACGACCTGTAGATTCAGTTGCGTGAACTGTCAAAATGGGTTATGTCGAGAGAATGGCATAGATTTTTATGGGACATTTTGCAGCGATTTATTACGCAGATTATTGAGTGTGTGTCCCACTGAATTGAAGGGGAATTGTAAATTTTTGCATTTCATGGTACCCTTGCATTGATTAAAATCCATTTCGTTCAAGTGTTTCATCAATTTCGAGTCAAATTGATTTAATCTAGTACAATTCTGCTTAGACCAGAGTCTTATTTCACCTCACAATTATAGCGGCTTGTCATTCAGGCAAAGAGGTTATTTCTGCTTCGAATTTTTTGCATATGTCACTTTACTTGTCGGGTGTTTGTCAAAAGTGAACCACACGCCGAGAAAAGTTCTAAGAAAAATCCCAAAATCAGCATATTGCCGAAATCGTAAATAAGAATCGGTTTTTTTTGTTTTTTTAAGTTTCGTTTTGATTTCAATTTCACAACAAAACTATTCAGTGATTCGAAGAAAACGCAAAAATCAACTGCATTCGAGAGAGAGAGAGAAAGTGAAGTGCACCCCTTGATGAAGAAAACAATGGCAATGGGACGCAATAAGTGCGTCATTAAAGGCGGACCCAATCAGAAGGTTTGTAGAGAGAAATAAATTCTAATCATTCGCTCGCTGATTGTCTGATGACATGTGGTCGGTTGTTTTGTAGGTAATGCAACACAATGATTTTATGGACAGAATCAGGAAGTCGCTGTACTTTGGTGGCGGCACTCATTGCGATGACATGGAAGTGAGTGGGCCACTCGCCGAATATGCATCAGAACTTTTCTCCGAACCACACAAAGGTCACTCGTTGAATCGCCTGAACAAAGTCACCGCTGGCAGCGTACATGCGACTCCATGTTCGCTCATAATGGCTCTTATCTACTTGGATCGATTGAATGCAACAGATCCCGGTTACGTGCGTCGGATTACGCCATCAGAATTGTTCATTGTATCTATGGTGAGTTAGGGGTTGATTGATTTGTTGACATTATGCGAGTGGAGCAGGTGGGTGTTGGGTGGGGTGGGGTGGGGGGGGGGGGACACATTCTTAAGAGCACACGTAATCACGTATCGACTTGGTTGAGTCTATTTTTGGGTCACGAGGTGAAGGGGCTTCGTGTTGCGATGATAAATGACTGAAATTGATTGAAAGGAGTGCACGATGGGTACTTGTCAGTGAAAGTTGCCTATTTGTTGTTTCAGTTGCTTTTGTATGCCGTAGTGTAGCCCCGTCGAATGTGACGTGTGATTGACTTCGATGAGTAAGTACGAGCGAGTGCATCGTGCTTGCAGGTGTGCGGCTGAAATGTGGGGCAGGTCGATGGAAGTGAAAGAAAGCAAATAATTCCGAGGAATTGTGTCACTCGTAATTTGATGAAGATAAATGTTCGCGAGAGGCTGTCAATTAAAGCTTGCGTGTTGTTCGGTTGCTAGGATGCGGGGAACTGCTTTCTATGCAACAGGTGGTGATTAGATGGAGCCATTTCCCCCTCATCACATGAATGTCCTTAAAATTGAATGACTATCTTGCCTTTCAGATGATCTCAACAAAATTCTATTCCGGACACGATGAAGAAATATATCTCAGCGATTGGGCCGAAGACGGAAACATGTCCCAAGACAAATTGAAGCAACTGGAACTGGAATTCTTATGCGCCATTGTAAGTGTCCTCTCCCGCGGCCAATCTGGTATACTTTACCCACGATATCGCTCTCCCTCCCTCATTCTAGGACTGGAACATCTACATATCAAACGAACACTTCTTCGAGAAGTTGACTTCCGTTGAAAAAAGCCTCGCTCGTCGTGAAGGAATCCGTCGCGGCTGGTTGACCTACACCGAACTGATACAGTTTTTGCCATCGTTCACGTTGGCCAAATTCCTGCTCAACAATATCACTGTGATGGCTGTTAGTTATGCGGCAAGTGTGATGACAATCGCTGGTGCTTTCTTTTTGGCCAGTCAAATACCAGGAAATGCCTTGCACCACGCGCATCGTCGCGGTGGCGTCACAGTCAGCACGGGTGACATCAGTGGCGCGGCTGCTGGCGGTGCGGCACCGAACCAAGTACCGACAAATGGTTGTAAAAATATGCTCAATTCCGTTGCGGTGGACGGTGTGGATCCAAATACCCTAGAGACTGCAATGAATATCACGTGCGCTGCCTTTAATGTCGAGGAGGAGCTGCGCAAGCTGGAGACGCAATACATGCGCGAGCAATACTTGGACGACATTCGAATGAAGAACAATGAGAACGACGGACCCCTGATGAACATCCATGCCGAGTCGAATGTGAATTCGCGTCACCGTGGCGTAATGCATGATCCCGAGATTCACTGGCACAACTTCAAGGACAAGTACAGTGACGAGGACGAGCTGATCGCGTGCGCCAACTTGACCAATTGCACGATATCGACTTTGTGGAATCTTTTCGCCGATGTTGAGAAGACTTTCGTCAAGTTGCCGTTCGTCTGGTTTAAGTTCATGTAGAGGGGTCATGTAGCAGGTGTTGCAGCAGACCTCCCCCACACAGGCGGCCAAATTGTATGCTAAAGGAACATTTCATATTCGTTTTTTTTTTCCTCTCGAGAAGCAATAACTTTCAATAAATGACAACATGACTTTTATACAAACACTGCGTGGGTTTTCTCAACGGAATCACGTACTTACCACATCGATACTGCTGGCTGCCAAACAAAACAAACGCAAAATTCTACTTGGTCTCATAGTTCTTTATTGTATGTACTTGATGATCGGTTTCTGGAATTCGCTACATTTGATTAAGCTCCCCGCTTATTGCTTTTCAATACTAAATGTATATTGGTGTGAGTTAAATGGTCAACTGTGTAATCTACTCTAGAGCTACTAGTTTGGTGTTTTACCTTAACGACTGTCTAACAGCGTGAGAACGAGCGCGCGCGCGTCATAAGGGTACCCAGACAACGTGGCCTGGGTGTGAAAGCAAAAAAAAGGGAAGGAAGTCACTCAAGATTCATAAGATTTCATAAGGGATGTTTCCATCATTCTATAGGCGAAGGCATGCGAAGGGGAAAGGCAAGTATTTTGGACCCCGACTAACAGGTAATCCAGTAACTAGGGATGGACTCAATTTTGGGAAGGAGGGTCTACGGAATCGGACTGAATTTGGGAACAATAGGGTCTACAGAATCGGACTGAATTTGGGAACAGAAGGGTCTACAGAATCACATCAAGATTTTTGTTAAAAAGCAGTCAAACGAAGGTAGTCACACGTGTGACTTGAAATAGCGCTAAATGGAAGACATACACACATAAGACGCCGTACAATACAGCGACGTGGGATGAAGGGTCTCTTTCATCTAATCAACGACTAGTAAAAGACTGTGTCCAGCCTTAGGACAGATCAATTCACGAAATGGCCACGATGACGAGCCATGAGGACCATACTCCACGCGGATCTCACTCAAACTCATAGAGCAGGCATTTTCCACAAAGAATGTCATGAAGAATCATGCGCCATCATCCAGGTCTTCAAACAAACCTGCAAACTCCGAGGGCAGCCTTGTGCATCACAGCCAGTAACAGTAAGAAGCTGGCATGATCGTGTGACTTGTCACGGCACTTCGAACAGAACTACTGCCTCAAAGATCCGCTCTGCAATCCAACCATGCTTCCCAACTGCACAACCTGCCCATTCCACCGCCTCACAGGCACATCAACCACATAATTGCATCACCCTGTGCATTCAAAAAATCAGTTAAAAATAAAGCAAACCCACAATCAACCCTCAATTGCATTTTTTTCTTTTACCCCTTCCTCGAAAAATTCCACTCCAATCGGCGGCAATCGCAAGAATTCAATTCCCTCGAAAAATTCCGGCCAAACACCAGGCCACCAGAAATGTCAAAAAAGTAGCAGGTGCACCTTCAGCATATGCAAGCAAAGGCACCCACCACCACAGATTTAGCAATGGCACATTCCACCACAGTTCTAGCAAATGCAAGTGCCACCATGATTTAGCAAAGGCACCACACCTTAGTGGATGCACTCAACTTGTGAATCTGTCATGTCATCACATGTTCTCAAACTGCTTGGCATAAGTGAATTTTTTGCAGTGAATCGTAGTTTTGCCTCGGATCTCAGTTAATTTTCGATGGATTTCAACGATTTTGGTGTCAAATGAAAGGGAATTTTATGGTGATGGAGTTTTTGTGGTTTGGTGGGAAGTCTTTAGAGTAAAAAAAATGGAAGAAGCAATCAATGGGGATATGCACTGCGTAATTTTCTGTTGAACCTTGAAACGATGTCCACATCAAATGTATTTGAATTTGAATGCAGGTATGCGTCTCTGTTCCCGTAACCACGGACGAGAAGTGGTCAAATAAATACAGTGGCTGGACACACCAAGAAACCCTCCCCACTCACATTTTTTTGTAGAATAAAAAATAAAGAAAAACAACGAAAAATGTAAATAAAAGGTGTTTAGTGTATAAGTGGTGTAAGCAGTTAGATTAAATCGAGAATTATCAACTACAGTTGGTGTTTTTTTTTGTTTTCATAATTCATTTTCTTACAAACTAATGTTCGCTAGCACGTTTTTTTTTCATTCTTTTGTATTTAGTCAGTAATACATTATTTTGATGTTCCCTAGTTGAAGAGTTTGTTTAGTTTCTTTCTTTCTTTTTTTTTTTTCTTATTCACGAGTAGATACATACATACATATATAGTAGATTATAGATAGGTACAATGTGACAGAGTATATTTCGACTTTCTTGATTTTCTAATTGATCATATTATTTTTGAAACGATTTATGCCGTGATTCATAGAAAGAATGGTAGGCGATTGGAAAAATTAAACAGTTGTCGTATGAAGCTTAATTTGAGTATGTAATCAATCAGCCATGTAACTGTGCGATGTTTGATTGAAGGGGACACGAAAAAAGACAACTTCAATGTAACTCAGACAATCCTTTCGAGTAGAGCCAATTTGTACGCACTTTCTTGTAGATTCTTTGAATAAGTTTCAATTTTAACACGTTGACTGCCCATGTGCAAATCAAAAAAGCAGTACCTGAGGGGCATATGTCTTTTTTGTCTTAAAGTATGGTTTTCTTTTACGTTTATCACCTTTTTTTTACTAAAAGGGTGCTGTTTTCAAGTGTTGACCACCGGTGGCCTCCTGGGAAATAATTTTCTGGATCATGTGGCAGCCAACGTGTTAAAGCCCTGTAAAATTCGTGAGTTACGTGCCGTTTGTCACTTAATCACCACAAACGACACAATTTCGGTAGCTGCCAGCTGCCTGAATGCACATCGCATTTCCACCCAACTAGGCGTTTTCTTCCCAGACAGACTGTAAAACATTTCCCAGGTGAGACATTAGACAGGATAAATCTTTAAAAATATACTCCTACATATAAACTTAATGACTTAAACTATAAACAAAAAAATATATCTTCACAAACAAACATCAAAAATATAAATATCTCACAACAGTGTATCGGTAAAGCAAGACTTTTAGCTAACTTCTCACTTAGTTCCTATGAAAGTCTCTCTCTTACATTGTTCTCTATAAGCAAAGTCTAAGAATATCGTGTTAAAAAAAATGTTTCGTTTAAAAAAAAACAGATAGGAAGCCACGAAATTATGCTAGAATTGGCTACAGCTCTCTCTCTCTCTTCTTACTCGTCCTGTGCTCTACTATTACTCTTTTTTCTTATTCTTTTTGGTGTCCAAGAACAGTAGCGGCAACATGCCGAGTAGACATCCCACTGTTATGCCAATCACTCGCCCCTGCAATGAGAAAGAAGATCAGTTTGCTTTTGCATTTGTTTGCTGCCAATTGAATCTTACCAGATTTGCAGCCCTCCGGCACTGCTTCATTTGCAATTGCACCTGTGACAGATCTGGTGGCTTCAGACCCATAACCACGCACATTTGTTCGACGGTATTTGCACTGCCAATGCCAACTATGTCACTCACTGTGTTGCCTAGCCCGGCAGCTGCCATTGTTGATATGCACATGTACGATCCCAATACGTCCTCAAATGTTTCACCCTGAAATGAAGCAAACATTACCAGGCGGTTATGAATGTTGAATAGATGTTAACACAGACGCGGAATAGATTTACCTAGGAATGAGCTAAGAGAATGACCAAACCGAGAACGAGGTGCCACAATCAAAGCGTGCACAAGCACATGTCATAAAGGATACCGAAATTGAATACTTAAGGGAAATAGGAAACGACATAACCACTGAAAGGACATATGCCATCAAAATGTGCTGCACATCTGTCGTAAAGCGAGAGAATCAAGCAAATGACCGAAAATAAAACACAAATTACGGCCGCCCGTAAATAGTAACCTTCTCGCAAGGCGTTGTGACTTTTATATCGCTATTAAGTGGTCCCAGGGAAAAAAGGTGCGCGTGACACATCGATTTGGCGAACGCAATAATAGTGGACCGCTTTATGTGAGACAATAAGTTGAAGGTGCGATGGTCGAAGATTGCTCTTTTGGGCAATAAAACCTAAGAGCCCGGGTGAAGAAGAAATTATGCATATTTTAGTTGGCTCTTAGGTTAGAGATGCTAATGCTACGTCTCTCTTGAGGACCTTCCCTGCACCCATGATGTCTGCACATTGTCCAGCTATCCTGAAATCTTAATGAACCTCGAAATAGGGGTTAAGTGGAGCTTAGTTAGATTCCGCAGGTCGTGGAAGACATGTTCTCTCAGTATTCTGTGCCTCAACTGACAGGGACTGGGGAAGTGGCAGAGATAGGAAGGAGAAGGCCATTCTTCCTAGGTTAGATGGACGTTAAATTAAGTGTGTCTGATGTAGCCCGCATTAAACAGTGAGGAAAAATAGGAAAAATAGAACATATTTCGATTTGAAACGATTTTGGAAGTCTTCTTAGACGCTTTCAGAGTTTTGCCTTTCAGAGGAAGTTGTCCGGTGATGTGTCCCCTCTTAGGCAGTCACGAAGATGTCCCCATCCAGCCATAGGAATCATCCACTTTGAAGAGTTGAAGATGGAGGCGGTGATGGAGGCTGCCTTTATCAGTTAATAAAGGGTGGTTAAATTTTAAGGCCCGATGTTGAATGTGAACCACACCTAAACGTCAAGTTTTTTTCTGCCTTTCATTTGACATTTCTCAATTTCAGACTAACTCAATTTGAACCATGGAAAGATACACAATCGAGCAACGCGTTAAAGTTATTCAGGCTTATTATGAAAATGGGCGTTAAAATCAAAATGCATATCGTGCACTTCGTGATTTTTTCTGTCAGCATTATCGACCAATTTGTGTCCACAATCGGTAGAATTGTGCGCAAATTTCAGCAAACTGGGTCTGTAGGAAATGTGAAAACACCTGCGCATGCTCACCCAGTTCGTCGTGCGGCTTATGGGCTGGGGGCGTCATCGGGCTGTACTTCTTCGAAAATGAGGTCGGCCAGGCAGTTACCGTGAATGGTGTTCGCTATAGCGAGATGATAATGGACTTCTTGTGGCCAGAAATTGAGAATATGGTTCTGGACCACATGTGCTTCCGACAGGATGGTTTCACTTGCCACACACCCAACGAAACAATGACTCTTTTGCGCGACAAATTCAATGGCCGTGTTATCTCACGTGGTGGCGATGTCAATTGGACGCCAAGATCATGTGATTTGACACCGTTGGATTTTTTTCTTTGGGGTTATTTGAAAGAAAATGTGTACGTCGATAAGCCAGCAACAATTCAAGAGCTAAAGGATGAGATAATACGGCACATTAACGGCATAGAACCTCAATTATGCTTCAGCGCGCATCGAAAATTTGGACCATCGGATGGAGGTGTGCCGACGAGGTTGCGGCGGCCGTTTGGCTGTTATTTTATTCCATTCATTATTGAACCATACCAATATTATCGAAATAAAAAGAAATAACAATAATTTCCTAAATGATTTCTGTTTTATTCAAAATCAACATCGGCCCTTAAAATGTAACCATCCTTTATAGAAATATTGGTGGCGTTACAGCACGTAGGGCCTAGCTTCTCAGCAACCACTCGTTCTCTCACGAGTGGAAGGGAGCTACTACTTAAGTCTTATGCCGACTCCGAACGGCCGAGTTTGAGAATCGTTTTCTACGCAGTTATACTCTTTCAGCATCACCTACTCTGCTCGTGCAGCGCTCTGGCTAGTCGTAGGTTCCTACACCTAGAGGCCCGCTATTTCGATAACCTCAATGAGCTAAACAGCATAGGCCAGCTAAATCGCTTTATTACAAGCACCAACTGGTTCCGATGTTAGCAGAAGTCAATCCGCGTGGTATCACAATGGGCCTACTCTGGCCTGAGTGTGACTGCCCTTAGCAGTCAGCCACTGCAACCTAACCTAACCTACTCTGCGAGCATTGTCAATGATATTTTCAAGTGCGGTTCAAGTGCGTAGTAGTCGACACACAGACCCACAACCCCACAGTCATCAGTTACTTACCGAAACAATCATGAGGAAGTTGTCCAAGAACCCGAATCCAATGAACGGAACGGCATTCACAAAGAACACTGCAGGGAAACAGAAAAGCACACATCAAGTCAGCAAAAGAAATGCTGTTGGCAAAAATTCACTACTTACGTTTGTAGAGATCCGCCGACTTCGGAGGATTCACATTCAGCTCTGCATTTGGAACGAGACGGAAGAGGGAAGTTGTTAAAATGTCAAACAAATACATGTGCAATCATAAATTATTTCAAGATTTTGTTTCTATTCTTTAAACACACACACAGAGAAAGAATTGACAACAAATTGAAACGTGTGCAAAGCTCGTCCAAAGATCGACTTGTGTTCGTTTGTAATAAAAAATTTTGAAATCAAAAAAAAAAAAACAGGGAACCAAAAAAGAGGCAAAACAAAATCATGAAAGAAATTTAATAAAATTGAAATAAAAAAAAAGAAAAAGAAAATGTTTACCAGCTCGTTTCCTCAGCCAGTCCTCGGGAAATGTACAAAACTGGCCAGTCGGGTCGACGTTCGAGAGTGGTTCCACTTTCGACGGACGTCCAAATCGTGTGCGCCATTGTGTCAGGGCCAGTCGTCCTGTTTGTTGTTTTATGTTTCGGTTAACAAAATAATGATAAATGATAAAGTTCTACAAGTGTGTGCAAACGTAACAAGTGAAAACAAATGAAAATGAACAAAATTAAGAGAACGCAACAATTAATTGAATGTGTTCATGAGATGGGGGATGTGTTTGCTGGTGGTGGGGTAAAGGAGTACTACGTGATAGGGCGGGAGAATCTACTTCTGCAAGACACACTATGGTACAGTGGAAAACTAAGGGTTTTGGGAGGTTAACTCGACGTCTGTGGATGAGGAAGTAGACCATGCAGGGCACGTGGCCATTAACTACGACTGAAAGCTTACGACTGAGGTGGCAGACACAAGTGAAGAATGACATCTATCGACGGACATGGAGGAGACTACTCCACCTATACGGTGACCACCGGACATGACGGCGATGGTGGCGGAGGACATGGTGGCGAAGGACAGGATGGTAGAGGACATGATGATGGTGGACATGGCGGTGCTGGACAGGATGGTGGTGGACATGGCGGTGGTGGTGGACAGGATGGTGATGGACATGGAGGTGCTGGACAGGACGGTGGTGGACATGGCGGTGCTGTATAGGATGGTGGTGGACATGGAGGTGGTGTGCATAAAGGTGCCAAAAATGGTTACGACAAGGTGCTTCTGGCTAAGAGCTTTCTAATCCCCTTGGCAAGCGCCGCCGTACTCGGTATCGGGAGCAGCTCTTGCCAGTAGTCAACTGCTCCTGCAACGAGAGGGAATTGGACCTTTCGCAGAAGCATTTCCCTCCCTAACTGAACACACATAACCTCGTTCCTTGTTCAATCAGTCTTTTGAACTAATTTCTAACCCGAAACTCTCCACAAATATGTAGCCAACCGGATACAGTCGATGTCCCACCTTAAGTGAAGATTTATCTATTCCCACCAGAGACGAGGTCACGAGGTCCGCTAGTAAATTCACATCATCACTGAAGACAACAGCGCCGTTTTTATTTTTATAACAGCTCCTTTGGCTGCCGCTTGAAAAAAAAAACATGATTAACGACTGGTCCACCAGGTTCCTAGTCAGATAACCGAGAGAACGTTTCCATCTCCTAAATTGGCAAAAGTCCAGCACTGAGTAGAGCAAGCGGATGAACAAGCCTTTTGGCAAGGAATCTGTGAAATCGGAGAAATGACTCCAAGTTTACTGTGCCATCAAAACATCCTCGGAGGCAGCTCCATTCACAAGAGGGAAGTGCACAGAATGAGTGAATAAACCAGATAACATGCACTGGTCAACAAAGAGCCAACTCGACCCACTTCGAGGGCATTTTCTTTTCTCTCTGCTCCTCACAGTAGGCAGCAGAGTCCACCGAAGTGGAAAATTGTTCACCGAGTCGGTTTAACGTCACGTGGACAGCAACAAAAACCGGACGAAGTCCACATCTGTTGTTTTCTCCGAGTCAAATTAAAGCGATTAAAGTGAGGAGAGGAAGCATTCACCTCGAATAGCAACAGAGCGGCAGAGTTGCCCACAGATGTCCTGGACATGGTCCGCTCGTAAATATAAGCAATCCTGGAGGACACATCTTCAAAGGATGAATAATTGACGATGTCCTTCAGACACACTGATTCCATTAAAAATTGATTATGACTTCGCGAGGGAAAGAGACGTTCATGGCAGTAAAAGAAATGTCATTTCAAAATGGCTTCCAGATAAAAAGGAAATCCCTTCGCATTGCCGCAACATGGAGTAGATCGGGTGGAGGATGGAGGAGGCCTGGAGGCTGGTGGATGTCCTGAAATCCTAAACCTGTTTCCGGCCGCAGGGGATTGGGTGTTTGCACTCAGTCATGACATTTTTGTTTGGCTTAAGTCAGCAGGAAGGACATTTATCAGAATCAGGAAGCGACTTCGTGCCATGACATGTGGGATTCAATTAATTTTAGGTTTTTGTTTGCCTTCGAGAGGGATGGGCGACACTGTGAGCGAAAGAATTATATTTGCTTGATATCCGATTTCATTTATGACGATAGTGCCTGGAATCACATTCAATTTGCCTGCAGCCCACCGCACCTTTCAGAGAATATCGATTGCAAGAAGCTCCAAGCGCTTCGAGGAATCAAACTCAATTCAACTCCAAGGAATAAGCCGATTCCCCAGCCAGCTACCACAGGACGGGGAACCACAAGTGGACCCAAGACCTCACAACGTGCACCTAAAAGGTAAACCCCATCAAAGGCTGCCGCTGACCCAAATAAACAAGACGCACAACGGTCGAATTAAACTACACATCCTCCTCACAAATGCCGCATCTATAATCTCCAGGATCAAATTGTGGATAAAGGACACCACAAAGTGGACATTTTCCACTCACTCGACTCCACAGGTAAACATATATCGCACACAAAGCAAGCTCCCGCTCCGCCCGCACGCCGCATCGCCAACCAGTGGGGTAATGACAGAATAATTCGATTACTCACGTGAGATACCCGGCTGCCGGTCGACATGTCCTTAATCCCATCGTGTGCCACAGTGCCATCCTCTCATATCCCCGGACGACAGACCGGGGCGTGTGGAGTAGGATCAAGCGTTTTCTGATTACACAGGTCACAGACGTAAGCCCCATCCTCCATTCGTGTAATTAACCCAAAAGTCTCTCGGCACCTTTGTCCCGAAATTAACTCGACCGCCCATTCCGGGGGAGCGGCGGCCGCTGGCTTACGATTTTTATGGTTCATAAAATGAATAATCCAAGGATAGCTGCAGCATCACCAGGGATCCGGATGATTAGATCGCAGAAATCCCACGCCATGGCGACGCAAATTAATGAGTTGGAAACTGGGAATGAAATGAAAATTAAAATTTCCCCCTTTTTCTGTGCGTTTTTTTGCACTTTTTTTCCGACGACTCGAGCTGATGTTCGGCGTATTTTAATTAGAAAAGTTGTGCAGTTTATGAACATTTTCAATTATTGCCAAAATGCTGGCTTCTGGGTTAACCGCAGAGCGTCGATGCGTACAAGTGCTGTTCACGGTGAGTTCTAACCTCATTTGAGGGGAATTCAGGCAGCAGTTACTGGCCGCTGGGGGAATACAGTTGTGATGTGGGACAATGGCTGTCCTGACTGACTGCTATTCTCAGGTGCGCACCGAAGCGTAACTAAGTGGCTGAACGAGAGGATGGCTTTGGAATTGATAATGGACGACGACTGCAGACCACATGAGTGGATTCTCACGAGGAGCCTCATAAACGGGGAGTGGCCTGCCCCTAGGGGGTGGTTCGTTGCTAAATTATTTCCTTTTATGGCGTCACTAGTTTTGCAGGACTCCAGGGAATCATTGACGAAGCGGAACTCGGTTGGAAACACGTTTGTTTGACGCTGCCGTGGACGTACACTTGTTCTTGACGAGAATGTCGTTGCTTTCTGTTGGCTGTTGGCAAGCTGTGTGCTCATTACATCGTTATAAGGGATGTTTCAGGCACTCTTTGCTCATCAACCCTGTCTAACCATGGTCCAGGCTCTGTTTCTGTTGCCAGATTGTCTTGCAATGTGTTTAGGTACAGCCTCCTGGATAAGGGAGAGGGAAAAAGGAATCTCCGGCGTGTATTGCAACGTGCAATTACAACAGACTATCATGGTCTAAATGTGCTGACGATTTCGCTGGCAGCCCACTTACCTCCCATTACTGTGGTGCCGACCCATTAAACTCTTTCAACCTGGCGAATCTGTTTAAAGAAGGGCTACACTCCCATTTATCCACAAGCCAAGAGAGGACCACAAGAGACCCCCCAGCAAACAACAGAAGCCAACTTCAGTTGAAATGAAGTGAATTGTGTCCAATTCGAACCTCATCCTCACAAATCACCAGCGCCGGCACATAAATCAGCCACCGAGACCGTAAATCTTCCCCAGCAGAGCATCCATTCCGGCTGCACGTTCATTAAACTCTACCCCCTCCCCATCTAGTCTTAGCGTGCAACCGCACGCGATTAGCCACCTCACAAGCCCTGTCCCCTCCTGGCATCGTCACGTTCACAGAACTAGTCATTTTGAAGCTTACTTTTTTCCCGCCCCCCAATTACCCATCAAGGAACAGTCATTGCGGTAATTGGCGATTATCCACCCGATGTTTAGCACATCCAACACCTCCAGCGACGGCGGTCTCAGTCTCGCGCTGACTAGAGGATGCTGCTGCTGCTGCTGCCGAAACGTGATGCCGTGGGTGGATAATGGATATCATCACATAGCACGTTTCAACAACAGCTTCGTTACGCACAAAGGCGCATTAATTCTGTTAAGGACACCTCGCGTGCCTTCCGGGCCGGATGTACTTGTTGAGGAGGACCGGTGGGAATAAAGTTACAATGAAACAGAAGCCCATCCGCAAACGGAGAGCAGCTTGTGCGGGCGTATCTTAAATCGATAAAATCTGGGAGAAGGAGCGAGTGAGGTGCGCGTCCAGGTTCTGTAGGGAGGTGGATGGGTCTCGGAGTGACTGAAGGTTAATACATCGTCTCGGATCACGAAACTGGTGAATTTGGGGATCGCGGACAGTGAAAAAGGGTCGAGGAAGACAAAAGAAGTGTGTAGAGCTGTAAAAAAGCGATTTTACGACGCAGCAGGAGTTTCAGTAGGTATCCTCTTAAAAATTGAGAGGAGCTTTCAATCGATAACAAACGTCAATATCTCCGGGAATCCTTCGTGGATTTTGATGAATAGACATTCATCTGAAAGGCCATGCTCATCACTATAAAATCATATCATGGCCTTGATAGTTCAGGTGACAGTAAAGGATATGCCAGGACATGAGAGGAGCGGTTGCTTCCACGATAAAGGATATGCCAGGGCAAGAGAGGAGAGGTTGCTTCCACAATAAAGGATATGCCAAGACATGAGAGCAGTGGTTGCTGGCACGATGAACGAGATGTGTCAAGCTATGAGAGGAGTGGTTGCTTCCACATAAAGTGTTGATTTATATCGAATGCGATTGCTATCCACCTGCACCTGCTGTGTGTGCGGAGAAACTGAAATGAGATTTTTTCCCCACCAGCCATCAGAAATGGAGAGAACCTTTCAATCAACAAAATCATCAATATCTCCCTGGAATCCCTGATGGATTTTGATAAATGAAAATCCACTGGAAAGGTCCGACTCAGCACTTCCTTGACAGCTCAACCGGGATGCATTTCGTTGAGTGTCATTCGAATTGATTACCCACAAGTACAACAAAGTGATTTACATTTCCGGCAATCCTTCGGTTATTCGAATTGATTATCCCCAAGTCCTTTCCATCGTTCCCCCTCCACCTTCGTTCGCCATTCGAATCTGTTATGCAAATTAAAGTGTGGTCCTTTCCTCTCATTTTGTGACTTTATCTCTGACTTCTGCCGTGCCGACACTATCCCGTGTCGTGTGTTAATATTTTATGGCAATCCTTCCACAGGCTGGCATCCTTTTACACACACACACAAGAACTGTGTGGATCCCCAGGTGAAAAATTGCTTTGGTTTCGTAGCTTAGACGTTTCTTTTGCTGCCGATGGTGGCACGTGAATTATTTAGATTCAAATCAAGGATCAAATCGGCACAATACACATGCTCGAAGATGTGCCTTTCATAATCCTTGTATTCCGCTCTTTTTGGCGTACGGGCACGTTTCCCATAAATCTTTCAGGACATCTACGGGAATCAATTTTGCAATAAATTCCACTGCAAGACGGTGAAAAGGGTTGATAGTCGCTTTGAATGGGGTTCTTTTTGCGCAAATTTGCTTTGAATAGGGTTTCGTTTTTGCGAAAAGGGCACAACTACGGGTTCATCCACACAGAGGGTGTCTTCTTGAGGAAAAGGTGGATCCCATTTTCACTAGTTGCTGGTTCGATGGAGGGAGCAGTTGCTGTGGAGGAATTAAAACAATCAGTTCATGCAACAGTTTCGTTCATGACCTTTGCCTAAGCAACTGCATCCATCGATATGCAACCATAAATGGCGAAAGAAATACCCCCCAAAGAGGTCACTACAGTGGGTGGGCCATCTAGTGGTTATTTTAAAAATCATAGCTTATTTTGACACTGACAGCTGTTTCCCGCTTGAAATCTTGACAGAAAGTCTGCATCATACCTCCGCAGAACGAATTGAGTCGCTTTACGCTTGAGCAACGTATATTTGAAAACACATTTCCAAAGCGAGTGATGTGTTGCCCAAGCAGTGGGTTTTTTTTTCAAAGAAGAAGTTTTGGCCGAAATGAAGCTCCCACCGCGACTGCTGTACGCAAGTTCGTGAGTCTGCTATGCTAGTGGACAACAATCATGGTCCCCATCGTCGTACGGTGCGTACAGAGGAGAATGTGGCTGCTGTGGCAGAGAGTGTGAGACTCAATTCACGAACATCAACTCGCCATCCATCTCAACAGCTCAGCATTTTACGGACTAGCCTAAGGAGAATTCTGCACAAAGATCTTGGATTATCCGCTTACAAGGTCCAATCCACTCAGCAATAGAAGGCGCGCGATCATCCGCTTTGCTTCGGCCTTAGAGCAGCTTGAATTGGACCACGAATTTGGGCGAAAAATCATCTTTTCTGACGAGGTGCATTTTCATCTCGGCGGCTACCGTAAAACCCGCACGTTACTGTCGAAAAGCCAAGGCATCCACAAAGAGTGACAGTTTGGTGCGGACTGTGGAGTAGTGGCATCATTGGACCATTTTTCTTCGAAAATGAGGATGGGAACAACGTTTCGGTCAACCGTGAGCGTTGCAGAGCTACGTTAACCGACTGTTCTTTGACTGAAATTGAGACATAGATTTGGGCGATCTCTGGTTCATGCGGGACGGCGCGACATTCCACACAGCTCATGGAACAATCGATCTTTTGCGCACCAAATTCCCAAATTGTGTCATCAGCCGCCTTGACGAGGTCAATTGGACTCCTCGGAGCTGGACTCCTCCTCCCTTTTTTTTGTGGGAAATCGTGCAGGACCGATGTTATGCCAACAAGCCGGAAACGATTCAAGCACTTAAGGCCAAAATCATCCGTGAGCTACAGCCCGAAACCATCAACAAGGTCTTCGCAAATTGGGTTGACAGCATGCGCTACTGTGAAGCCAGCCGAGGCAGTCAGTTGAACGACGTTGTATTTCATAATTAATGGCAATGTTTGTTCTTACCAATAAAGCTATGATACATGGAAAGAATTTAGTTTTGTTCATTTTATTGCATTTTTAAAAATAAACTTGTATTTGGTCCACCTTGTACATTCTCTAATCTAGTGCTGGAAGGACTGGCTGAGCTAGCGTCATTAGGAGGCCAGCTCAAAATCTCCCTTAACTGGGTTCTAATTCCAGTTCACAGTGGCATCCCAGGAAATGAGAAGGTGATGGCGATGAACTGGATAGGGAGGAATCTTCCCTCCAGTGCTGGCAGAGGAGGTGTACATCCCAATAAAAGCACCGTCATCTTCTGACCCGCATAATCCACGACAGGGGTAATGTATGCAAACGATCTCCAGGCGACTCGATCCTCCGCCAGCGACTCGAATTCATCATGCCCAAATGGACTTGGTCCAACAACCTCGTCCTGGGTCTGTCAAGCGGTGTCGCCTACCTGATGGAATCGCATTCAAGGCACGCCTCGGAGGTCGTGATGATGAGAATATTCGTGCATGATGAGGATATCCCTTTCCGCTCGAAGAAGCAGCTGCTCAACATTGAGTTCCTCGTGTATTGCCGCGAGTCAAGCAAGCAGTCAAAGGTTAGTCCTTGAAATAGCTAACCTTTGATGGAGCAGACTGACAAACTGAGCTACATCGAGAAAACTATGGCCTGAGTACAACCGATCCACAACAAACGAAATGTGAACTAGACACTGGCGTTTTGTACAGGACACTGGCCGATAGGAGATCATGCCGAAAAACTAGGTGTCCCACACAACAAACATTGTCGTAGTTGCAACCAGGGTCTGAATTGCTTCAGTCGAAGTAGCAAATGTTGGCATTGACTGCCATCAACCATTAACTTTTGCTGCTGCTTATGCTTCTGCGACAGTCGAAGCAAAAGCACATAACGATCTTTGATGAAATGCACAGCAGCCTCAGCAGTCATCGTTTGATAATTTCTCATTCAGCTTTGCTCTTGCTTTCGATCAGCAGCAGAAGTCGAAGCTGCAACAGTGGTCGACTTTTGCAAGTCGACAGCGAGCGCTTGGCAGACCCTTCTTCGACTTACTTCATGAGATTTCTGTAAGGGCTTAAGAAACTAGTGCTCTTCTTAAGTTCCTCAGGTTGGATTAAGAGACATCTCAAAAATACACTTCACCTCATATAAGGTACCAGAGATTTGGCATTAAAACGTCACCGAACCACCACTTCCTCCTACCTCCCAAAGCATAACAACGACCTCCACAAAGAACAAGCATCGAATAGCCCAAGCGCCCACACAACACACTAAAAAAAAAAACCTCCAAGCCACCTGCCTTGACAGAGCCCAGAGCAACTGAAACACACCAGGTACCAGGCATACCCTAAATTGATTGCCTCCCCCTCCCATGGCATCATCCTCCACCCAGTCACCTGCTCCATTCAGCACAAGCTTCACCGGTTTTCTCATTACAGCAGCTCCTTGAAATAAATCGATATGTAGCACCACAACCTGGCGGAAGTTCTTTTCCAGTCTGTTTCCCCCACAAAACTCATTAATTAGGCCACAAGGCCTTATAGAATTCGAGAAATCAAATATCTCATCCGCCCACTCCCTGGCACACCGCCGCTCGTGCTGCTGACAGCATTTTGTGGAAATTAGAAATTCATGTCCTATTAACCAACTCGTTGGGAATTTAATTTTCCATGACGCCGCCGCTGCGAGTGTTGCTCATCCTTCCTCGGGAGTAGGAGCCCCGTCCTGCTGCGGGTGGAATGTTAAGCACAATTTTAAGCATCTCCCTGCCACCTGTCTGTGTGCATCGTTTGTTTGTCGATTCGTCGACTGGTCGACTGGATGTTCAATGTGGTCTGGCCGGGGAGGGGCGCCCTGGAAACAGTTCAGAACGATAAACGGAACACGAATCGGTGTGGATTTTGCGGCGGCCACTTGGATGAGTGGTCTCGCCATCTGACTGAATCCCATTGACTTTTATTATGTGCATTGCAATGAGTGTTGGTTTTTTTTATGTTGTTTGTGGGTTTGAATTTGAATTCGCCCGAAAATCAGATGAATTTTTGTTGGGAAGCAATCGGCATATTCACCTGCATTCCATTCAGATTGGATGTCCGACAATCAGACGCTTGGTGAACACCTGCGTGTCTACAGAGGCGAATCGGAGACGGACGAAGGAGTGGGTGTAGGTGGGTCTCCTCGCAAGACCTCAATATTGCTCCCTCATTGAAGCTCCCTGACCACTGTAGCGTATTTCAGGTCGAAACCATTGCTATAAAGGAGGCACTGTCCTGGCTCAAGAACAATGGAAGATCCAAAAGTGATTTCACCATCTGTTCGGACATCCTGCTCGTAATGAAGTCCATTTTCATTTCATAAACATTCCTTCATTGCTGGCCGTCTCTTAACTAGAAGGCTGAGCATTTTATTGTACACCTCATGTGGGTGCCGGGCCCGGGACTTTGCGACGACTATTGCAAAGCCGATGAACTCGCAAGGTGTGGTGCTACCTCTTCCCTAGGACCAGGAGGAGTTCCACCTTCTATGCCGATCGCCATCTCCTTAAGATACACACAATTAAAACAACTGACCACAAATGACAGGACACCATTTTACTCCAGTGGTACGTGCATTAATCGATTGGGACACTGGTACTGGTAGGATTTTTATTAGCCTTTTCCTGTCCACGTCCTGCTCCATCTTCCAACTGCCATAGCGGCCATAGGAAATATGACCCGCCTAAGTCTTAAACGATCACCCTGTCTGCTCAGACAAAGAAGACCCTCACTCAGGACACTCATCGGCGTCATAACGGGAGACGGCGCAATTGGCAAACACGCTCGCAGGCCGGGTGCCACCTACAATCAGTTCTGCAGACGCTGCATGGATGAAGAGGAGGTAGAGACCACAATTCACCGTGGCGCTCTGGCCAGCAGTAGGTACTGCCATCTAGCGGCCAATTGATTCAACAACCTCTGCGAACTAAAGCTAAACCGCTGTATTATAAGCACCAACTGGTTCCACGAAGAGGAGTAGATAATCCACGAGGCCTAGTCAGCCACTACAACTTAACCTAATCAGGAAGTTTGATTGGAGATTGGAACTCTAAGCAGAGTTTTTTCAACGAATGGACTGGGGCACGTTCCGAGGAGCCAACATCGCCTCGGACCAAGAAGTAGCCAAGGCAACCATTGGTTGCGAAAGTAAGTTTGAATAAAACACATTTATGACTCGATTCTGACAAGGTAATATTCCATAACTTCTTCGACACACATCGCCCAATAACTTATCTTGGCGGATATTGTACTTCCAATGCGGGCTGCTTCAGTGCTGAGGATGAAGACGGCGCCACGGTTGCAGGATTAAACCAACAAACGAATCTGTTCGAAGAACCACCGGTGGATTATACCGAAAGTAAGACCATTATCCTCCTAACCAACCAGGGTCGACGACCTGAACCGAATGTCATTCTGTCCATCTATCACATCGACAATGATGACGAGCTGAAGGGAGCTGCCCTTCAAAGACGTCAACTAGACTTTTACAGTCATGTATGGAAGGACGAAAAGAGGGTAAGAGGTAGCCTGTATCGACATTCAGCCACGAACGAAGGATGTGGTCTTCGAAACAGCTACGACAAGGAGACCGTCGTCGCCAATCTAGAAGGCCATAAGATGAAGAAGGACGAAGGCAGTAATTAACCAGTACTTCACGAAGATGGTCACTAGAGCCTTGGAGGAATCCCGTTCTCAAATGATGTCGGTCGTACAGGGTCCTACAAAACAAGCTACAGGATACCAGCAAGATCAAGTGAGTGCGACGAGTACCAGATTTATTCAACTAACGCCGACAAGACCAACACCGCGGCGAGAGGAAAAGCACCGCGCTTGCAATCATACTTCCTCAATTATTTCTTCAAAGGGCACGACTATCGAGAGAACAATGGAGTCGAGGAAGAAAACCAGGATTTAACGTCGGGAAGCTACGGTCGCAGCAGACAGCAAGGAACCCCCGAAACTGTCAAAAAGTTCGAGGCCACCTGCACAAACTTTAGACATCACTGTACCGAGATCAAACGCAGAATAACTCTTGCCAACCGCTGGAAAACCAATTGAGTAACAGAGTCCGCTCTCTCGGAAGACCAAGATGACTCTGAATAAGACCTTGATCATTCCCGTCTTGCTCTACGGAGCAAAGGCATAGACTATATCCAAAGCGGATGAAGAGGTCTTGAAGTGATCTTTGATCCTGTCTGCGTTGATGGCATTTGGAGAAGAAGGTTCAACCACGAGCTGTATGGGCTCTACAGCGACATGCGTCTAGCTAGGCGTCTATGGATCAAACGCCTAAGATGGCTACGCCATGTAGAGCGTATGAACAACTTAGCTCCGGCTCGACTCTGAGTCTGTGGGACAACGCAACAGGCGACGTTTACGTACAAGGGGGCGCACAGAAGTCGAGGGGGACCTCAGGCGACTGTGTGTGCGAAACTGGCGAGAGATCGTGGCTGGAGGGACATTTGGCCTTGGTCCACCTCGGACTGTAGCGCTCTAAGAAGAAGAAGAACTGGGACACATTTATGTTCATCTTTTCACACGCAACGATCGATCGCTTCGCACGCCTTCAAGCACTTAAAGACTCAGAAGTCCTTTCAACATGCTGATGGACATTAAAAAACATTTAAGCCGAAGTTCTGAATTTATGACCTGGCCCTTCAGCGTTTAAAATTAATTGTGAATCCCGCTCGTTTGGCAACTTTAATTTGACGCTAAACTGTTTATCACTTCACCGCCCACTCGGGTTCAGCAGCTATCTACATCCACCTGTTCGCCCCTCCCCCCCGTCCTGCATTATTCATAAATGATGACATGAATTGTGCTTCCATCCACGAAAACAAATAGCTCCGCTCGAACAACAATGCCGCCCTCTGGCATGGCAACAGTATTCACATGCAAGCGTTGAATAATAAATGGAGCGCCAGTCATCTCCGGCAAGATGCAATTTTTCACATTCGAAAGCATGAATTATTTTCGAGCGAATCTCCGGAAGCGGAAACGAAGTGGTCTCTGTCAGGCACACAGGCACACACAAGACAAATATCTAACTTAAGCGAAGTGGAGAGGGAAAACTTTTCCGTTCCAAGATTACTTACGTGAAGATAAAATGTGTGTTATTGCCCAAAGCAAGTGGCGTTCCTTGTATGTGTTGGATGTACACGAGTTGAGTCATATTTGTCCGCATTCCTTTGCCGAAATGCCGTTGAGCTAGAGTGATTCATGAGGATTTCGGGGGGAGTACAGTACTACAGTACAAGGACTTCAGTTGGATTTCGTGAAATTTGATTAAGACGCTGCGAGACGGATGTGGATTTTGATTAAGATGCACAGTCTATTCGGCGACAAGGCAATCTCTTGCATGCGTACTTGAGGTAATGTAGTTTGCTTACAGCCCTAAGCCGTCTTTTATAGAATTTCCTTTCAAGAGAGACGCAAACCAAGTCTCGATCCCATTAGCTGCCTCCAGCTCACACTCCTCCACTCCCATTCGGAGAATCCATCAATTTGTGAAACATTCCTGCTCCACACAGTGAATTGCAATGATTTTTGAACACGCATCAAAGTCGACCGAGCGTAAAGCAAACAAAACCCCATCCCGTCTGTGTACACACTTCAGGCGGGCGTTTTGTGCAGACACAAATGGGAAATCAATATTTTCGTTTACACACCTGCAGCCCTCCATCGGTGGGTAATCCCAAATAAGTCCCTTCCTTCAATTTGTCCCAACCACAGGGATGTGAATTCATGATTGCTTCGTGTCTTGTGAGAATTTGGACAAAGTTTGCCAATCACATTCAGTTGACAACTGGTTCAGCAAAACTCAACCTCGTCGTCGCCATCGACTCTTCAAAGACGACCTCCGCCCACTACCTTCATACTGTAGCATCAAACTTGTGCTTGGTTGGTTCCTCAGAGAGTGCCACATGCACAGAGACAGAACGAGTTCTTCACAACTTGTCGTGTTGCATGCAAACAAATAAGTACAACCATCAAGCTTTGAAGTAGGTAACCTCTGCATTTCAACTCCCTCCCTCTGCCAGGGACGCCTTCAAGTCTTTGACCGTCCAAGACCGTCCCTTACTCATTTTTTTCCCCCGTTTAATGTGATGTCAAAGTTGTTCATCAATTTGCATACTTCGATTCCCGCATAATGATTTCCTCCCTCCTCCAGCGAATAGAATTACACTTTAATCAAGGACTCCTTTGACTTGAGGATGCGTTCCATATCTAATTAGGGATCCCTAGAAAGTTGCTCCTTGTCGGGGACTGTGGCAGTCGAGTTGCATGCGGGAGTGAGACTCGTGGAAGAGTCAGAAGCAATAGCAAACACGAAGGAGATGATGATGGAATTTAATGAACGTTCTAAAGGCGTCTTGATTGTGAAAAGGAGAGATGGAGGAGATTGTTGGCCGATCAACAGATGGAAAGTTAAAGGGTGTTTTCATAAACGACGGAAATCTGCGCTAGTACAATAGCATTTACTCTCTCATGCGTTTTTGAACACACACACGGTCCACAGAATGTGTGCAGGCCTGATTTAGTACAAACTAGTTCTTTTTCCAATCGACCCTTCTTGCTGTCAAAATATAATGACTGCACAATCTGCCCGACATCGATGGGCTTTGACGTTCATGAACAGTAGCTACTTAGTCCTTAGTTAGTAAGATCGTATATCACCATTAATGATGCGGTATCCACAGTCCTTTGTTAGTCTGACGTTTATGAAAACACCCAAAGCCGTCTCCCTCTAAGTCGAATTTGCACGTGATATCGCAATTAGTTCGAGTTAGACGGAGTTCGACTTCGGGAGAGTCCACTGTAATTTCTTATGAATCGTCAAGCAAGAAGTTAGTGGACATCGGTTGGTTCAGGACATCAAGGGCTCCGTCCTCCACCATGGATGGTCAACTGGAGGACCACATGGGGACAGCTCGAATAATATGGCTGGCGCTACAGCCCGTAGAGGACCAAGGCCTAGTTTCTCAGCAATCACTCGTGTTGTGCGTGCCATTGTCCTCTCACGAGCGGAAGGGACCTATTTTATGCCGACTCCGAACGGCAAAGTTTGAGATGCTTTTTGTAGGCAGCTATACTCTATGAGCATTGTCCAGTGACTCGTAGGAGGTTTGTGGGAATCGAGGGTAGCTGCGGAGCTTCAAGTGCGTAGAAGCCGCAGCCGCCACAGCTCGAAAGAATAGGGAAATGATTCTCTGCATCCACGTACCCCTATCATCTTCAATTAATTGGAACTTTGCTTACCCTGCAAGCCAGTCCAACTGTTGGTTTACGCAGATGACATCCACATCGTCGTACCGTAGTGGTAGCCTTTACAGCGATTGACGAGGTGAAGCGAGCTGGTCTCAATGTCACTGATGATACATCCAAATGTATGCAGTCGACCAAGAAGAAACGCTCCGTCACACACCATCCGGGACAAAACATCAGGATGCACAAATGAGTAATTGATTAAAGTGATCACCTGGCGATTAGCCTTATACCACGAGTTCTTTTACTCCCGGGACCATCCCATCGACGCTGGACCAGACACCTTCAGTAGGAACAGTACAAAACTTTGAAATAAGCTTATGGACTTACTTCTCCGCACTTGGCCAAGTAGTGAGGCCGATCTAAGACCGCTGCTACTCTTTGGGTCGTAGCAACCGGTAGTGTTTTGCAACTCCTCACAGAATTGGATCATATTCCTTTCAGGTTTCAGAGTCATACCCCAAGCAAGGTTGACTCTCAGACATGCAGGTATAATCTCCACCTCTCCGCGCGAGTTTTAAACCACAGCCACCACGATACTCTACAGACTGAAACCTATGCGGGTCTCAGGGGCTTTCCTGATCTCCCGTGGCACCAGACTATAGCCGCTGATCAAGCTACCAGTAGAATGCTATAAGATCCCTAGACAAGCCGCTAATATTCAAAAAGCCATATTTTGTCAGCACAAATCCATGATTGAGATTGGCACGTCCTTCTTTTCCTTTCCTTGTCATATTCAACGAGCACTGGAGTTTCTAGGACGTTTCCTAAAACCAGTTGCTCTCAGCTCATGCATTTTAGTCGCCTCTCACGACAGGCATGCGGTACCTCGGGTAAATTCTAACCCCTACCCGAAGCCACCCCCAGCCTACCCCCAGCTAAAATTTGGAGCAGTTTGTCTAACCCGGGGCTCCATAACGTGAGCTCCACAAACGACACCCGACGTAGAATCGCCCTTGGCAACCGCTGCTTCTCCTGTTTGTCAGAATTGGGTTCAAGGCGCCTGACTCGGCTTCTTCGGTTTGTCAAAACAACTAAACTTAATGCTCGCCTGACTCGAAGGAGCAAGATGATGCTCTACAGAAGTCTGGACGATAAACAAAACAACAGACCTGATTCTTGATTCTCCTTCAGTTCCTGTATCCCATTGTGGAGCATTGGACCTCAAGCATAGCCTTAGCGTCATCGCGTTCAATTTCTGGTCACATTGCCAGATTTGAACTTGATTTCTGATTCTTGGCTCATTCTACGTCTGATATATGGTCCCGTCTGCGAGGAAGGGGGCAGTCAGCTACATCCACATCTTGAGTTCGCGGTCGTGTCATTTCCTCCATTCACCTTCCTCGCAGACCGGACCATACATATATCAGACGTGGAATTTTACTTTCGGTTTCAAAGACCCTCTTAGCTGGAGCCGGAAAAAAATATCCATCAACTGCACTGGCTTGGCCACCAATGCTCCAGATAGGTTAGGTAAGTGGCCTGCCAGCGAAATCGCCAGGACACTTAGACCATGTTGGTCCATTGTCCAATGCTCCAGCTAAGAGGGTCTTCCAATCAGTGCCTCCTGGTAAGAGAAGGAGAGGAAGTCCTAACACCCGGCATTAAGACCAAGTTATCGCGGGCGAAACAGCTGCATGACGCGGTTGGATCGAAGCCCGGCGAAAGCATATCTAGTCCAGTCACCATTTGCCGTTGGGATCAAATTAACGGCACTATCACTGGAGTTGTCGATCAGTGGTAGGACTCTGACTATGGGTATCGCAATGTACCATCATAGTCTCAGTGTGCTGGCGATTTCGATCGACTAATCAATCTACTAAACCCAACCTATCCTTGGGTTCCATGCCTGGAAGCAGCGTGTGAAGCATGCTGTCAGCGATGGAAGGCAGTGGACTTGAGGAGTGAAAGCAGCGTGTCCATCGCTCCCGTCAGCGATTAAAGGCAGCTATTGCTCAGGCGAACGACCCTTGGAGTGTCTGTGTAAGTAGTTCGTTTATCCTAATTGCTTTCAAAAAAACACGGTTGCCTCCAATTAAACACGGTTAACACGGTCCAAGTTCACCACGAAATGTAGCGCCACCTAAGACAGTAAGTGATGCTTAACACGTATCAATTAACACACTCAGACTGAATGAATAGGGAAATGAAAGCCCCATCAATCCGAGGCGCCATCAGTTCTCTCAACAATCCAAGACCATTTCGATTGCAAAAGCAACTCTCCACAGACGCAACCCCATCACAATGCGTTCGATTACCCCCGAAAATATCACTTTCCATCCACGGAATTCTTTCCTCACAACCCGCATGATTTCCAATCGACCACTCATCCAATGACGTCAAGGGCGCAATGTAAACAAATCCAAACGAGGTTACTGGCCCAGAAACTTCCTAATCAACCAGATCGAAGCAAAACGGAGAAAAAAACAAACTAAAAATGAGCGCAAATCAAAAACAAATGAACCCATAAACCGGAGAACTCCCGCGAATCGTAGCCGGGACTCAGGGGGCAATAAAAGAACCATAATCGCGCCTTTGTTACATAATAGGCCACAGAATCAGAAATTATCACGTTCTTGAAACGCAAACAGATTTCGACGATAGCTGCGGCATTAGTCCGTGTGTTTGCAGAGCCATTAGCCTTGAGTGAGACTTAATCACGTTCGCGTATCTTATCGGCCGAGACGTGCGGACACATGTAAGTGACGTGTGAAGCACACTACTTCGTCGAGGAAGCGGATAGTGGCTTTGATTACTTTGGAGTCTCACCTGATGGATTGGGTTTTGTGGTTTTGCGAGTGCGAGGTGAGGAGGGTGGGTCTAAGGTGATAAATAAGGAGCTTGGGACGACTGAGGGCGGGTGACGTAGGATGCGTCACGAGTTTGTGAATTCGAAACAGTTGCACACGACTGAATGCGAATTTGGAGACAGATAAGATTAAGAAGTGTGTACACGGCTCTTCGAAACGACAGCTCGCAGCAGGAGATAGGCAAAGGACACAGGAAGTTGAACCAAACGAGGAGAGAGATGAGACTCTGCCGAAAGTGAGCTAATGCCAGAGAGACAGACAAGCAAGAAGCAACAAAATGGATCCTTATTCCCCCCCAAGATGCAAGTAGTTCCGATAGAGGAGAAGTCGGTGTCCTTGAATCTGCCAAGGCGTTGCAGACGACCCCGCAAGTCATTCCCCTCGGTAGTCGTTCATCAAATCGTCACTTTCACGACGGTTGGCGTGAACCATTGCTCCGACAGACTGTCATAACTCAAGTAAGCCAACATCCGTGTCGTTGAAGACAGATCCTCTGAACTTGAGATGGATTCATGCAGGAGTGGGGTGCGCCTCCTTCAAGTGGCATTATTCACGTTGAACCCAACGCACATTTGCACACACTTCCTTACGACATTAAAATTGACGTTATTTTTTCTTGCTTGAGTTACACAATTTGCAAGGATAACGTGCTTCCTGTCGGATATTAAATTTGCGCGATTTCACGCGCTAAAGGCACACATCCTCCTGTTAGCATTCCTTTTCAATTAGATGCTATACATGTTCTTCCTCGAATTCTCTCGCTTATCCCTGACAGGCAGACGTTGCTGTGGTCACGAGCACATTCTGAGAACTTCGAGAGAATTCAAGTGAAACTGGCAAATTCCGCTAAAACAATGAATAATTCCACTGCCTGAAATTTATTGAATAATTCGTTCCAGCGGTCGGAGCAGATTTCATCCCCCGCGGTTGATATTGTAAGCAATTAACAACGTTGCCTTTAATTAGTCCTGCGTGTGTGTGTGTGTGTGGAGGGATGGCACCAAAGGCATCCGCAGTTTAATTAAAAATGCACAGCTTTAAAATGAATTTTTCACATAAAATGAAATTAAACCACATACAGCCCGGGCAACATCCTGTCGCGCAGGACGCCTTCTAATGGGGTTCTCTGCGTTGCTTAGGCATTTTTAATGCCCTCCCCCCGGAGGCTTGAGTTGCTGGCTATCGATTTTCGTGATTTTAACGATCCACCGACGCAATGTGTGCAAATGGAGTGGTTGCTTGCGGCGTTCATCGCACGCAGGCATGCGTTTCTTTACAAGTTGTAAAGCAAACATTCCCGGTTTACCTGGGCATCCGTCTGCAGACGGAGGCAAGATGTGGGTTTTTTGCGGAATATCCCGGGTAGTTTTGAAGAAAATCGATACGTCCATCCATTAGGGGTTGGAACAGGTGGTGCAGGTTCTGCGACGAGTTATGACATGTCCCTACGCAGGCAGGCAGGCAGGCAGGCACGTACGTTTTATTCCCTTTCCGAGATGAAAGGATTCCACATTTGATGGGGTTCGGTGAAGCTTCTCGCATCACCTGGGAATGCGAGTGAAATAAGGGTCCATTCCGCACCCAACCCCTTCTTTGGACTCCATCCAAAACTGAGGAGGAATTCCAAGTAAATTGTGTACACAAAGTGAACTTGCGGGCGTATCTCGAGGACTGAACAGAGGGGCACAAGTGCGCATAATTTTTGAAGCAACACCTGGGCGGGGTTGCGGAGTAGATTGCTATTTGATGAAAGTTTATCTTGCGGTACGTGATCCCAAAGGCGGGAGAGAACAATGAGTTTTTGATGTGTTTTTTGTTTCTGAAGGGAACTTTCACATGATAATGGAGCACCAAGTGTTCTGCGAGGCAGTTCAAAGGGGAGTCATTCGGTTTTACAGCGTGTCAAGCCTATGAGATGTTTTTGCAAGATTTGAGCGAAGGTTAAGTGGTCGTTTACTGTGCGGAGAGTTTAGGGGAGTGTGACAAGTAGAAGGCGGGGTTCTCAATTCACCGAGAAAGCGTCGTATTCTTTTAATGGATTGTTGGTGGAGGTGGAGAAGGCGTTCTTGGGCGTATTTGTGGTAAAAGTAAGCACTTCCACATAGACTTAGCGCTGAGGTCGATGGTGGAACCGTGATATTGGCCACAAATTAAAGTGCACTCTCCCCTGTCAGGCTTGAGTGGTTGGCTATCGTGATTTTAACGATCCACCGACGCAATGTGTGCAAATGTTTGCTTGTGGCGTTCATCAGAAGTCGAATTTCTCTCCAAGTCGACTGTAATTCGTAACGACTACGCATTTAGCTAGGCAGGCAGCATATAGGGCGACGCTGGACAGAAGGACGAAAGCGGTTCATGAGCTCTACGAAGTTAAAAGAAGGGAAGAGCAACGGCTGCTCAAAAACAAACAGAAAGAGCATGAGAAGAGCGCGGTCGAGGAAATGCAGAGGTGTTACGGCAGAATTGATGACCAAGCGCCAGGCATCTACGGATTCAACGCCTAAGATGGCTGGGCCTTGTAGCATGGACAACACTGCTCCAACCCGAAGAGTCTCCAAACCAGTGGGACAACGCATTAGAGGAAGCCCACGGAACCGAAGGCGCTCACAGGTGGAGAAGGAACAGGCGCGCGAGTCCGCGGTGGACCTGGGCCTCAGTCAAAAAAGCTTCTCCAGCTTGCGCGATTTTTAGCCAGATAAAGTTCGTGCCAGCTGCAGAATGTTGTTGACTGAGACCCTGGTCCATTAAGGACTGTACCGCCATTCGAAGAAGAAGGAGAACGACTGTAATTCAAATTTACCACCAACCACCGATTCAAAGTTTTCCTAAAGTGTCCTCAATCGGCTACTAAATCGATTCTATGTACAATAGGACGATTTCCTGTCCCCAAAGCAGGACACAAAGAGATACCCTCAAAACTGCCAAGGAAAACGAGATAGCATCCGGTCCTCAGTTGACTCTCCTCGCATGGAATTGGAACAACAAAAGTAAAATGAAATCCCTCGTTAAGTACACACATTCGGATCGTAAATTCGAAGCCTGTTGAGTTGAGGTGACACTGTGCCACTTGAGGGAGGAGAGTACACACACAAGAAAATCGATACGAACAAAATGTGTGTGGACTCTGTCCCTGCGGACATCCTTCTGGGGCCTGGGTCCTTTGATGTCCTCTCTACCTCTCTGTCCGAATCATTGAAATGTGCACGTGAACATTTTTTTATTGCAGGCTTTATTGGCTCCGAAGATGATCCTCTCCGTCTGCCTGAGAGATGGTTTTTTGAGTCAAATTAAAGAAGTTTTCCTTTCGGAAAAGTTCACTCGAATTGCTTTAGAAAACCGGAGAACCCATGAAGAAAGTTAGTATTTACATCTCCGGAATCCACAAGTAGAACCTCAGCACAGTTGCGAGGGGAAAATCCACTGCTGAACCAGAACACACTCGAGAGGAAATATGAACTCGCTAGCGAGTACATAATTGCAGCCAAGGTGCATGGCGTTGAGTTCACCGCATTTACGTTCACAAAATCACGTAAGCCACTCGTCAAGAGCGGAAGGGAGCGCAGGCAAGAAGCAAGAGAAAAGGGAAAAGTGTTTACAGAGGAAAACGTCGAGCTGCAAGACCCGCTGTGCCGTTGCCGATGGTAAGGGAAATGTGTGAAATCTCGTCGGCAAACGTGGGCGACATACAGAGGCGCGCACATATGCTCTTGGATTTGCTTAGTGATAAATGGTCATAAAGATCGTCTATTTCGAGAACGAGATTGATTTGGATGTGTTCTTGAATGCTAAACATTTCGGCTGGAGGATGTCTTGTGGCGAGACGAACCCAGCGGGTTCGAGACAGATAAACCAACAGTTCGGAGGAATTGAAGATTATTTGAAGTAAATTGAATTGCAGGCAGCCTGGAGTATGTGAGTTTGAACAGGATTCGATGGCGATGTTGACGTTGTGTTGATAGGCGAGCCGGATTCAGCGCCTTGTGTGGCCTCGGCTTGCGCCACTGGAGATAGCTAACAATGACCGGAGACGGTTGTTGATTAGAATTCAAATGCATTCGGTGCTCTGGCGCCAGACGAGGGCGACGATATGAGCGTAGGCGGCGATGATACGAGAGAAAATCAGCTTGGGCTTCGACGATACGAGAGAAAAACAGCTGGGTTACGAAGATACGATGGGAAATGAGCTTGAAACACGATGATACGACAGGAAAACGGCATGGTTTCACGTCGAAAATGAACTGCTTCGTCAGGCCGTGGCAGACTAGAAGTTAAAAAAACGAAGGAGCTTAATCTAAGTACTTCCTGTCGCACAGATTCACTTCCAATGTGTTAACAAATAGCACCAATCGATGATGTCACACAACAACCGAAGCCGACACTCGCCACAACACAGCAATTCTCTCGCATCTCCCCACGATCCACACAAACAATCGCAGCCGAATAGACCATCAATAGCTTCAAGTGATAGTGCTTTACCCACTCACCTTCTGTCACCAGCGCGCGGACGACAACGATAAGAAAGAATGTTGTTCACTGCGTAGTTCATAGACAATCAATGATGTCATCCATATTTCACGCTTCAAACAGCCGATTACAATGCAAAACAGGCCGCTGCCACGACCATGCAACGGTCATGACACACCTAAAAGCGGAATACTCATTGCAACTCCGTCATCCCAGCCCAATTGAATGCAGCAGCAATCACTCATGACGCACCACGACTAGTTTTGTACATACATTTGGAACTAGTCAGACCACTTCCAGACGTGGAACAAGGTCAGCGCACATTTTGACGAAGCGTGTCTGCTACGGAGCCAACATGATGTCAGAGCACTACTTTGCCTCTCAGCCCAACAATCCGCGCTCCTCGGGGTTGCAGTAAATGTGTCACGAGGGCCTGCGGCATGTGGAATGACTGCATAAGCCATATCTTCACGTGGAATGACGCCATTAACTGAACAACAATGGGCTCTAAAAACGATGCTTTGATGATGCTCCCCGCTAGAGCTACACAAATCAGTGAAAACCATAAAACCGCTCGATCCACCAAGGGAATCCATAAAAGAAAAGAATCTCGTTACACCCACCCACCCACCACCACCACCACCCAAGACATTCCAACGACTGATCAGACCCAAGTTAGAAATGATTTCATATCGGCCCCACTCCCTCTCGCCAGAGCGAACGAATGAATGAATCAGTGCGTGCATCAAAAACGGAAAACATATGTAAAAGTGAAAAGAATGAAAGAAGAAGACAGTCTACACATTGAGAGGATATCGAAATAATTATGCAAACATTCTTCGTGCAGCACTTACCCTCGAAATCTTTCTTCATCTCGTTGGCTTCGAACTTTTGCAGGGCAGTCTTGATGGCGGCACGATCCGCGTCAGTGAGGGCAACGATCAAATCGAACGCCTTCTCCGCGTCCATCGGTGGAGCTGTTGCCAAACTAGCCGATGGCAAGTGTTTACCTGCTGTGAACTTCGAATAGAGACGTTTTCCTGCCTCGGACGTGTCCACCACTTCACCGCTAGTTCCCACGGAATCTCGTTGCCCATCACGATTGTGACAAGAACGACGGGCTAGCATGTAGGTCTTCCTCGCGGCACTTCGATTAGCCACCAGACAAGTCCTCTGCAGAAGTCTGTGCATCGCGATACTGTGATTCATCGTGGACACTTGGATTTTTCGAGTTTTATTTGAAACTTGTTGTACTCCTCCTCGCAGGATTCTGATTCTGATTTTCGACACAAGCCTGGCGAGCGGCACTCACTGAGACATTTATGTAAGATTTCTTTTTTTTCCTCAACACACTGGCGGACGAGTAGATTTGTCAACTTCGCTGCAGACACTCACTCGCGATAAGATTTCATTTATTTTCACTTGGACACAGTGAAGCGGACACGAAGGGAGAGGATCAACAAATGAACGATAATGACTCGGAACATTCTTCTGTTCTACCAGACGAGCGTGGAGAAATTTACGATTTGTTTTCCTTTCCGTGGATTTGCGACGAGAAATGGACTTTTTTGCCGAATGCGGGGGAATAGTGTCAGAAGTGAACTGGGAAAATTTCGAACCCGGAGTACATGGCTTTCCCGTTTGGACGGGGCACAGGACGCACGATTCACGAATGCGCGTATGTTTCACGGGAGAGATGGAATAATCGAATGAAAACAAAAATGAAAAGTACTTTGACAGCTGGCGAAACTGGTGGATGGTGGAGAGATTGTTCGAGACTCGACGTGGGTGACGTAAGTCGTAAGTGGTTTTTGTTTTGCTGCGACGCGACGAGGAGAAATCAGATGTTTCGGCATTTGTAGAGTTTGACAGAAGATGGTGCGCGATGGCGTGCGATGGGGTTTTTGAAGGCCGTTTATTTTGATTTTTGTGGGAATGGATGATTGTTTCGTCAGAAGACTGGGAGTAAATGACACCTGCTGTTGGAGTTAGCAATTTCATGTGGAACTAATTGACTTGAGATTACTTTTGGATCCACCTCGGAGACGTGTGCTTCGCATTTACAGTGAATCCTTCAATGAGGGCTTATCTCTGAGCATGGATACGACTATTTATTGGCTTGAGGTCGGGAATTGTGTAAACGAAGTGTGATCTAAACGAATTCCGATCGACTGTAGGTTTTTGAACACTTCACTGGAGCACTCAGACTCAAAAACTGGTCCATTGTACTGCCAGGTAGCAACCTACATTTAATGGAATTTCATGGTATTCCGGAGGAATACCAGCAGTCGGTTTTGTGATGAGGAGCCTACGTCATCGGCTCTCGCCTCATCGGCACCAAATAATTGCCACCTGATCCGAGCAAAGGCGGGACAGTTGTAGAGGAAGTGCTCTGCAGTGTCGTCGTCTTCTCCACAGGCGTCGCGGAGGGTTTCATCGCTTGGGCCAAGCACATTAAGGTGTCTAGCGAAGGCGTAGGGCCACGCCGGTAAGTCGTCTGCAGTCGATTCTGTTTACGAAATAACAAGAACGCCGCGGATTTCTTACAGAAGTTTGGGAGCATGCACTTGGTTTGTCTACATCCTGGAGAGTCATGCCACCTCCGGTTGTGCTCTCGAGAAGCCCAGCCATCGATGGAAGCCCTAACCGAGGACGCGGGTAATCCCAACGCAGGTTCGGGTCCTGGGAGTATCTCTTCGGATCCTTGTCTAGCAAGTTCATCGGGGATCTCATTTGCCGTGATCCCGTGGTGGCACAGGACCCACACAATTTCAAATTTTGAGAAGACTTGCATTCTTGGATTCGCGTTGAGTAGGACCTTATGCACAGCTTGGCTGTCGCTGCAGACACAAATACTATATAATATAATTCGTGGCCATTAGGATCGCATAGGTTTCCGCTTGGAAGGTGTGCAGTCTAATGGTGTCGCTCTCAACGAAAACGCCAGCACCGAACCGTGAAGATTCGACTACATTCTTTTCCTGGCTCATATTCTGGCCAGAGCCAGTCCTGAGTGCAGGGAAAGTCGACTTTGTATGTGCGTTGCAGCTGGATTGCTGGTGTCCTTGCGTCAGAAGGCATAGCCATGAGTCTGTGGTCAAAAGAAATGCACACGAAACTCCAGTGCGAGTTGTACCAAAGACCACTTCTTTTTAAACGGAGGATGGCCTTCAGAGTGAGGGGGATTCAGAAGTGCATCAAGGGCAGAGCCAGGCATGCTTGGAAAGGCCCTATGCAGCCGAGACAAACCGTTCTTTGAAGCTTAGTGAAAGCAGCAGTTACGTCTTTACGCGAAAGCTTATTCCACCAGAGGTCTTATGGCAGCCGTGTAGATCCAAAGGGATCTTTTGGGTGCCAGACCCCATGATTTGGCGAAAATTCCCTTACACTGCCAGAAAACTGACAGCGCCTTGGTGGTTAGGTCAGGTAATGTGGCTACAATCATGAGACCCGAAGAGTCCATTGTCGACTGTAGCTTCGGAGTACTCTTGGATCCTTCTCGGGGGAGTGTGCTCCGCATTCAGAATGAACCTCTCAAATCAGAGCTCATCTCTGAGTTAAAGCTTATCCGCATAGGGTCTGGCTACAGCCGTGTTAGAGACGATCTTTGTACTAAACGACTGTCAAGGACATATTTTGCACACCAATAACGTCTGGCAGAAATAAGAGAACAAGGAGGTATCCAACTTCTGCCACCCTTGTCCTTTGATTTCATCTGACAGCGTTTTCTTATGCGACGTGCCTTGGAACTCGTGTAAGAGGCGTTGTGAACAGCTGAAATCCTTCTCCAACCTAGGATGTGGATCCCTGGATTTTGTGGTCCTGGACAAGGTGCCATTCTGGCCGAAGTTAATGTCTGGTCAAGATAACGCTCTTCCTTGTCATGGCTTGATCTTTGTCTCATTTGTTAGCTCATCAGCTCTTCGCCGGTATAAGCAGCCATTTCGCTGACTGACTCTCAACTTCAACAGAATAGAATGTCAATGAATCCAAATCGGGGCACATACTTTGCGTAATGACCGATGGACGACACCACAATGGTCACGAAGAGGAACCCGGAATATCTCTAGAATTGCAAAATACAACAACCAAGTGGCAATCTCATTCCTCGCCTTCATTTTAAATGAACACACGCCCCAGTGGCAACAAGTTCTAAGCTCTTTACGATCTCCGTAGCGAGCAACGAGGAACACGGAAAAACCGCCGAGTTGTGTGACCACGATTTTCAAATAGCAGCCAAACGCTTTAATCACGTCGAATTTTAAGTGGCGACCGACATGTCAACGACAGTTGATCACGGCGCTTATCTGAGGGTACCACGAAGACATCTCAGCTGTGTTACACAACCGGCCGCAGTCAATGACCCGACATAGGCCGGAATCGTTTAAGGTAGACGATCCAATGTCACCGACAGTAGATAAGACGTCTGTACACACCACACGCCTGTTATCTGCTCTCCACAGCCCCCCATCGACGGTGCACAAAGAATTCTGGCTCTTGCCAAACGTAGCTCGTTGTCCCTGTCAAGATAAACTCCCAGCAACAGGTTCAAGGCTACACTATGACCCGCACCCGGACAGACAATCAACGCGACTCGTTCTCCCCAGAAGCCAAACCACCTCCTTCTCGCTGACAGACTCCATCGCCACTTCAGCCAACGTCGTTTGTCGCCAACTTTAATTACAAGCGGCACAAAACGATTGACAATCGAAATCGAACCGATTTCTCAAAAAACCGCCCCAAGTACTCGCCAAGCATCCAGGCCGAGTGGCGAAAAAAGCAAACTCAAGTACTGTTCACATTCCAAACGCAAATATCTTTTCCTATCCATAAATCATCCACACAGCGGCACAGCGTGCCAAATGGCGTGACGACGGCGACGGCTGCGGCGGCAACAATTACTTCAATGAACCGCAAATGAGTAACGCAAAGTTGACATAAGACAGCCCCGCGCAGTCTCCGATACGATCCGGACTCCAACTACGCGCCGGCTGTCGGCAATCAGCATACATACAAAACACGCTCCGACCGGCATTGGGAACAAAACAAACCACAAAACTACTGGCCACCAGCGCAGGGTTCAATGGACCCGTCCACTGTGCATACAGAACGAGCAACACAAACGGCAATCACCGAGATCTTACACGACATCTTGAATGCCTTGACACTTCCTCCCACCGTTGCGTTGAGTGCGCTGCTGTTTTGCTGTTGTTCGTGTACCGGTTGACCATGGATCTGGGTGGATCTATAACAGACGCCATGCCATGCATGCGCTGCGGATTCAATGTCAAGGTTATGTTCGACGACGACGACGTTGAAGACGATGTTGTGTCTTGTCAACTCGGTCTGTCACTCCCTGTCACATGACGTCGCGCATTGCAAAGGCGAGTGAAAGCTTGACGCGCTCGCGATTTATTGTTCCATTGAACCGCGGCAGGCGCAGCCACAGCCGCAGACAGTCAGGGTGAGACGACGAATTTATGCTTTGCGAAGAATTCATTTTTTTTTTGACACAAAAAAAGAGACCTGTCAAAGGGACCAACGTGAAGGGAATGAAAATTAGGTTTGATTGAATTTTGACTGATTCGAGGACGCCACCAGAGGCTGAGGTCGATGGAATTGGAGGCAGGGTCTTGGGGAATACCCTCCCGAGCGAGACTGATAAGGCCGTGAGGGGGCGCTGGAGACACTTCCGTTCGAGGCGACGCTGATGTCAAACGATCAGCGACTTGAGGTGAATCAGCCTTTTTTCAGATGTCGGCTCTTATCTTTCGTCTATTTTTTTGCGACGAGTGCCCGACATCGCACTGCACTTTGGCTCTCGAGAAATGAAGAGGAACTATAATCAAGATAAGACTTTCTGACGGATGTTTGGTTGGGGAAGTGACTGGGCGGTGGGCGCAGCTGAGGAAATGCGTTGAATTCACTTCGTAGCTGCTCTTGAAACATGAAGAACTGATGGAGGGTGGAGGATGGAAGAAGAAGCAAGCTTTCGGATCCATCTTTGAGCAGAGAAGAGAGGAATTGCCTCCAAAATAAACGTAGAGCCCGGATTTATGCACAAAATCACCTCAACCTTGTGCACCAAGGACCTCTGCCAATTTTAGCCTGAACGAGGAGTCTGAAGAGTCTTTTTGGTTTGAGACCCATTGAGACCCCACTGTAGCACCACCCAAAGAAGACGAAGTGTACAAAGCCACACAAGCTACAGCTCTTCTAGCGCCACCAAAGGAAGTGTACCAAGCCACACTAGCTCCATCTGTTACGTAACGTCGTGAAATCCGAACGAATCTTCGTCAAAAAATCCCGAAACAAGGTATAATAAAGTTCCCATCCTCCACTGGCAGACCAACAGCCTAAGCTTAATCCATTTTAGTCCACTTGGAGCACATTGATCCACGGCATGTTGATGATGTGAATGCATTAACCCACTTCCCAGTTAGAAAGGCACACGTTTGTTGGCCAATTGGTCAAGATGAGGTCAAAGACACCGACTGTCTGTCTCGAGCACAGATCGCGTGTTAACTAAGGTTTGCTATTGACTAAGGTTTGTTTTGAATTCCTCGATCGAAGGAGATTCAGAATCAGGGCTCTGATTGACTCAGAGAATGCCATCATCTAGAGTTTTGCCGAAATGATGAGTAGGCCGGAATCCTATCGCGAATACCAGGAACAGAGTGAATTCTGCTAAAACAACCGACAAATCACTCTTAATCAGACGCAATCAATCAATAATGAGTCTGCTAAGTCGCCACCAGTGCCCCGGTATTTGGTTAAAACTCGGTTCTCGGCTTAAATTAACTCGTATGGGACCATCTAGCCGGCCGGTTGACTTTCTCTTACTCCCGCAGCATCTTCTGCGAACAAATTCATTAATCATCACGACACACTCGACCGCTGGCCAATCAGCCAGTCAGGCATATCAGCCGAAGATCCATTGAACCCACACTAGTTTGCATAACAAATCAGGCGACACAATGATTCACAGCAACACAGCAGTGGCATCTAGGCTTTGGCACCGTTTAAGCCTCGCCCGCCCACGCATCAAAGACTTCCTCAAACAGTGCATCCACACCGAGAGCTAGCCCGACTTTCGTCACAGCTTAGGAGGATCGGGCCATTGTTCGTGCCGGCCACACAATGATAACACACAGCCACCGAGTGGGGGCCAGGGCAGGCCTGCCGAAGACCGGCCAAGAGAGAAAGAACCTGACCAAGAACCTCGTTTGCTCGTGTGTGCGCCTCTTCGTCGACGTCGCCTCGTCGACTCACTACTCAGTGGCCGCACGCATATTGCTTCTTTTTTATCGATTTGTATCGATATTTCTTGTTTCATTTGTTGCTTCTCCTGTCCGCGTTGTGTGCTGGTCTTCGCGGGGGAATAAGGTTGTTGCGCGTCGCTACGACAATTCGGTTCGCCTGGAGAGGCCGTGTGTTGATGTGTGCGCGCACCGTGGTGGTGTATAAATAGAGGGACGGTGCTCATGCCTAGAATCAGTTCTTTCCGTCGGTTGGAATTAAAAACGTCTCGCGCTCCTCCTGCCAGAACAGTGAATCTTGTGAAAGTGAATTGAAAAGAAACAAAAATAAGGCTGGACACGATTCTGGACATTTGATCGGTGACAAAGTGATGTGGACATAAATTCGAAACAAGAGGTGAATGGCAATAGAATTAGTGGTGAATTTGGATTTGGATACTACCGTGAGATGCGACCGCTCTCTCTCTCTCTCTCTCTCGAAGTGGGAATATTTAAATTTCGTGAAATGAATTCCATGCTTTTTGGAATATTTTGTTCAGTTTCTTGGGAAAAAAAAAGAAGTAAAACGCTGAACCGTTAGTCGGTGGGAGAGAGGGCGTTTGTGGTGACAAAAGAGTTGTTCAACGAACTTAAGGATGATCGTTTGGTGTCCTGCGCCGGGCAGAGTGGTTCCGCGAGGGTCTACTTTTAGGAGTCATCGATTAATTAGGAAGGACTCTGTGTGGTTTGAGAATTGATTTTGTGGTTCAGTGGATCAGACGAGCTGTTTTTTTTTGCAGTTTCTGATCACGATTAGTCACATATTCCGATGAAGAGTACAGTGGAGTCTCACTTATGCGATTATGAGGGGGAACAGGCAGTTTTTCGTATAAGTGAATACTTCTTATAAGTGAACAGTAGCAGGTTTCGATGAAGTGTCGTCGGGGAAGGAGACATTTTTCGTATATCTGAATATTACGTGTAAGGCGGTTTCGTATAAGTGAGACTCCATTGATTTTCACTTGATCGATTGAGTAGATATGACAATGGAATGTGAATTTTGAAATATTGGGAACTTTCGTGACGCATCCAATCTCTGAAGGGAGGAGACTCGTGTGCTTATCCTCGAGGGGGCACTTGACTCTTAGTGATTTTGGAACTGAGAAAGAAAGAAAAGTCATTCTCTACTTCGCCTGTGTTCACTAAGTGTACCCACCACTCAACTAGCAGCAACGGATGTCTAAAATTCTTCTGTATTCAGACACTTTACTGAGCTCTGCTGTTCTGTTCTGGTTTTTAAAGCGATTTTCTGCTGTTTAAGGGTCTGTTCGCGAAGGTTCGTGATCAGCCTTTAGTGGATTTCCATTCAATAAAGTCAAGCGTTCGAGTCTAAGAATAGTGCTTCCTTGTGGTTGAGTCCTCGCTCAGGCTCGGACCCTCAATGGGTCGCTGGCCCGATGAGTAAGTACGTGTGGTTGAGTCCATTGTTTCTTTGAAGGACGGTGTTGTTTCGACAATTCGTCGTACGAGAATTCGGTTCGCCTGGAGAGGACGTGTGTGAGTGCCGTGGTGGCCTTTAAACAGACAGAATAACACGAGGAGTGTACACATTTGTTGGCAGGTTTCCTTAACAGAAGATCCTCTCCTTGAGTCGCAGGCTGTAAAGTCATCTCTTGCTGTCTGTTGTCCACTGTTTTTCACTGATTTCCACAGTTTTCCACAAATTCTCCCCAAATTCTCCACAAAGAAAGTCAGAAGCTTCAGTTTTGAGAAAGCATTCCAAACTGCTTCCCGTCGTTGTTGAATAAAGTTTTGGACACGCTAGGGAATTCTTGAACACAGCCATAAAAGCCTGCCTCCGATATCATTGACCAGCCACGCCACTAAACGGCTGGCTTCTGTGTGCACAAAGGGCTTGTAAATGCCAAAAATACATCGAATTAGCATCTCAGCCGATCATCAGCGATCCACTTGAATCCATCTGCAAACTAGTCATCTATTTCTTCTAAGGGCCTGATCGCGATCACCCGTAGACCTGTTTGATTATACAAATTTTAATGGCCAGCGAATAGATTAAAAAAAGGCCAAGAAACACTCACCAACCACGACGGTCGAATTGACTTCCAATTCATATCGATTTCCCCAAAATTCCCAGTCATCGCAAGCACAACGTTCCTTGTCACCGCAATCTTACTCATCCACCTTGCAAATTTCCCCCTCTCCCCGTCCCACTGGACACAGAAAGTTCGGTTTTGCAGTCTCGCCTCCTTCCAGCCGTGTCACATCTTTAAGCAAACCCATCAATTCTTTCCACCCAGACCGGTTAAATAGCGGTGTGGTGTGAAAAATGGCCCATCCGACCGCAAGACGGTGTGATGCATCGTAAAATCCAGCACCACAAGAGCACGGATCACGTAGTCTATTGTCACCACAAGGCGCGTCTCCTCCAAGCAAACAATTGAATACACTTTCAAAGACCACACCGCTCGGTAAATAGCAGCAATTGTCAACCAAAGAAGGCTCGTCTGTGGCCCTGCCTTGTATTCGGAGCCTCATGAGGCCCCTTTTCGGTTTCGAATCTCATTGAGGTCCCTGAGATGAAGCTCACGACCCAGACTGATGCATTCCCCAGGCGACCCCATGGATCACGTCATATTTTTTCCCTTAACCCCCCACAAGCGAATGCATTTCCCCCCTCAATCAGACGGTTGCTCGTCGCCGCTGACCAGAATACCAATGCCTCTCGGCCGAGGTAACAGTTTTCCTAGTGTCAAGCCGCCGCTTAGAATATTAATCAGGCGACGAATCTCAGTCTCAGCAGTCTCAGTAGCTGAGCTGAGTGCTGTGCTTCGGTGGCGCAGCCCGCGAAGGTTCTCAGGATTATCGCTGGCCGATGGCCGTAAATCAATCCATCAGCAGTTCTGTGGTTCAATTAAAACTGGAATTCAAAATGATCACATCCATCAATTGGCGAGCGCTGATTTGCGATGTTTATGCGGCGCAACGAAACCGGGTTTCTGTGACCTCGGAAGGAGAGGAAATCGCCAAAAAACATCTCCAAATGCTCCAAGATACGAGAGATTAGACGGAAAGTGATCGAGTATCGTAAATTAGGCGTCCGAGCGGTGCTCGCTGGGGGGGACAGGGCGGCGATGGGTGCCAGTGGGTGCTGTGACCGTTATTGAGCAAAACAAAGTCAGTCAGTGTTTAAAATGGAACAAGTTCTGTGTCGGCTTGGTGGCGGTTATGGGTGTCGGCAATTCTGGAGTTCCGTCTCGGCATTTATTTGGGCGAAGTGTCTTGTCTTCAAACTTCGTGTTTTTTTTTTGGAGCACAGCGTCCATTGAACCCGTCGGCTAGTCGACGAATTTGAATAGAAAACGACTGACGAACGCCGACTTCGACGTCAATTCGAGCTTCGAGGGAAGATCGGCTAATGGACCGCGGGCCCCGAAACCGACGAAAACGATTGGAACGCGATGAAACTTTACATAAATTAAGAACGAAACGCATCGTATTTCGCTTCTAACTGTTCTTAAATGGGTCACCAGCTTCGGGGGCAGCGTCGCGGTCGTCGACGGCGTTCTGACGCCACTGACGACTAGTTGTGGTTGACTTTTTTAATGACAGTCACGGTGTCATGTCAGTTGGAACTGCACACGAGATATAAATCGTTTTGTTGTGCCTCACGAACCCCGCTTAAATGGCCCATCTCTCGATCGAACAAGGAAAGTGGTTTCTTTTTTCCAGTCGGCCTTACAGGAAAACTTAATCGCCTCCATGTTCCGAGGGCGGCCCAGTTGCGGTACAATGCGTGCTCGTCTCGCGGGGGTGTAGAGTAATTTGGGTTACCCCCAGCCGCAGATGATGAGCTGAAAGCCTCAATCAATCCACGAGACGGCTTTTTGCGTTCGAAATGAAACCCGTTTCGAAGCTTGCGCCGGCCATTGATCTTCTTTCACTCTTCGGCCAGCATAAACACGCCGCGGCCGATGGCGGGTCTTTAAGATTTCGTTTTATTTAAAATTAAATCTTTCTCCGCACTACGCATTGTTTTTAGAGAGTCGATCGGGGGCTAGATTGACTTGGTAATTTAATGATTTTGTTTTGCGGCCCCTTGATTGCGGTGACATTTGGCATTTACCCGCCGCGGGTTCAATGGCCGGTGCGAAGAGTGATGTCGCACACCAGCTCGTCGCGCGTAAAAGGATACCTTCTCGCTGGTGAATGCGCGCGCGCTGCTGCTGCTGCAGTGATTGATGGACGCGACAGGCTTCATTGGTCTTCATCGAGGTCAACGGAGCGAGTTTGATTGAAGACACACACGTCGCGGGGGAACAAGGAAAAATGATGCATTTAATGCTGATTGATGACACGGTGTCGCCGTGTGTGCGGTTTCGGTGATCAATGGATCGGCGGGGGTAGTTGGCCAGCGCAAGCCAGCGAGTAAACAGTTACCAAGGCTGCTGCATGACGGATGACAGATGACAGGTGACAGATGACAAAGAGGTTAAGATTTTATCAAAAAAAAAAGAAAAAAAGAAGGAAACAAGACGTGTTCAGTTTAAGAGTCCTGTAAACATAAAGTGCGCTCGTTACAAATGAAATGTGAACGATGTGGAGATAGTCCGCCTTTCCCCGCACACACGCGATGATTCAGTGAGTCTCCCGCTCGCTCGCCCTCGTTGCCCAAATCTTAACCCACTTGCAGAGCCCAGATCTGTGGTGATTCTTCACGAGGAAACCGATACACCACGACTCTGGCGGCGCACACCCTTTCCTGTGTCGCCGGCATTAAGATTCACATCTGAAGCGTGCACTCTCACCACAGCCCCGATTGCATTTCGAAAATCAATTAAATCGAAACGAAGCCCATAAACCCCGGTCTTCGGCTCATTTTTCAAACTTGAATCACCCGTCAGACTGCGTGTGTGTGCTGGCGAACCAACAAAAGCTTCACGAGAACACAACAAACAAACAAGCCCAGGTGACAAGCACCTCTGCGCGCGTTCGATGGTCACGCGGCGTCCTCCTGCGCATACTAATCGCGCTCGCAGCGCGTACACAGCGCACACGGCGACCAGAAGTTCTCGGAATTCATGCAAGTTACGAGGCACTGGCTTTGTGTCAGGCGGGCCAAGCTTGACTTGTGTAAGCTCGTGGCCTTTGGCACGGCAGGTAGGATGCAGTTGTGTCTAGGAAGCAGGAAATCACTGGAATTGACCGTGATTACATGAGCAGCTCCATAAACGCGGGAGTGAGTGAGTGCGCTCTCTCGGGTTCATTTGTATTCCGAAACGTCAGCGCGCGCCGTCAACCTCGGCCAGAACTTTCTTGGCTTTGCCCGACGACGTGTTGCGTTTAACGAAACCGCCCCCTGTTTTGGAGCGTCAATTGATTGAGGAGTCATTTATTTTTTTCTCTTTTTGTTCTCCTTTCAGTTAGTTGTAGAGACCGAAGGCAACCGATAGCCCAGCAGAGGAACGGCGGAGCAGCAACCGAAAAGCGGCAGCGAATTGTGGGCCAGCCGTTAACCCACTGAAATCGAAACTACCAAGCGGGGCGAATATGGGGTTCCTTAGCGGGGCAGTGTGTCTGCTGCTGGTGAGTCAATCTTGCCCACGAGCGAGCGCCTCTCGACTTACTCACTTTCTCTGCGTTCTTTGTTCGCCTCTCTAGCTAACAGCCCTGACAGACGGTTCGACGATTCGGCAGGAGCCAGAGGCCGACCTGCCGGCCTTCGTGAGATCGGCCGTGGAGAGCGTGCCCGAGAAGGAGGATGAGGAGTCGTTGGGACGGTTCTCGATGCGCCCGACCTTCGGGGATGTCTTCCTTCCCCTGAGGAGCGCCGTTGAGAGCGTTCCGACGATCCGCGTCGCCGAGACGAGCTTCGGACGAACCTTCGTCCGTTCCTCCGTGGAGTCTCCTCCGCAAGATTATGATGACCTGACTGAGGACGAGGAAGAGGTGGAGGCAGCCGTGCCGTGGAAGTACACGGAGAGCCTCATCAAGGCGACGTCTGACGAGTCGGAATCCGAAGAGGCCGCCTACGAGACGCCCTCCTCCCCCAAGGACCAGGTGGCGTTCGACGTCCCGATGAGCGATTCAGGCGACAGCAAGGAGTACGAACCGCAGCCCTACCGAAGTGATTCCCCTTACCAGCAGATCGTGACCGCGGAGGAGATACAACTCGAGATCGAGGACGACGCACGCTTGGCTCTGCTGAAAGCTAAGCCGGCCGGCAAGAACCCGAATAAGAACAAGAACAAGAACAAGGACAACAAGGACAACAAGAACCTGAACGAAATGGCCAAGGTGCTGTGCTACTTCACCAACTGGGCCTTCTACCGGCAGGGCGACGGCAAGTTCGTGCCCGAGAACATCGACCCCACGCTCTGCACGGCGGTCATCTACTCCTTCGCGTCGCTGGACCCCGACCACCTGACCATTCGCGAGTTCGATCCGTGGGTCGATGTGAACAACGACTACTATCAGCGCGTGACGGCGATCAAGACTTCGGTGCTCATAGCGCTCGGCGGCTGGACCGACTCCACGGGCGACAAGTACTCCCGCCTGGCCGCCGATGAAATCAAGCGGAAGGTGTTCGCGTCGAGCGTGGTTGGCTTCCTGCAGCGCAACGGATTCCAGGGACTCCACCTGGACTGGAACTACCCCAAGTGCTGGCAGAGTGACTGCAAGCAGGGCCCGGCCAGCGACAGGCCCAACTTTACGAAACTCGTGAAAGCCCTGCGCGACGAGTTCGACCGTGTCGACAAGAAGCTGCAGCTGGGCGTGGCCATATCCGGCTACCAGGAGATCATCTCGGAGGCGTACGAACTGGCGGAGCTCTCCAAGATCGTCGACTACCTGACGGTCATGTCGTACGACTACCACGGAGCCTGGGAAATGCAGACGGGCCACGTGAGCCCCCTGTACGGCCGCAAGGGGGACAAGTACCCGCAGTACAACACCGACTACGCCATGCAGCTGATCGTGAAGAATGGCGCCGCCCGCGAGAAGCTGATCATGGGCATCCCCTTCTACGGGCAGACCTTCACCCTCTCCTCGGCCAGCAACCAGCTGGTGGGAGAGGGAACCGCCTCCTCCGGGCCCGGCGAGCCGGGAGAGTTCACCAAGCAGCCGGGCATGATGGCCTACTACGAGGTGTGCACGCGCATCCGCAAGAGCAAGTGGCAGGTGGGCCGCGACCCCGAGAGGAAGTCCGGGCCGTACGCCATGCTGCGCACGCAGTGGGTCGGCTACGAGGATCCCTCGTCGGTGGAGGCGAAGGCGCGGTACGCTGCCAACTCCGGCTTCGGAGGCGTCGCCGCTTGGACCGTGGATCTGGACGATTTCCAAAACCGGTGCTGCTCGGAGGCATTCCCTCTGCTGAAGGCTGTCAACCGGGCTCTCGGTCGCATCTCCAGTCCGCCGCCATCGGGCAGCAACTGCGAACGTCCCGCCCAGCCCGTGACCCCCGTGCCTCCAGTCATGTCCACCCTGGGTGAAGGCGGCACTGGAGTCAGCCACGAGCACACCACTTGGCCCTCGTGGCAACCATCCACCACAACGGCCCGAGCTCCAGTCCAAACCACAGCGACTCCGACGACGACGACCAAGCGGCCCACGACCCCGTGGACCACAGCCACGACGACAACCACGCCCAGGCCCAGACCCAGCACCACAACATCTACGACAGCCAGGCCCACTGCAACCTCCACCACCCGACGTACCACCACTCCGCAGAGCAGCGTGGAGAGCACGACGATCCCTGCGCCGGCCGTCATCCAACCCGTGGTCATCGCGTCCAAGTGCCGCGCCGGGCAGTTCCTCGCCGATCCGAACAACTGCAACGCCTACTACCACTGCGTCGCCGACGGCGAAATGACGCAGCAGTACTGCGCCGGCGGCCTGCACTGGAACTGGGAGAACGGCTACTGCGACTGGCCAGCCTCTGCGCAGTGCCAGGTGGCGCCGAAGACTACAACGCGCCCCGTCAAGCAGACCACCTCGCGGCCCGTCCAGGAGATCAACAAACGCACCACAACCCGTCGTCCGCCGACCAGTGCCAAGACCACAGCGAGGACCACAACCACATCGACGACGACGACAACAACCACCACCACCACCACCGCACGTCCAACGCGCCGAACCACCGCCAAGCCAGTGGCTCCGGTCAGTCCATCCCGGCCGCCAGCGCCACGCCCTCAGCGGCCGAAGAAGTGCACGCCCGGCCAGTTCTGGCCGCACAGGGACTGCGGCAAGTACTACGTGTGCGTGAACGAGCGGCTCGTCCCCAACGAGTGCGGCAACGACCTGCAGTGGAACCACGAGCTGAAGATCTGCGACTGGCCGTCCAACGTGCACTGCGTGTCCACCAAGAAGTACCTTCGCCTGATCCACTCCAAGGCCTCGGAGAGCGACCCGTGCGAGGGCAAGAACTTCGTGCCCTACCCGGGCGACTGCACTCGGTTCCTCCGCTGCAACTGGGATCGTCTGGAAGCCTCCAGCTGTGCCCCTGGCCTGCACTGGAACGCCGCCTTCGACTTGTGCGACTGGCCGGCGAATGCCAAGTGCACGCAGGGCGACAACGAGATCGAGTCCGGCGGCAACGGCATCGACTCCGGCAACGACAACGGCCTCCAGCCCTTGGACCCACTAGACCCTGCGCCACCCACCACCACGCCGCGACCAGTGACCACACCCCGGCCGACGTACCCCACCGACAAGCCGGACCTGCAGCCACTCGACGGCCACTACAAGGTGGTCTGCTACTTCACCAACTGGGCCTGGTACCGCAAGGGCCTCGGCCGCTACACCCCCGACAACATCAACACGGACCTCTGCAGCCACATCGTGTACGGCTTCGCCGTGCTCGACTACTCCGAGCTGACCATCCGCACGCACGACTCGTGGGCCGACCTGGACAACAAGTTCTACACGCGGGTGTCCGACCTCAAGGCGAAGGGCGTCAAGGTGACGCTCGCGCTGGGCGGCTGGAACGACTCGCAGGGCGACAAGTACAGCCGGCTGGTCCGGAATCCGGCGGCCAGGGCCAAGTTCGTCAAGCAGGCCATCGAGTTCATCGAGAAATACGGCTTCCAGGGGCTCGACCTGGACTGGGAGTACCCGGTCTGCTGGCAGACGGAGTGCAACAAGGGCATGCCCGACGAGAAGGAGGGCTTCACCGCGCTGGTGCGCGAGCTCTCGGAGGCCTTCAAGCCGAGGGATCTGCTGCTGTCCACCGCCGTGTCGCCGAGCAAGAAGATCATTGACGCCGGCTACGACGTGCCGCAGCTGGCCCGCTACTTCGACTGGATCGCCGTCATGACGTACGACTTCCACGGCCAGTGGGACAAGAAGACCGGCCACGTCGCCCCGCTGTACTACCACCCCGACGACGACTTCGACTACTTCAACGCGGTAAGAGCCGAGGCGAGCGACCACCGCCAAGTGCATCTCTAGCCAATCTCTCTCTCTCTCTCTCTCTGTTTCAGAACTTCTCTCTCAACTACTGGATCGAGAAGGGCGCCCCCTCGCGGAAGATCGTCATGGGCATGCCGCTGTACGGCCAGTCCTTCACCTTGGCCAACACCAAGGAGAACGGACTGAACGCGAAGGCCCCAGGGCCTGGCCAAGCTGGAGAGTTCACGAGGGCAGCCGGATTCCTGGCCTACTACGAGGTGAGTTCGCAAATCCTGCCCCCTGGCATCCCCTCGCTGACCGAGTGTGCTTCTAGATCTGTGACCGCGTGAAGAACCAGGGCTGGGAGGTCATCCAGGACGAGCAGGGCCGCATGGGACCGTTCGCCCGCAAGGGCAACCAATGGGTGTCGTACGACGACCAGGCCATGATCCGGAAGAAGTCGCAACTGGTGCGCGCCCTGAACCTGGGCGGAGGCATGGTCTGGGCCCTGGATCTGGACGATTTCAACAATCGCTGTGGCGACGGTGTCCATCCCCTCTTGTCGCAAATCCACGACGTCCTCAAGGCCCCTCCGAGTGGCTATGAACCGACACGTAAGTTGACCACGCACCCTCGTCCAGATTCTCATTTCACACTCCCTCCTGCCTTGCAGCCGGTTTGACTCCAGCCGATGAGCCACAGGCACCATCCGAAGGCCCAGAGTCGATGGAATCCGTGGAAGTCATCGAGGAGAACCAGTCGCACGAGGAGCACCCGTCGAACATCGAAACGCTCGAGGAGAACCAGTCCAACGAAGAAATTCCCACCGACATCGAGACCATTGACGTGGACAACGAGATCCCGTACGATCCCAACCTCGAAGTGGAGGCCGAAGAAGGCTTCGACACGGACTTCGAGTCCGACTTGGACTTCAAGGTGGTCTGCTACTTCACCAACTGGGCCTGGTACCGCCAGGGCGGCGGCAAGTTCATCCCCGAGGACATCGACGGCGACCTCTGCACGCACATCGTGTACGGCTTCGCCGTGCTCAATCGCGACACGCTCACCATCAAGCCGCACGACTCCTGGGCCGACATGGACAACAAGTTCTACCAGCGGGTCACCGAGTACAAGGCAAAGAAGATCAAGGTCACGGTGGCCATCGGCGGCTGGAACGACTCGGCCGGCGACAAGTACGCCCGCCTTGTGAGGGACGCCGCAGCGCGTGCACGCTTCATCAAGCATGTCATCGACTTCATCGAAAAGTACAACTTCGACGGCCTGGACCTGGACTGGGAGTACCCGGTGTGCTGGCAAGTGGACTGCAGCAAGGGCGATCCCGAGGAAAAGGTAGGCTTCGCCGCGTTGGTGCGCGAGCTCTCCGACGCGTTCAAGCCGCGCGGTCTGCTCCTCTCATCCGCCGTCTCGCCGAACAAAAAGGTCGTCGACGCCGGCTACGACGTCCCCCAGCTGTCGCAGTACTTCGACTGGATCGCCGTCATGACGTACGACTTCCACGGGCAGTGGGACAAGAAGACCGGCCACGTCGCTCCCATGTACGACCACCCCGACGACGACCACACGTTCAACGCGAACTTCTCGATCAGCTACTGGATCGACCAGGGCGCCGACCGCCGCAAGATCGTTATGGGCATGCCCATGTACGGGCAGTCCTTCTCGCTGGCCGAGGCCAGCCAGCACGACCTGAACGCGAAGACCTACGGCGGCGGAGAGGCTGGCGAGGCGACCAGAGCCCGCGGCTTCCTGTCGTACTACGAGATCTGCGCCAACATCCGCAACAAGAAGTGGCACGTGGTCCGCGACCCCCGCGGACGAATGGGCCCCTACGCCTACCTCCGCGACCAGTGGGTCTCGTTCGATGACGCGCCGATGATCCGGCACAAGAGCGAGTACGTGAAGGCCATGGGCCTGGGCGGAGCCATGATCTGGGCCCTCGACCTGGACGACTTCAAGAACGTCTGCAACTGCGAGTCGTATCCCCTGCTGAAGACCATCAACCGGGTTCTGCGGAAGTACCCCGGACCGCATCCGCACTGCAAGCTGGAGGACGAATCCGAGAGTAAGTAGCCACCGACGCCTCGCCTGATTCCAAATTCACACGGGATCTCGTTTCAGTTGCTAAGATCAGCGCCGAGCAGCACGCGGTCGTGACGCCAACAACCGCGCGACCTGCCAACCGAGACACGACGCCCAAGCCCGCCCGAAAGACGACCACCGTCAAGCCGAGCGGATACAAGCCAACTCCCAGGCCGACGGTGGAGACTCCGTACGAAGCCGCGCAGACTGAGGACGACGACCTGAACTGCTACGGACGCACCTACGTGGCGCACAAGAGGGACTGCAACAAGTACTACGTCTGCCAGTTCGGAGGACTCCTAGAACAGAGGTTGGTTACCACTCCCTTTCCCACATCCTCTCTAGACGACATTAACACCCTTTCCCTCTTGCAGGTGTCCCGATGGGCTCCACTGGAACGAGGACCACTGCGACTGGCCGCAGAACTCGCCGTGCGACATTCCGAACGCAGTCACAACGACGCCACGGCCAAGGCCCACCACCAAGCCACCTAAGCGAAAGCAGGAACCAGCGACAACTAAGAAGCCAGAGGTGGCACCAAGTAAGAAGCCCGAGGTAGCGCCAAGCAAGAAGCCGGCGGTGGCGCCTAGCAAGAAGCCCGATGTGTCCCCAACAAAGAAGCCAAACGACACGCCGATCAAGAAGCCCACGGCCGACAAGAAGCCACCGCCAATCAAGCCCCCCGGAGACGAGCGCTACAAGGTGGTCTGCTACTTCACCAACTGGGCCTGGTACCGGCCGGGCGAGGGCAAGTACACGCCCGAGAACATCGACGAGAACCTCTGCACGCACATCGTGTACGGCTTCGCCGTCCTCAATCGTGACAGTCTGACGATCAAGACGCACGACTCGTGGGCCGACATCGACAATCGGTTCTACGAGCGCGTGGTGGCCTACAAGGAGAAGGGCATCCGTGTGACCGTCGCCATCGGCGGATGGAACGACTCGCTGGGCAACAAATACTCCCGCCTCGTCCTTGACCCTCAAGCGCGCGCCAGGTTCATCAAGAGCGTCCTCGACTTCGTCGACAAGTACGGCTTCGAGGGGCTGGACCTCGACTGGGAATACCCGGTCTGCTGGCAGGTGGACTGCAAGAAGGGATCGCCCGAGGAGAAGGCCGGATTCGCCGCCCTCGTCCGAGAGCTCTCGGAGGCCTTCAAGCCGCGCGGCCTTCTGCTGTCGTCGGCGGTGTCGCCCAGCAAAACCGTCATCGATGCCGGATACGACGTGCCAACGCTGTCGCGCTACTTCGACTGGATCGCCGTCATGACGTACGACTTCCACGGCCACTGGGACAAGCAGACCGGCCACGTCGCCCCGCTGTACTACGTCGACGGCGACAAGTACGACTTCTTCAACGCCAACTTCACCATGCACTACTGGATTGAGAAGGGCGCTCCGCCCCAGAAGCTCATCATGGGCATGCCGCTCTACGGGCAGTCCTTCTCCCTCGCCGACACCAAGTCGCGCGGTCTGAACGAGAAGACCTATGGCCCGGGTGAAGCGGGCAAGTTCACCAGAGCCGGCGGCTTCCTGGCCTACTACGAGATCTGCGACAAGGTCAACAACGGCGGCTGGACGGTTATCCGGGACAAGGACGGACGCATCGGACCGTACGCGTACAACGGCAACCAGTGGGTGTCGTACGACGACGTCGCCGAGATTCGCCGGAAGTCCGAATTCGTCAAGAGCATGGGCCTGGGCGGCGGAATGGTATGGGCGCTCGATCTGGACGACTTCCGCGGACGTTGCGGCTGCGGCAAGCATCCGCTTCTGAGGACCCTCAACCAGGAATTGAGGGGCATACCGGGACAGAGGGCAAGTGACTGCACATAGGAAACTGAAACAGAAAAGAAATGGGAATGGGATCTGTTTTTGAGATTCCATGGAGACCTGGTCATTGTCCCCGAATGACAGGGTGTTCCGTTAGCAAGTTACAGTTGTAAACAGTCAAATAAATCTCAAATAAATCGTACAACGAATGCGTTTTTCTCAGTCTCGAGGACCTGTTGGACACTCTGAGGCCCTCCTGGAGGGCTTCACAGAGCTTCCTCGTTTTTTTGAAAAAAAAAATAAAACAAATCGAAATCACTCGCACCCGCTACCATTTAATGTTCAAGGCCGTGTTCATCTTCTCCACCGCGTGGTAGGAGGTGTGCAGCAGGCTCTTCGCCTTGTCCGTCTGCTGGCCGTCGAAGAAGCTGGTGTAGATGGCCCGTGTTTCGGCGTTGTCCGGCATGGACTTTGGTAGTTGCCTGTATAGTTCCTCCAATTGGGATGTCAGCTCTCTGACTGGCGTGCCAGCGGGTGGGCGCACCTGTGCTCCTCCATTCAGGCAGCCTGCGGAGAATGGAAACTGTTGTAAATGGCCACCGAGGTGATGGGAGAGCCTACCTGATGGACACGCCATGACCTCCACAAAGTGATACTGAGTCTTGCCCCGCTTCAGTTTCTGCACCAAGTTCTGGATGTTCCTGAAACCGTTTGCGATGGCGAACTTGAGCAGGACCTTGCCCTCCTTCTCGAGCGTCAGCTCTCGGAAATCCGGATTTCTGTCAAATAAGAGACCATTCAGAGGTGGTTGGAGGGGGCCTTCACTAGCTTACCGCAGGTTCTTGTACTCCAGCCGCTCGACCTCGTCTCCGAACAGCTCCTGAGCTGCGTACTTAAAAATGTGATCCGAATAGCCGCCGGAGCCAGAAGTTTCATGCGCCCACACATCGCCTCCCTCGGGCTTCTGCGCACTCCACGGCCAGTCAAAGTCAGCCGCGGGGTGGGCACTCAACGAATCCGCATCCCCACTGCTCAGCATCTGCTCGATTTCAACTAGAAAACGGAATCAATGAAACCTCCGGCAATCGCAGGGAAACCAAAGGGAAAACCTACTCGACGTGATGACACAGTCCACATCTCTGGAGTTGTTCGCCTCGCTAAAGAAGTCGTCGCGGGAGGCCTCCAGCTTCTTGTCGTAGCACGGCATAATGGTGGCGTGGTACACCTTCCCACTTGGCACGCCCAGTTTATGCGACAGGTACTCCTTGACGAGCATGCCCATGATCTGCTGCGGTGACCTTGTGCTCGAAATAAACGGCAAAATGAACGTGCCATGCGTCTTCTCCGCATAGCACACCCAGCCGGGGCACGATGACGACAACATCGGCAGCTGTTGGTTGCGAAAACGCTCCACAAACTCAGCCCGACTCTCGAGCAACGAGAGATCGTCGGCCACTTTTGTGTTCAGCACCAAATCAGCGCCCAACGACTTCAAATAGCCGGCCAAATGTTTGCAGCACTCCTCGGGGGACAGTTCGTATCGTTGGGCTAAGCTCAGTATCGCCTGTTGCGACACGCTGAACACGATCGTCTTCACCTGTTCATGGTTGCCCTGTACTTTGTGCATTTGATTCTCGTCGAGAACTTTCATCAGCTCCTCCTGACTCTGCTGTGTGATGAGGACACCTTCGGCCGATGTGATGCACCCCGAGCACGCAAGACAATCCTGCAGGGTGATTTCGACTTTTTGCAGCTTCTGCCTGCCACTGGCCGTCTCCTCGTAGTAACCATCGTCCTGAATTGTGATCTTGGCTCCGGTCGCCGACTTGGTCTTATCTATCGTGACTGGTTTTATGCATTCCTGATGAAATACACGATGATTGGGGGTGGAAAACAATTGCAATTCGATGCGAAACGAACCTGTGATGGGGTAATGAAATCATCCAAATCGGTTAGCTGCAGGGCTCCGCTGAAACGTGACATGACTCAGTGATGATACGCTGTGATTTTAACTAGATGATAAAACATTCAGAAGCGACAATTTACGAGGAAAAGTGTTTAAATAGGCGACAAAATGATCCCACTGCCAGAGCTTAGAAGTGTTTTTATCTTTTGAAGTCTGCCTGTCAAATTGGAACAGATGAGTTGTGACGTTTCTTTCGAGGTCGAGTATCGAGTATCGAAATTGGAATTATGGGCGCAGTGATGCCAAGTCGATTTGATTGGGGTGTTTAATTTGTATGATTTTTTGTTTTGTTTTGTTTTTAATTTCTTTGTCCTTGGGGAAATTCGAATGTTTGTTTGAATTGTGATATAAATGTGAATTCGTATTCGTTTCGTGGGTATTTATTTATCTGTTTGAGATTCTATCACTACACTCTCAGAATGTACCACGAATTTGTTTAAATTTCTTCGATATGGCATCACCGTGGCTGTACACCCACTGAAACTTCTTCTTCTGCAGCTGTCACAATTTGACAAAACCTTTTGGCAAAAAGAAGAAAAAAATCGCTACGATATCATGTTCTCGTGCAACGTGCTTCCTGTACGTCTGTAAAGATTTCATTCGCAATCCATGAAATGTGTCCTCAATTTCGAAGAAAAAAAAGTATACGTATTTGTGGCGAAAGAAACACATCGGATTACAGTGAAAAAGAAAACTAATATCAATTGTGAAATTCACCCCAAATTGGGATAAATCTCCCAAGCAACGTGTTAACCATAAAAAAATTTTCACACGCATTTCATGCAACGTAGTTGATTTTTTTTCCCGATCGGAAAAAGTGTAGATACATACGTAGGAATAGAAGAGAAAATAAGCCCATCATCATGTCAGTGTACAGCGCAAAGACAGGATTATCGTCGATCCTGAAGTGCTATTCCCCGGCGGAGAGGGAAAAGGCAAAGACTGCTGCAATCAATAAAGTTCGATTTCAGGAGCCCCGCAGCAAGTGCTTAGTCGACGCTGTAGACTCGATTATTGAGCAGAATAACTTTCTGCCAGCCAATCAATTTGTCATCTACTTGAAGGAGTCTACGTTGAATGTAAGTGCTGCGGTGATATAACGACATTCACGCATAGGATGTGTGCGAGGCGGTATACACACGACGTTGGGAGTGGAATTTCGTGTATAATTGAGACGTTTGTCCATGTGTGTTCGGCTTGATGCGTAATTTATGGGACATCTTGTTATGCTAATCGAAGATGATTGGCTCTGTTGCCTAGTGACTTTCTCGGGATATTTACGCGTTTCGCACTTTAGGCGAGGTGCAGCGGGTTTCCCACTAAAGAATGGAGTCACTTGTCGAGGGAGACGTCTGCAGACTCATTGTTTTTTCCCATTTCCACGATTTGCGACTTGCTGTCACTCACCCTTCGCACGCATCGCACACAGCTACGCCCTTTTAGAAGGTTATTGACCCAGTTTTCCTTTTCCTTTTTCAGGACGAAGAATTCCTAAAAATAATCAAAGAAGCCCATTCCATTGATCACTTGCTGAGTCCAAAATTCACCGTCCTCTCGGAAACGCTGCTCTCCATGCAATGGACCAACCGCAGTGCAGAGGCTGTCCAGGCGTACATGGACTTCTTCGTGGATCTGCTGGTGGCGCACACGACATACATCAAATTTGCCATCTCCAAGCTGATCGTCCTGTGGATCCCCAAAGACACAGATGCCGGCATGTGGCTGAACGGAACGCCAGACGCGAAGACACGCGATGAACTGCAGTTGATCCACACTCTCCTCGAGAGAATCCTCTCGATCATTCCCATAACATTCGACGTTACCCTGGACAGCATTGAGACTCTGTTTCCGTACTACAAGAAGCCCCCGCACGTCGTGGCCGGCTACGTGCACAACGTCCTGTGGGTGCTCGAGTACAAACCAATCTTCTCCGAATACATCATGCAGCTGTTGATGCAGAAGTAAGTTTCCCCCCCGCCCCCCATCGGTGCCAACTGACTGACTTTGTTTATGTGTCTCCTTCCAGACTCGTGGTCCTCGACGTGAACGCCCCTCGCAACGAGATAGAAGACGCAGAGTTCGAGGAGGAAGAAATGGAGGACGACGACAACGATGAGGAGATGTTCAAAATGGACGACGCCGCGGAAAAGAAGAAAACCGCGGAGGATCTGCCAATGAATCACCCGATTGCGCAAACCCTCGACATTTGCATGGAGAAAATGTTCGCGTTCTTCGACCGTCTCAACCCGGTGACCGGCAGCAACGGCGAGGTGGACGATCGACAAAAGCTGGTGCAGGCGCTGCAGTTCCTTAAGATCCTGGAAAAGGCCTTCAGCAATGTGATCCTGCCGAGCCACAACACGCACCACATACAGTTTCTAGTTTTTTATTTTTGTAATTTTAAGGTGAGTTCCGGCTTCAATCTCTCTGGCTGCAATGGCTTGACGTTGGTTTCGTTTTCGTTGCAGAATGTGTTGGCCGAGAAGTTCCTCGAGTTCCTGAACAACAAGATGAGGGATCTCAACGAATCGGCTGTGATTCGACAGGCAGCTGTGGGATATATTGCCAGTTTCCTGGCCAGATCCAAGGTCCTCCCGATTACGTGAGTCTGCGTCTGATCTGTGTGCGTGATTCCATCCCTTGATGGTATTCTCCTCTCGTTGCAGGGTGCTCAAGAACTACCTGAAGGAGCTGTGCAACTGGGCCCAACAGTATATCGAGCGATGCGACCAGTACCGCTCGAACGGGTCACTCAAGGCGAACTTGGTTTTCTTCACGGTGTGTCAAGCGATCTTCTATGTGATAGCCTTCCGCAGCAGAGATCTGACGCTGGACAAAAAGAGTGAGTACAATTGCAACGCTCAACAGGGAGTCCTTAAATGACACTTCCCTCCCCCCCCACCATAGGTCTGCTGTTCCTGCAATCGCTCCAGCTGTCCACCTTGGTGACGTGCAACTTCAACCCACTGCGAGTGTGCTTGCCGGCTGTGGCGACGGCGTTTGCTGGTGTGACCAGAACCTACCAACTGGCGTACTGTCACGCGATACTGGAGCGCAATGCACGTCGCAAGCTCGCCACTGTGTACGCCAATGAGACGGCAACGCCAGAGGAGACTTTGGACACGTTCTTTCCCTTCGATCCGTATCTGCTGAAAATGTAAATGTGACAAAAGGCGGGTTGCGGAGGAGATCTTTTAATCTGTTCTTCCTTTCAGTTCCAGCAGACGCATCGCTCCGAAATACCTACAATACCAAGCCAATGAAGCCGAGGACGATCACGTGAGCGTCGAGCAAACGTCGAAGGTGTGTGTGTCCCGCAAGCGTGGTGATTCCGAAATGGCCGACGATATGGACGATTTCCTGGACGCGGGCAAGCGACAGAAGCTGAACGAATTGGCGAAAAGCTTCGACCAGCAGTTTGCGTACGGCTTGTCGCCCGGATTCAACACATGACTCGAGTGCATGGAGGAGGACGACGACGACGACGACGACGACGACCAGATGTGCAACAATAAATGAGACTCATTTTTATAGATTTAGTATTTATAAGTTTACACAAAACTTAACACGTAGCAGAAGTAGATCTTGATAGCAGTGAAATATTGAAGTAAAAAATATTTAATAAACATAAAGAATATGTAATCGATTGTGTTTGAGTTGGTTTTATGGTGGATTGACGGGGGCGGACATGGCATGACTGTTGCTCGGGAGTAGTGCCTTCATTGCGGGGGAAGCGTTGCTTAACCAGCAAGGAGAGGGAACTGGCAAATCTCCACGTATGGACGACGAAAGCAGGAAGGACTAGGCGTGTGTTCCGCCTGCAATCGAAGCCCAATTGCTCCACGCCAAGGAGGAAACTGGCAAACTTCCCTCCACTGAGCGACGACAGCAAGAAGGGATTGGACTCTCTTTTTCGCCTGGAATCAAGGGCCATTCTAAAGCAGAAATAATCTCCCTTTCAAACGAAACAAATTTCAAACGGCTGCGCCCACAAAAACACGGAACCAACTTCACACCTAACCTCCGACGACAGATGACAGTTCACATCTCACAACCGCCATATTGCCAGCTGTCACGGCTGAACGCGCCCCCAACACAAAGTTGTCAAAAGTAGTCCCGCAAAATAGTGAATTTAATGCAAAACAATTGCATTTGCCACCGTTTCCCGCCGATTAACACCCGAATTCTCCGTCAAACGATCGAAAAATCGACCAAAACACGGATAAAACAAAAACAAAAACAAAAAAATCAACCAAATCGAGTGTAGGAATACCCGGATTTCCTCTCCACAGTGCACAGCCGTTTGAAATGCAAAACAACACAGACCTGTTCACGCCAGTGCATATGAGCACATCCACCGGCCTGCTCTACCCATTGAATGATGGAGACGAAAAATTCGACGCGTTCGAAATGGACGGCTTTGCCGTTCCCGAGATCGACTACCCCACCAGCTTGTGTCCAATTCCCGAGGAGACTCTGCTGGATCCTCTATTTTCCCCCGTCGACTCGGCTCAGTCTGGGACGAAGTTCTCCCTGCAGAAGCAGCTGCCGTGCGACTTGTGCTCGGAGACCTTTCCGTCGGCACAAGTTCTACGCCTGCACAGGCGAGAGAAGCACATCGCAACCAAGGAGTTTGGCTGCGACAAGTGTCCGATGTCGTTCAATTTCCAATCGAATCTCGTCCTGCATGTGGCCGCGCATGTGCCCGTGCAAAGTGCGGACAACGAATGCCCCGAGTGCAGGATGGTCTTTAAGCGCATCTCCAGCTTTAAGGGCCACCTGAAATCCCATCAGACCAGCGATCGATTCAAGTGCAATCGGTGCGACAAGGAGTTCGATTTGAAGGGCTACTACGAGAAGCATCTGGCGAAGGCGCACAAGCCCGGCGCTGATGGGACCATCGAGGAGATTCTGGCTAAAGTTGTACGTATTCCACTCACTTACTCTTAATTTCACTCACTTGACTCATTTTTCAGGAAAACAGTGCCAGGAGCCGTGCGAAGTCGAAGCGAACTCAGGGGAAGTACCAGTGTGAGACGTGCGGGAAGAGCTTCCCGAAGCCGTGCCTGCTGAAGCGCCACGAAGTGGCCCACACCGGCGCGAAGCCATTCAAGTGCGCAGAATGCGATCAAGGATTCACACAGAAAACCTCCTTGGAACGGCACATGCTCCTGCATCAGGGGATCAAGGACTTCAAGTGTCCCAAGTGCAATGCGGGCTTCTCGCAGAAGAACAACCTGATTGTGCACATCAAACGCACCCACCCAGTGCACCGGAACACGGAGAACATGTTCGCCTGCGAATACTGTCCGTGCGTGTTCACGAAGCTGAACAGCGTGAACCGGCATAAGGCCATGGTCCATGCGGACAAAGCAAACGCCGCTGACGACGATGGCTTCAACGACGACGACGACGACAACGTGAACATTGCTCGTGTCATGGAGCAGCTGAAGAGCTTTCAGGAGTCGATGGGCATTAAGGATATGCAGCCGCCCGCTCTGGAGCTGTCCCTCATGAAGCCCCCATCGCCGGGACCAAAGGTCCGCACGGTGACGCTGATTGACACGCTGAATCCGAAGAAGGAGAAAACCTACAAGACTGTCAAGGAGATCGAGTACAAGGGACAGAGGACGATGGCGTGCATTTACTGCGATAAGACCTTCAAGCGTCAGTTCGACTTATTGAGGTGAGTCCAGAGGCATTCCAGGGGGCTAGACTGATCCTCATTCTCTTGCCCTTTCAGACACCATCGAACCCACACGAAGGAGCGTCCATTCGAGTGCGAAATCTGTCAGAAAAGCTTTGCGACAAACGCGGCGCTTAAGATCCACAACAACATACACCTCTCCTCGCACGACAAGCCGGCAAAGGTGTACACATGTGCAGCTCCCGAATGCGGTAAGCGCTTCTCCTCCATGCGACGGCTGGACATCCACGCCAAGTAAGTGCAGAGATGCCAGACTCCACGCCTGATTCTCACATGCTCTTCGTTACAGAACCCACACGAGTGGCATTTCCTACATCTGCCCCCTCTGCTCGAAAACGTTCACGTCCAAGGCCGGCTTCTCGGCTCACAAGCACCAGCCCAACGACAGGGAATTTGACATGATTCGTCCGCTTCTCATGCCGCCTCTAAACATCGAATCCAATTCCGCAGAGGAGGCCGAAAAGGCCGAGGAGTACTCGAAGCGATCCCACCAATGCTGCGTCTGCGGTTTGAAGATGAAGAAGCTGTCGCACTTGAGGCAGCACGAGGCTACCCACACGGGCGACAAGCCATTCAAGTGCACCACCTGCTTTCGGTAAGCCCCTGAATCGGTTTTCATCGCATTTGAGTCACACAGCCCCTTTCAGGTCGTACACAACGCAGAGCTCCCTGAACCTCCACAAGCAAATCCACGCCTCAGTTAAGCGCTATGCCTGCGAAGTGTGTGACGTCAAGTTCATCACCCAGTCGCTGCTCAAGCGGCACATGATCTCGCACAGCGACGAGCGTAAGTTCGAGTGTCCCTACTGCAGCGAGCGCTTCAAGACCAGTGACAACTGCAAGAATCACATTCTAACCCACGGCCGCAGTCTGCTGGCCACTCCGGAGTCGCCACCACCACCGCCGGACGATGGGAATGCTTCGCCTTGCCACGTCGACCGCGAAGGAGAAGTCCTGGCAACCATTTCGCAGCCGTGCATCGCGGTGGTGCAGAGCGACCACAGCCATCTGTCGCCGAAGTTCATTCAAATCGAGATGGTCAAGAACTGCAAAAAGCATAACCACACAAATCTGACCATCGAAACGGTGCCTTCCACGCCGAAGAAGTCTGCGAAGCGGTCACTGGCGCGTTCCTTGAAGCAAATCAGTCAGCCGGGCGGTCATCAGTGCACCGAGTGCGGCAAGACTTTCTACAAAGCCAGCGATTTGGAACGCCACGCTCGCACGCACACGAAAGAGAAACCATTCGCGTGCAGTTTGTGCTCGAAGACATTCGCTTTGACCTCAACGCTGGTTCAGCATAGGAAGACGCACGATACACTGCGCGAGACGTACGATTGCCAGGTCTGCGGCAAGAAGTACACGTCGAAGAAAGTGCTCGTTGTGCACCTGCGACTGCACACGGGCGAACGGCCGTTTCAGTGCGGCGTGTGCCAGAAGACATTCAGGACTTCGGGCCATAAGATAGCGCACATTAAGTCGCATCATAAGAAGCGGAAGTAGTGTGGTGAGGTGTGAGTGGAAATAAATGCGGGATGTGAGTTGAGAGAGGGTGGTGTGTTTCAATTAAACTGGGTTCTGCTGCCTACTTCGACCAGGTTGACAGTTGGAAGTGATATCAGACGCTTGTTGAGGGCGATCCCACGTTGAAGAGTGCATCGGGGCATAAGCTAGATCACATCAAGCCGTATCATAAGAAACGAAAGCAGGCTACTTCGACCAGGTTGACGGTTGAAAGAGGTATCAGTCGAAGTGGCTGAGCTTGCAAAGGACGATCATACGTTGAAGAGTGCTTGATGATCTGGCAACTGCTGAGAGCTGTCGACTGTGGTGGTTTGGCGATGAATGACTGAACCGGGGGTGTTGCCGTGGTTTTGTGAGATCAAGCTCGCAATCGGGCGACAGTTGGAGGGACTTAAGGACGTCGCAACCAAGGAGTTTGGCTGCGACAAGTGTCCAATGTCGTTCAATTCGCAATCGAATCTCGTCCTCGTGTGGACAGGAAATGCCCCGAGTGCAGGACGTCTGGTCTGACTTGTGGAGGTCCTTCTTTATAGACAGCTGCCTATTACACGACCCGCTCCGAGATCAAGTTGAAGGCGATACCTGACGGAGCAGTCCAGTTTATGTGCCTCAAACAGAACTGAGACATGGCTGAGGTCGCCTCCTTGTTGATGGGTTGCAACCAACCGGCGAAGAGGATCCATGGCACTGGACGACTCTCTGATTTGTCGTGGTCGTGGACAAGATGGACATCTCCTTGCTCTCTCCCATTTCTGGCTGGAACCAGTCCGAGCCAATATGATGCAGTAAAGAAAACAACAACGATCCATCTTAGTTTAAATATGTATATAAGTTTATTTGAAGCGCCCTTGTTTGGGTCCTCCTCTTAAGGCAAGCCCACAAGAAGAAGATTAGTTTTTGTTTTCTCTTAAAATTTCATTTTCTGTTCTTTTCTTTTGGTTTTGCACATTTGTTTACAAATAAAAACATTTTATATAATTTAAATAAAAATTCAACTTATGTATTCTTAAGGTGTACATATATTTTTTTTTTTATATATATTCCATTTATTATTATTTTTTTTTAGAAAAAAAGAAATGAAATGCTATATGCTTTGATCGGAGTTATCTAAATAATTGTTTAATATTAATTTTGTTTAACTAAATATTCAATTATTATCGTTTACACACTATAACCTACAAAATGGTTTTATTTTTTTTTTCTTTTCCCTTGTCAATCTTGCAAATTGTCCGCGGAGAGGAGTACGCGGCGTTGTCGCGGCACTCTCTCGAGACGAAGGTCATTAAAATAGTTTACAAATGCTTAAGCAAGTATATGCCTCGTCTCGCGTGGGACTGGGGTTAGTTAAATGAGAGAGAGAGAGAGATAGACAGAGATACAGAGAGAGAAAGGATTTTGTTTAAGCTTCTTACAAAGTAATTTATTTTTATTAGTTACACTCAGGAATTTTTAACGTATTTTTGATCATCGGCTGACAATAGTTCTTCTTTTTTTTTTTCTTAAAATTTTGCTAAGCATTTTGTTTATTTATGTTTATCTTTATAGTTTTCTTAAATAAATTTGAAATAAATATTTTACCTAGTTTATAAGAAAAGTTTTGTAAATAGAAATTATTTTTGGTATTCTTTATAAAATGTAAGCATAATTTTGTTTTATTTGTTTTAGTTTTAAACTTTTGCTATAACAAAAGGATTAAAGCGTTATTATTTTTTATATGTTCCTTGTTTAATGGTGAAATGAAATGCTTCATGTTGTACGAGATTTTTGTTTCTTTGAATTGTCATCTCATTCAATAGGATTTTGTTCTTGTTTGTTTTTTGTTATATTTTCATTTCATATTTTTTTTTAACGATTTAATGAGTAACTTAGTGATTTAAATGACTTACAAGTGGAGTCGAACATGAGTCAACGAGGCTGGAGTTCGTTTTGTGTATTCAAAGCAGTGGGAGTCCTGCCAGGAGACGAGACATTTAGGGGGGCTCCAGGGAATGTGCAAACGTGTGCTGTAACATGTGAACCGAACCGCGGAGAGAGTAGGTCAAAGGGAAGCACTTAAAAAAAGGATGAACACCACCTACGAACGACGAAGACCGTGTCAATGAACAGCTTTCACGTAGCAAAGTCTGCCTCTGCGGTCAGAAGCTGGGACAAACCTGGGACATAGCTAATGACATGACGCAGATCCCAAGAAAATCGTCGAAAATCTGCGCTAGTAAATACAATCGCATTTCTTTTCTTGAACACCCAGACGGTGGAGAATGTCTGCAGTCTTGGCTTAGTATAAAATATTTTTCTTCCAATCGACCCTATTTGCAGTCGAAAAATTATGAACAGAAGGTACTGCAGTTCACCTAAGTTAGTACGATCGTAAATCTGCATTAATGAACATGGATAACGCAGCCCTTTGTTCGTCTGAGGCTTATGAATAGACAGATGCGTTCAAATCAATCTTGACAGAAACTATACCCACCGCACCGTGGCAATAATGTCGGACAATCGAGCCGCCATCTGGGTAGTCGAGCCGCTACAGTCGAGCTGCTATCATGGCACTAGACTCTTACATCATCGAATCCAAGCTTGCCCGGAATGCCTACAGAAGCTCAAAGAAACTGCTGGATCCCTGGCCGCACGGGCATAGAAGGCAATGAAATGGCGCCGACTCCCTAGCTAGGAAAAAAAGCATCGGAATCCTTCACAGGCCCGGAGCCATTCTGCGCTTTAGGAGCTCATGTCCTGAGAGAAGAACTCAGGGAACATTAAGGAAGGACCCGAACAAAACTCATGTCAGTCCAACCGAAAGAGGAGCCCTTAAGGGAACTAGACACACTAGGAGACTCTGCGGAGAATCTAATGAAATTCCAGCACACGCACTGGGATTCAATGAAGCCCTAGACCGCAAAAGACAAAGAGGGCAAGCACCCACTGTCCGAGGAAGAAATGAAATCCTGGAACCAATGCATAAGGAGACTAGACTGAACTCTTGGATTACTGAGAACCAGCTCGAAGAATCTGCTCATCCTGTGGCAAAGCCAAGCGCACAACGGACACAAGATGTTCGTCGAAGTAAGCCGGACCCAGGAAATCGTCCACCTTCCTATGGCCAGACTAAGGATTTATTCAGCTGACTATCATCCTTCGATTTCCAGTCCCTGGCCTTTCCCTAGCTCTGGAACACGTTCTTTCTGACTGCCTTCTTTCAATTCGAAATCCCTGAACCATGTGAAAACTCGATACCATCCGTTGCGAGTCGGCTCTCCAAAGCTGACGTTGAGTTCACCAATTCTGGGAACACTCCGTTTAATGTCGCGCCCTACTTTAAAGCCTCGAGAAGGCAAACGTGGCGTCCTACACGTCTAGACGTGCCTTCGGCAAAATTGGATGTCTCAAACCACAGGTGGTATACTGGCTATAGAAGGCGCTCACGCGGGCGAACGCCCTAAGCACTGACGGCTCAAAAGCGACAGCGCTGGTACAAGGGCAGGGTCTTCTGTGACCTCTTCTCGGCCACTAAGAGACGACTGCAGCAATACACGAAGCGGCACTCGCATTGAGGCATCAAAACATAACCGGCTAATCGATCACTATCTTCTCTGATAGTCAAGCGGCAATAAAGGCCACAGCATCAGGCATCCTGACATTGAAGTTGGTTAGGCTATGTAGACATAACATTGATATGCGGTATCTTTGGTAGATTCGTCTGCCCTCTGCTGGTTCCGGGCGCTGACTGGAGTCCAAGGAAATGAAAGTGCGGACAACAGTCTCACGAAAATGGATTCGGAGCTGGGGACTCTTTAGCACCACTCAAAGAAGCCTTCTAGCATCTGTCTGAGTCGAAGAAACGTTTTAACTGCTGACGCAGACATACCAACCCTGCCCTGCCTACATTTTATGTGAGATTTCGTTGAAAAAATTCACTTACCGCGTTGGGTGCTTATGAGTCATTCGCCGTTAGATGCTACTGAACATACCGCATAACAACTTGACTAGGAGCTGCTGAGATGAGGAAGAACAACAACTGCCTTGCGAATACCCAGTCCCAGCTACTAAAAGAAGGCAGCTTCTAGAAAAGCACTTCCTCATTGGAACTGGAGGACTTAAGTGGTGTTAAATAAAAAAAACCTCCCAATCTGGCTGGTTTTAGGACTACAGCAGGTCTCACGGTAGTTTCAACACTTCCGGGCACAAATGGACCCAACACGTTGGTATAAGTGAGTCACGACCAGAAGGCAGTAAGGGCACTCAATTAACTGCCTGCCTACCTAAGTCCTTCCGGAATGCAGCAGGTGCCCATTGGCTACACTTCCCCGTTCACATCGACACCAAGAAGGATTCCAGCTCCAGCTAGGAGGATCTTCGAGTGGACGAGAAGGAGTGGAAGACTGAATCCAAGTCGTCGCGGACGCAAGGTAGCTTGGTCTTGACGGCAGTAGGCAGAGTGCCCGTTGCCTGTCAACTCTAGATCAGACTACATGGGCCACAGGTCTGATGAGGACGTAGGTCCAGAATCCAATGGCATCTCTTTTCAGGTCTTGGCTACAATTTGCATCGCATTGTCCTTTGACGAGCCACCTCTTCGTTGGCCTGAATGTCTCAAATTTGACGCATTCTCGGACCAAATGCCGAGCATTGACACAAATAAACGTTGTCCTTCATCGAAATCATCTGCTTTTGGCTGCTCCAACCGTGTCCAGAAGACCGCGGTGTGTTTGTGAAACCAAACGAGTGCAGATCTCTTGACCGAGGGAAGGGCGAGTGATTTGTCTGTCTGTCAAGAATGTCCAGAGATCGCGCGACTGGAGAGGTTTGTTTTGTCAGTAGTTGGTTCACTGTAGCGTCACGAGCAGAAGGAGAATGCCGCGATTGCCAAGAGAGACTAACCTACCCTCCCGAGGAGTCGAGGAGAGACAGGACAGTGACAATACAGAAGAGCGAGTCTGTCCTCTGACGCAGAAGAGAGACACGGCAACATTTAAGGGCGCACATATAAGGACACGCATCTAAGGGCCCACAATTAAGAACCCACAATACAGGACGCACGCATTAAGGACTCACAATTAAGGACGTACAATTAAGGACGCACAATTAAGGACGCACAATTAAGGACGCACAATTAAGGACGCACAATTAAGGACGCACATCTAAGAACTCCCATCTGAGGATTCATATCTAAGGATCCACATCTAAGGATCCACATCTAAGGATCCACATCTAAGGATCCACATCTAAGGATCCACATCTAAGGATCCACATCTAAGGATCCACATCTAACAGTTGCACAAGACAAGGGCGTTCCAATCTGGGACACTGTCTAGGTCCATTATCCACCATCCAGAATCTAAGAACTCCCATCTGAGGATCCATATCTAAGGATCCACATCTAAGGATCCACATCTAAGGATCCACATCTAACAGTTGCACAAGACAAGGGCGTTCCAATCTGGGACACTGTCTAGGTCCATTATCCACCATCCAGAATGAAAAACTGCTTTTCATCTGCCTGTCCTGGAAATCCTGTCATGTCCTTGAAAAAGCGGGATGTCTATACGAGTCTGTTTCAACCGAAGCCACTACGAATGACGCACAAGAAGGTATCCCGTCGCCTCACTCGGCTCTGTTCACAAAACGAACGCTCGTCAGCTCCTAAAAGGCGACCCCTGTTGACTCATTTTGAACTCCATCCGATTGGTTCTTAACTCAGGCTGTTGTTAAGGCATATGAAATTATTTAGTAAAAAAATGTATAATCACTACACGTACATACATAGTTTTACTTACTTTTTTTCCCCTTTTTTGTTTCTTATTGTTTTTTTTTTTTTGGTTTAATCGATTATACACACAAGGACTTTGTTGAATTCTTTAAGTCTACGTTTTGTCTTACAATACATATATACTATATATATATTTTCTTTTTTGTTTGTTAATTTTTTGTTGTGAGTGTGAGTTAGTGTGGTAGTCTCGATATTCTTTGGGCGACATCATCGCGTAAAGGATTCACTTCTTACTAATGTCTGAGGCGATTAAATGGGGAGAGGGGAAATGGGGGGGGGGGGGGTTTCTACGAAGCCCTAGCCATCTTGAGGGCGAAACAAATGAATGAAGCGGTGTGACATCAGTTTGAGTTTAAAAAAAAAACGACTAAATTAAGCATTTAGAATGCAATGAAGGTCCAGAATGTCTGCTAGATCATTGGAACATCGTCCAAGAGAGCAGGAGAGTCATTGTCTGCGGGCAAGACACAACACGTCAGTAAAGCCATCATTCGTAGTGACTGAAGGGAGGCTGCAAAAAAAGCTTAAAATGCTTAAAATGCCCCCAAATTCAGTCACGTCTTGCCCAAGGACCACTCTCAACGAAATGCCGAGGTTTCGACTCCGAACAAAACTCCACAGTCGAAATTCCACCAACCACCGGTAAACAGAGGGCACTGTGCAGCTAATTTCAAAGAAGGACCAGAAGGAGGAGACGTCATTGGAACACCGCGTCACTTGGGGTGACGAAGGAAAATTCTGAAGAAGAGCCGAAGACAATCTTCTGGAATCTTGGCCACAACAGAGTTCGTGAGAAGCTATGTGGCGGAAATTCTGGTGTCCATCGCCCTTGTCTTAGACCTGATACGTGTGGCACCCTATAGCACAGATCTTTGGAGAAGCCACTGTTGGCTCAGGAGCAGAAAGCGCATGAGTAGAAGAGGAGTGACGTTCTCTGCCAACAAGGACACTTGACTCGATTGGACACCAAAGTTGGAGACTCGAATGAATCAAGAGGAGTGACGTTCTGCGCCAACAAGGACTGTTTACTCGATTGGACAGCAAATGAATCAAGAGGGGTGACGTTCTGCGCCAACTAGGACGCTTAGCTCGATTGGACAGCAAAGTTCGAATGAACCCAGAGGACAGAACGTGGAAGCAGCCTGCTATCGACTACGTCTCTCTCCACGATCACGCTCGTGCAGTGGGCAACATTGGCGCTGTTGAAGCTGTCGGAGAACGTGCTCTCGGCAAGTGATATGGCTCAGCTGGAACCCGATTAGCGTGCGTCTATGGACAGCATCTTCATCCGACGCCACAACTCAAATAAAAGCAAAACGAAGCCCATCAAGATGGCTAGAGCTGGATCCACCTGATCATCTGCGTACCTGGAAGACGATTGTCCAAAAAAAAAATAAAGGAATAACGAAGCATGCAAGTCGTCTCAAAAGTGTGTCAAGTGATGAATGAAGGTGAACAAGGAAGATCTGGTGTCTGTCCACCTGCCGGGGAGACAGGCACCTTACAAGTTTAATCAACTCTCCATCAGCTCCTCGCCCACATCGATGGTACTGACCTTGTTGCCGCCATCCGAGCACGGCATCTTGATGATTTCGCTGTCACTCTGCAGCGGCATAATGATGCACACGAATCCCTGGCCGGTCTGTGAGTCGCGCGGATGCAGAGTGACCGCATTGAATCGGTCCGTCTGACCCTCGGCGTATGTCTGCAGCCGCTGATAGATCTCCGGGTAGTGCTTGCGCAGAATGACACCGCGCCGATTCAGAATTGTCAAGATATTCGTTAGGATGACCTCGCGCTGAGATGGAGTGGAACGTTTCGCTGGATTGAATGTCAGAATTAGGATCTCCGTGGCCGGTTCGGGAACGACGACAATTTGCTGCTGCGACTGCTCCAATTCGGTCAGGATCGACTTGCAGAGCTTCAATTTGGCACAGCGCGAGACCAATTGGCGTTCCCACTTGACGGGAGCGGTGGCAGTGCCGGGAGCCTCAGAGACCACGCAAATGGCCACGTATATCAACATCTTCGAATCGGGCTTGTACTCGGTGCTCAGCTTGAGCAGTTCCGAGTACAGTTCCAGTCCCATCTCGGCCGGCATTAGGTCAGGCCAACGAACGTATGACGCCTCGCCCATGCACTGGAAACCGTGTTTGATGAAGCCCTCGGCCGCCTCGGCACTGCGGAAGAGCGCCCGGACGACGCCGCGTCCCTGAGAGAGATAGCCCTTGCGGGCCAACAAACTGAGATGGCGTTGCGTGTCGACGTCATCCTTGCAGGCGGACAGCACCTGGCGGCAGAGATTCGATGCGCGCGAATGCAGGCAGGCCTTGCGATGCTTCTCCCAGTGGGCGCGTCGGCATTCGCGCGAACAGTAGAGGTGCGAGCAGTTGTGACAGCTCTTGTAGAACTTCTTCGCGTCCAGCGGCGTGGCCGCCTGGTCACACTTTGTGTTGCGACATTTGATCTGCAACTCGGACGTGGTCTTCGATTCGCTGGAGTCCAGGCTGATTCTGCGCAGGGCCTGCGCCGATTCCGGATGGTGGCTGTTAACTGTCTGAGGAAGCTTTTGCGTTGTGTTTGGAGGTTGCTGATGATTTTGGGACGACTGCTGTTGCTGATGTTGATGTTGTTGCTGCTGCAGCTGCTGCTGCTGCTGCTGCTGTTGTTGCTGTTGACGTTGGGCGTCACCTTCACTTCGACGACGGAAGCGTGCCTGCTGATCGACTACTTGTAAGCTGCTCGGGGATGCGGATGATGTCATGCGAAGATTAGCCGTCTCACTAGCTGAATCGCCTGCAAGTGAAAAAGAGAAGAGTTTCCGAAAACAAACGCGGAGACCACAAAAGAAATAGATAGAGACTCAATTAAATGCGATGGAATAAGAATAGAGAATAGAGACAGAAAAAGAGAGAGAGAGAGATAGGGAGAGAGAGAGAGAGAGAGAGCAGTGAGAGGATAGATCTGAGCATGCAAAGGCAACACACCAAGGAATCACTCGCAAACAAGTCGACGACTTAACTCAAAGATTTGAACAAAAAATACTGGTTTTTTTCCGGGTGTAATTGCGTCTTCTTCGAGTTGACTGAGCGGACTACGAGAAAAGCGCTGACCGGCGGAGGGACGGATTGCAAAATCCCCCCCCCCCCCCCCTCCGCACGGTCGGGAAAAACAAACACACACAAAGTACACCACAAACATCAAGTTAACAGAAAAACACCAAAAAAAAAAAACATGTCTCGTGTCTTAATGTTTGACGTTTTCTCTTTGGACCAACACAAAGTAAGGAGAAACACACACAAAAAGAGGGGGAAAAAAAATGAAAATGTGATACAAAAAAAAGAAAAAAATAACGAAAAATATGTATTTTTTTGTTTGTTGTCTGTTTTTTGGAACAAAACTTACAGGTTCATACCTGTGGACCTATATGTATCATTGGTGGCCGGCACCTGCGTCGTTGGCAATCCCAATAGCGAGGCTAACACATCTTCTAGCGATGCCGAGCTCATCGTACGTTCTGGCGCTAAGGGAAATCAAAAACAAAACAGAACCAAAAATCGAAAAAAAAAAAATAACACGAACGAAAAATGCAAAAGAGAAAGAGAGAGAGAGAATGGATGGGTTTTTATATATAAATCTGAATGAGCTGATCTCAATCTTTAGCAAAAATAATGAATTTTTTTTCTTTTTTTTTTTTTTTAAATTTTACGTTAATTTTTTGATTATTTTTAGAAGGGAAATGGAATTTAATTCAAAAAAACAAAATTACAGCGGCGGGCGGCGGCGATAAGAACGTATGAAGAGGAGCTGAAGAGGCGATATAAGTACAGATGCGAATGGATGCGAACATATACATATCGAGAGTCGAGAGTATACAATGAACACTGTTTCATTTAACGAAAGAAAGAACGTAATGAAAAATGAGAGAAAAGCAATACGGTCGGGCTTGGAGGCGGCAAAAAGAAATGTTCCAAAAATGTTTAGAGTACAGCGCGCGTTTGAATATGAACAAATGATGATGGGAACGAATGAGACGAACACAAAATGAAGGGAACTAGTTTACAAATACACAAGCTATACAAACGTTTGAGGCGAGTTGAGGGGAAAGTTGGTAATGCGTTCTGGACTGGTCGTTCTGGGGAACTCTTTGACTATGCGCAACGACTGGATTATGGGTGGTGTAGTGGAGACTCGACTCGAAACCAATAGCACGCACAACACGAGTGGTTGCTGAGGAGCTAGGCCCTGGCCTTCTACGGGCTGTTGCGCCACGAATATTATTGTCGACTCGCCAGTGGTAAGATCACAGAACCTCTGAACAAGATTGGACATGTACACAAAATAGCAAAGATGCATGTCATGGGTATTATGACACATCGAAGAGCACTTCCCAGTGTTGCCGATGCACTACAGGCGGTTTCTGGGGCAGCCTCGCTCAAACCGTGCACCATTTTTGTGCCACGACTTGTGAGTCTGTCTCTAAAGAGCACTCCCTTCGATCTTTGCCAAGGGCGGCGGCGATGACAAATGGTGGCGTCTTTACCATTTTGTTTACATCTTCAGGAGCTGGCACAAGTTTCTGTTGAGAACTGTTCCCTGGTGGGCGTCCTTCTTTACTAGGTTCGTCTTCTTGAACAATTAATGGAGCTAATCAGCTGGGTTTGGGAGACCTGACTAAACTAAGAACCTAGTCACCCTCTATCCCGCTGAGGTATGGACAATTTCAAGAGCAGTTCTTTGAACGAAATGTTCGGAGCAACGACAGTTGCTTTGATGTGATCTAAAGAAGGCGATTCAACTGAAGACTGTACAGCCGCATGAGTGCAGACAGGCAACGACGCCGTTCCTTCACAGGACTGTAGACAGGCGTCTTCAGATCCATCGTTTAGAGTGGCTAGGACATGTAAAGCCCATGCAGAACTGAGCTACGTCCCGAGGAATCTTCTACTCCAAAGCTGTGGGACAACGCTCCAATCGCTATAGGAACTCCATTAGAACTTGTAGCGTCATTGGAACTTGGAGCGTCGTTGTAACTTGCGGCGTCGTTAGAACTTGGGGCGTCATTGGAACTTGGAGCGTCATTGGAACTTGGAGCGTCGTTGGAACTTGGAGCGTCGTTGGAACTTGGAGCGTCATTGGAATTTGGAGCGTCGTTGGAACTTGGAGCGTCGTTGGAACTTGGAGCGTCGTTGGAACTTGGAGCGTCATTGGAACTTGGACCGCCATTGGAACTTGGAGCGTCATTGAAACTTGGAGCGTCGTTGGAACTTGGAGCGTCGTTGGAACTTGGAGCGTCGTTGGAACTTGGAGCGTCGTTGGAACTTGGAGCGTCGTTGTAACTTGGGGCGTCCTTGGAACTTGAAGCGCCATTGGAACTTGGAGCGCCATTGGAACTTGGAGCGTCGTTGGAACTTGGAGCGTCGTTGGAACTTGGAGCGTCGTTGGAACTTGGAGCGTCGTTGGAACTTGGAGCGTCGTTGAAACTTGGAGCGTCGTTGGAACTTGGGGCGTCATTGGAACCTGGGGCGTCGTTGGAACTTGTAGCGTCATTGGAACTTGGAGCGTCATTGACACATCTAGCGTGATTGGAACATGGAACGCAACACCCTGCAGCCTAGGAGGATGTGGTCTCGTATGTAAATGCATTCGAGGACATCATATACGATGCATGACGAAAGGAGGTTACTTCTTTCTGAAGAACTTGAGAAACCTGATCATGTTCGTGCAGAGAAACATGTGATTCCGAGACAAAATCGCCAGATTCCTGCCGAAAGTCAAGCTCCAGGTATGGCTTGGAACACTGGACAATCTGTCAATAGAGTTGGCAGTGCTGGAGGACAGTGTGTGTCCTTGCCACTCTGCGTTTGGATGCACTTGTGGCGCCAAGATTCAACTAATCGGAGGCGCGGAGTCTCACACTTGAGAAGGAGAGAAGAGGCTGTGCCAGAGACTTACGCAAGAAATTCGACATGCTTGGCCGTCTAGTTAGGAGACCGACGTTATTTAGGGGTTTCTTCTAGTGAATCTTGGAATTGAACGTGGGTTCAAATGACTTTTGTCTCCTCGGGATACCTCGTTGTACTGAATTTAGGGAAAGGCATGCGTGGTCGGTTTCCGTCTGAGAGGACCTGCAATGATTGAGATGAGGCGATCGACAACCTTCTTCGTTTTTTTCTTCTTCTTCTTTTTCTTCTTCTTCTTTTTCTTAGGGCGCTACAGTCCGGGGTGGTCCGGCTGGCCGTCACTCAACATGCATCTTCAGCCAGCTGTCACCAGTTTCGCACACCAAGCCGGCAGAGGTCCCCCTCGACTTGAGTGCGCCACCTTGTGCTTGGACGTCCTCTGTTGCGGTGTCCCACAGGCTCAGAGTCGGGTCGGAGCTTAGTTGTCCAAACGCTCTACACGGCTTAGCCATCCTAGGCGTTAGTTCCGTAGACGCCTGGCTAGCTTCATGTTGCCGCACAGCCCATACAGTTCGTGGTTGAACTTTCTTCTCGAAGTGCCATCAAAGCAAACAGGGCCACGGTCCGAGCCCAAAGCTTTTCGAAAAGTCCAAGATTTCCATATATAGTCCAAGTCGCTGTGTCGTAGAGCAAGACGAGGATGATCAGGGGCTTATACAGAGTCAACTAGGTCTTCGGAAAAAGAGCTCTGTTACCCAATTGATTCGAGCCCCAAAAAACAGCGGTTGGTGACAAGAGTTATTCTGCGTTTGATCTCGGTACTGATGTTGTTACAACCTCCTCCGTCTTTAAAAGTGACAGAGGACCATAGTCTGAAAGGCAGACCTTCAGTTAAATCGACAGGGAATAGTTGGTTGAGAACCTCTTCCCAGACGCGAGTCAAATAAGTCAAGAATCTCTCGACTGTGATCCCCTAAATTCTTCCAAAGGTACGTAGACTTTTCTTTACAAAAAAAACGCATTACCAACTTTCTCCACACAAACAAACTGTAAGCAACGTTTCAATTAACAAACAACACAATAAATAACGTTCAACAAACCCAACAAATTACAATTCCGAACAAAAGCAAAGAAAAACTCAAGAAAAATAACAATTTTTACAAAATTTACAAAAGCACACAAAGATTTCTCAAAAGATTCGCATAGAATGAGGCAAAGCTGTTAATGAGGTCAGACTCAATGCAGTTCGATGTTCCTGCAGCTGTGTTGTGGATAGTTTATCTTTCCGTTGAATGGCTGGCGTGTTAAGCATTGTAAAGTGTGTGTGTGTTTTTCTTTGATTGGCTTGTAACTACGATTTGCGTGTGGACGATGGAGTTAATTAAGTTTCATACTTTACCTGGATATCGATTGGAAGGGCGGCTTTTGTTTTTTTCTTTCCGGAACTAAGAAGAATTTTGAGTTTCTAAGAGTTTCGTGTGCCGAAGACGCAATTACAAGTGGGTTCAGTTGGAAAAGTGTTTTTCCTTCGATTCGATGCGGTTTGTGTTTTGTTTGGTTTTCGTAAGTAGCGCTATTGTAAATTGTGCTAAGCGATGTGAGAGTTTTAAGCAGTTTTCTGAGAGATTCAGTTGCGGTCTGAGTCTAGTGAAGCCATGCTCGAAGTGTTGTAAAGAATAAGTGAGGAAATCAAATGAATTTGTGTGGGTTTATCGTGTCTTAAAATGCATTGCTGTGTGTGTTGCTTTAGAGAAATCGACATGTGGACATTGTGAGGGATCGCAGCTCTCAAATGAACGTCGGAACCACGGCAAATTTTGAGCTAATCGGTATGAATTCATCTTGAGTCATGTGTTAGGACAACATTTTTCATGAGTTCATGGGTTTTTTTATAGTTTATTGTCTTTGAAGACCACCGAAATAGAAGCACAGCGTTCGCGGTTTGTTTTCATAGAATCCACATGAAGCAGAGCACATGATTGCAGATCGCAAACCAAATCGCAACAACCAAGCCTTCCTAAAAACGTGTATTATAAGAATCAATAAGAAAACAATAAAGCGAATTAAACGAAACGAAAACTAAAAGCATGCCTTTCATTTATACCATATATGCAATCTGCACAAAATGCCCTTTCATTTGATACCAAATATGTTGAAATCGATTTAGGGAGGACGAAATGCTGGGCAAAAGAAAAAAAAGGAGATACCCACGAAATTGCCTCGTCCAGGCAAGTGATAGTTGGAGGAAAAGAAGTACCCCCATGTTACAATTTTTTGTTGCATACTCATGGGCTGTTATGACCTATGGGATGTTTTAGGTCCGGAGGTACGTTTTTTAAGCATTTCTGGGAATTTTATCTCTTTTGCGATTTAACGCATATATCCGCTTTGAAAGGACGCTTCTTTAGAGCCTTCAATCATGCCGCAAACACCCCTTACTAACCACTGTCAATTTTTTTGGCTGAAAATTGCGATGTAGCCAAATGGTATGCGTGACGTCGACTCCTACGCACGTGGACCTACCTGTCTATGTTCGATTCCTGGTACGACAAGAAATATTTTTCAACCATGGAAAGATACACAATCGAGCAACGCGTTAATGTTATTCAGGCTTATTATGAAAATGGGCGTTCAAATCAAAATGCATATCGTGCACTTCGTGATGTTTTCGGTCAATTTAATCGTCCCAATTGTGCGTACAATCGGAAAAATCGTGCAAAAATTTGAGCAAACCGGGTCTGTAGGAGATGTGACAGCACCAGTGCATGCTCGTACAGCTCGTAATGCGGAAAATATTGCTGCTGTTCGCGATAGTGTGGCTGAAGAGCCGTCCACCTCAACGCGTCGTCGTGCTCAACAATTGCACCCCTCACGCTCGTCGTTGATGAACATTATGCATAAAGACTTGCATTTACACGCTTACAAGGTGCAATTGACTCAAGAACTAAAGCCTCTTGACCATTTCAAGCGTCGTCAATGGTCAGAATGGTGGCAAGAAGTGGCAACAGTGGATGATCTATTTTCGAAGAAATCCACCTCAGTGGATTCGTCAAAAAGCAGAATTGCCGCATTTGGGCGAATGACAATCCAAGAGTGATTGTCGAAAAACCAATGCACCCACAAAGAGTGACTGTTTGATGCGGTTTATGGGCTGGCGGCATCATCTGGCCGTATTTTTTCCAAAAATGAGGCCGGTCAGGCAGTTACTGTGAATGGTGTTCGTGCTATCGTGAAATGATAACGAACTTTTTATGGCCCGAATTGGATGATATGAATGTGGACGGTATGTGGTTTTAACAGGACGGTGCCACTTGCCACACAGCTAACGAAACAATGGCTCTTTTGCGCGACAAATTCAATGGGCGTGTTATCTCACGTGGTGGCGATGTCAATTGGCCGCCAAGATCATGTGATTTGACACCGTTGGATTTTTTTCTTTGGGGTTATTTGAAAGAAAAGATGTACGTCGATAAGCCAGCAACAATTCAAGAGCTAAAGGATGAGATAATTCGGCACATTAATGGCATAGAACCTCAATTATGCTTCAGCGTCATCGAAAATTTGGACCATCGGATGGAGGTGTGCCGCCGAGGTCGCCGCGGCCATTTGGCCGATATTTTATTCCATTCATAATTGAACCATACCAATATTATCGAAATAAGAAGAAACAACAATAATTTCCTAAATGATTTCTGTTTTATTCAAAATCAACATCGGCCCTTAAAATTGAACCACCCTTTAGATTGAAAAGACGCTTCTTCTGAGTCCTCAACCACGGCGATCAGAAGTTGGTAGAAAAAAATGGCGGAAAATGTGACCGGAAGTAGTTTACTTTGACATGGAGACACACCCAGGGTCTCTCTTGAATTGAGGCAGAATAAATCAATCGAAATGACTGCAGATTGTTGGCAATTGACGATTCAAGGTGGAGAGTGCTTTAATCGTGCACTTGTCTCGTCAAAAAAAAAAAAAATCAAAAACTCAATAAAAAAAGAAAACAAAATAAACAGAAAATAAAAACTGTTGTATACAAGTTAAAACATTTACATTTATTCATCCAATACATTTATCCTTAAATAAAATATATAAAAAAAAAAAAAGAAAACAGAAATTCTTTCGTATCATAAGTTTCGTTCTTTCTCTAGCGCTAATAAATAAAAATACAAATTAAATGTGTAAACGATAGAAATCATTAAAAAAAACCAACTTAAAGTCGAATCAGTGTGCTGAACGTGTTCCCTTTCAAACAATTCCCGTGTTCGTCGTACGTGTGCATTGTTCCGGTCTGTCTTCTTCTGAAGCTAAGCCAGTTTCGGTTCGGTTTTTCTGAAATAAATATACCGAGTGCTCTCATTCGAAATCTGTGTGTGTGTGTGTGTATAAAATGTGTGATATTTGATTTTCGATGAATTCCTCTAATTTACCATCGCGCGCGCAAATTAGAAAATTCATTCATGTTTTTCTTTCTTTTTTTGTTTTTTTTTTTTTTCGTTCATACGAGTATGACGTTGGTTCCCTCTGTGTTTTCTTGGATGGTAGATGAAGAAATGATGTGATTTAAGGCGAAAATTAAATGGAATATGCGAGAGATGTGTTAGACAACGAAAATCATTTTGTTTGTAAATCGTTTGCGTGAAGAGAAGCTCACAAATTCTTTGAAAAACTTTTATTTAAACAAAAAAAAAAAATAAATGTCAGAAAATAGATAAAAATTCACAAGAATTTGTTGCTTTATTTGGTGATGGAGTTGTTGCTTGTGGGCGGGGAGACGTGCTTCCCCAGACTGTGGGGGGGTTTTAATGTGTTTTGTTTTTTCTATGATTTTCGTTTTTTTTTTTCGCGAATGAGGAATTTTTCTTTTTTTTTCTGCTTCGAGTGGCTTGCCTTTTGTTGATGATTTTGATGGCAAAATGTGAATGAGTTTTGGAAAATAGATTACATAACGCATTCGGTAGGCTATGCCCCTGGTTGAGGTGAAGAGTTCGTGGAGACTTTTTGCGGGACGGTGTTCGAAGTGATGGCTTTCATAATCGAATCCAGCCGCACTGTACTTGATTTAGGAGCTTCTCAGATAATCAGGCTCTGAGCGGGAAGATATTGCTGTGAAACGAAAGGTTTCCGAGAAAGGCTGTGGAATCGAATTGATCCAGGCTGACCGTCAAGCCAAGTAATGTCAACAAACTGCAACGAACTGAGCCCTTGAAGGGTTCGATTTTTCATTAAAAGGCTCCTGAAAGCGACGCCGGGTTACATAGGACTGCGTTCGTCAAGTCGAGTGCTAAGACAATCTGGAAGCGACTGACTTTGACTGTCTAAGATTGACTTTGGCCGCCTAAGACTGACTTTGGTCGTCTAAGACTGACTTTGGCCGTTTAAGACTGACCTTGGACACCTAAGACTGACTTTGGTCGTCTAAGACTGACTTTCTCCGTCTAAGACTGACTTTGGTCGTCTAAGACTGACTTTGGCCGCCTAAGACTGACATTGGCCGCCTAAAGCTGACTTTAGCCGTCTAAGACTGAGCTTGGCCGTTTAAGACTGACTTTGGTCGTTTAAGACTGACTTTGGCCGTTTAAGACTGACCTTGGACGCCTAAAACTGACTTTGGTCGTCTAAGACTGACTTTCTCCGTTTAAGACTGACTTTCGTCGTCTAAGACTGACTTTGGCCGCTTAAGACTGACTTTGGCCGTCTAAAGCTGACTTTAGCCGTCTAAGACTGAGCTTGGCCGTCTAAGACTGACTTTGGCCGTCTAAGACTGACTTTGACGGTCTAAGACTGACTTTGGGCGTCTAAGACTGACTTTGGCCGTCTAAGACTGACTTTGGCCGTCTAAGACTGACATTGGCCGTCTAAAGCTGACTTTGACCGTCTAAGACTGACTTTGACCGTCTAAGACTGACTTTGGCCGCCTAAGACTGACTTTGGCTGTCTAAGACTGACTTTGGCCGCCTAAGACTGACTTTGGCCGTCTATGACTGACTTTGGTCGCCAAAGACTGACTTTGGTCGCCAAAGACTGACTTTGGCCGTCTAAGACTGACTTTGGCCGACAAAGACTGACTTTGGCCGCCAAAGACTGACTTTGATCAAATTTCCACTCAACGACGATGATCGTCACGCTTCGCCTTAAGCAGAGAAACGATCGTGAACTCGAATGTATTGTTACACTTTAGAAACGTTCACCGGCTTGGTTTAAAAATATCAAACGATCACCAGCTCAGATTAAAAATGTGAACCTATCAGCAGCTGAGATCTAAAATGTCAAACGATCAGCAACTCCGATCGCCGCTTTAAAATGTGAAACGATCGCAAACTCCAATGTATCGTACGATACAGAGGATCGCGAAAAAAGGTGGTTTAGATCGGTAGATCTTGTCGATCTTTTTTAGAATAAGATCGTTTATGCGACGAAACGATGTTGAAATCCATATTTTCTGTCGAAAATTTCATCATTTATCTGAGCAACGAGCGAAGCAATGGACTTTAAGCAGAAACTTGCAAAAAGTGGATTCGAAATCGACTTTGAATGATCTGTTGCAGAGCAAAACAGGAAAGAGGACATTTTGCTTCGATGTCCGTTGGGACGGGCCACTGTCCATTGATTATTTAATACGCGTTCCAACAATGAAGCAGAGCAAATATTCGAAAGCTCAATTGGAGCTCTTTCTCGGGCTGAAGGACCACAATTGACTGCAGTGGATCCTGAGCTCTTTCTCGCACTGAAAAACAGCAAGCGACTTCGCAATTAACCGAAGATTCAAAACAATGATAAAATACATCTGCACGAACTCCTCATTCAACCTACCAACAAATAGAAAACAAATTAAAACGATGTTCCAACACGAACTCAGCCAAAGCGCACATTCAAAAACGGAACTGAAATAAAAGGGAACACACAGTCCGCTGGCACACGCATTCTGTCCATGATAAGAAACAAACTACAAACTAAAGCACATGAATGTTCTGTTAAATCTCTAAGATGAAAGCGAGTTGCAAGACAAAGCAGACTGAAATGAACGTTTTCGTTTTTGTCAACGCTTCTAATGAACACTTACAAGCTATATTTTTTTTTTAAAAATATATATATGTATGTATGTATATAAAAGAGAAAAGAGAATAAAATATGTATGTCTATATAAATAAATGAATAAAACTACATAATCTTGTATAAAAAACAAACGTTTAAAGCAAACAGAGAATAGAATAGAGTGGGAGTGGGATTTCACAAAACGAAAACAAAACTTTCAAATGTGATATGCATACTTTTAGGCGGACAACGAGGACAGGAAAGTGATCTTGATCTCTTGTTCAATTAAATTCATAAATATCGATTATATAAACAATTAAAGATAATAATAATAATTATAGCTAATTGTATGTTCTGCAAGAATTTCTTGTTTATGTTCTTAAACAAAACTTGTGTGGTTTTTTTCTTTTCTTTTTTTTTTTGGGGTGTAGGATGTTGTGGTTGTTGCTATATAAGGATCGCTGACTCACCACCAACTCCGTTCATTCGTAGACCACCAGCACCGCCATCGAGGGTTGTTACATTATTGATGCCAATGCCAGAGTGAATCGATGATGTGGCCGATGTTGTGTTGTTGTGGTAGCTGTGATTTAGGCCACCGGTTGATGTATTGCTAAATGTTGAGTTGTCAATAATTGGTGTCTGAGGTGATTCCACGGGTCTAATGCCAACAAAGGAGGACTCCAGCCAGCATTTTCTGTGTTGAAGAAGAAGAGAAAAAGACAAACAAGAATGAGTTTTAGTTGCTTTGAATGGATAGGTATATGATTCGCCATGGCGGTTAGTTGGTGAGTTGTTGAACACACTGTGGTTGTTAGGCTATTACTTGTGGGGATGGTGGTTATACTCGGATGCGGCGCAAGCTTCCTTTGATTTTTAAGATATTTCTGATGGCATTAGTGTAAAGCTGATAAAGCGATGAGTCTTCTAGTGACTGGCAGACAAGATCAACACCAGATTGTGGTTGCAAATGGAGAGTAGAACGTAGCAGATTGTCAAGAAATTGCATATGAAACAAATCAGTCGATGGACTTCCTAGTTCTGATCTGAACAGAAGAACGCCCAACAAGTGTGCAAGAGTGGAAGTTAATCGAGTGGCCAACGAGGGAATGGTGACTTAATGAACTGAAGTAACTTTCGTGGCACTACAGCCTGAGTTGGAGCTGGGGCTTGTATCGACACCAGCCATGTGGATCCTGTGCACGATCATGAGTGGAGGGGTCTGTACTCAAGGCTCAATAAGCTCGTGGTGGTTGAACTGATGTCACTCCACTTTTAGACATCGAATCCGGCAAAGAAAACAACGTGATTCCTTCTTCAAAACACCGATCTCACACTTCCTTGTTTCCGGGGACAGCTTCCTAGCCAGCATTCCCTGCAGATTTGACTTAAGAGTCCGACCTTGAGACGATAAATGACTGCTTTCGACTGTTCCTCGATGGACACGAGGTGGCTTGAGGTGTATTTTCAAATTTCCTTGCCTCCTCGAAGCACTTCTCAGCTCAACATCACGGGGACTTTGCGGAAATTGTTGTGCCTTTGAGGCGGAGCCTACCGCTATCACGTAGATTTAACATGATTCTTTCGTCAAAATGCCGATCGTAGGCTTCCTCGGCTTGACATCTTCTCATCGAGCATTCCCTGAAGGTTTAACTGAAAGACTGAGCTTCAAACGCAAGATGGACAACGAGGACTTTTCACAAGAAGCGCAGCCAAGACGGTGGAGGTGTGGCTTTAAGAGAATTTTCGATTTTAGGTGAAGACTATGGCGTGTCTGTAGTGGTGTCCAAAGGAGGCTGCATCATGCGCTTAGTCTGTCCCTGGATTCTGTCGCATTCCATTCGAAGGCTGACGCCGCTGTACATTTAATTAAATTTCAGTTTATTGCGGTGAACAAGAAGGACATTTCGGGGGACACTGTGTTAGGTAGGCACTGGGTGAAAGGGTGCCCTGTCGGCCTTTTACTCCGTGGCTCAGTTAGACCAACGAATGAGACTCGGCATATTCAGCTGATGTGGCATTTACTGACGAATTAGCGTAAACAGGGACATTGTGGTACTCTCCAGGAAATTGCGAAGCGGATGCCATTTCCAGTCGGATTGACATCGAACCTAACAGGGACGCTGATGGTACGCCACTTGACTCTCGCACTTCGTAGCAGACGTCGCGGACATTGCATGAAGAGTTGTGTGGCTATTTGCGTACGATCTGGTCATCATTGCGTATTAATTGAGTGACAAGCTGCATGTCATCAGACGGACATAGTATCACAAGCTTCGCGTTCTACCAGGCAGTCATTGCATTATGACTTGTTGAACTAATTGCCGACTTTGTTGGAAGCCCACTTCTGACGAAACATAAGCCAGTCATGACCACAACTTGCAATCCTTCTAAATACCTCGACATTCAGAGAAAAGTTTCAAGAGGAAATGACGCACAATCAACCTGAACACAAAAAGCTCCACCAAATCCTGATGATCTGACGGAAAAGCAACTTTTTGTGAATCACTTTGTGTCTCCCATCTGCTCCATCTCACCCTTGTTTGCTTGTCCTTTACATACGAACATTCAAGAAGCCTAAGTCACGACATGCAATAGACACCCTTGTTGTAGATGTGAGTAAGAAAGACAAGCAAATATAAGTGATGGAGCTTATGGAAGACCGTGAGAATGCCATGATTCTGCTCAAATGTCAGAATCAGCATCGATGTCTGATGAATGAGGAGTGTCTCGACCGCACGCAGATGGTAACTCATCTTCAGTGGTAGCCACAATAAAACCACAAGAAGTCTGTTTAGTTGATTGATTGCGATGTTGTTTGCATAGAGTGACGCCAAGGAGGACGAATCGGTCAAGGAGATCGTCTTAACCTTCGCATGAGTCAGCCTAAAGGAGCAGAACCGAGCCAGACAGAACGAGCACAACCTCGAGCATAAGGCAGCCAAAAAGGAGCATAGCCTCGGGCGTGAGGCAGCCAATACCAGCAGAAACTCGGACATGAGCCAGCCAACAAGGAGCAGAACCATTGTCAGCTCATGCAGGCAACAATCCGACAGCGAACGATTGGCATTGGATCACTCCATGCGATGGAGCTTCAAGCAGACTCAAAAAAAAACTCCATTCTGAGTCAAAAATCCCCCGAATTCGCCCAGACTTCGATCCGAGACTAGACTCCAAGCTCAATCACATTTGATGACGAGTACTCAAAAAACACAATTAAATCACGACCTATGTCCACGAAGCTGCGAACAAGACAATGAACCACGGTGACAACCAACAGTCGCCCTCACATTCCCCACGCGATGCTGTAACTCTCCGGCCGCCACTTGCGACGAAAATTCAACAATCTTGCATAATTTTCCCACCGACAGTTGCCTCATCGGAACGAGACACTTTTCCGAGGCAAGACCCCCCGTGATTTGGACGAGGAGTTCCATCATTGACAAGTCCACGTCTTAACTGGGTCACCAGGAAAAAAAATAACCCACCACATCGCCGCGTCGCCCAATCACAAAAGAAAACCGCACCATCACCCCCGAATGCCCTTACTTCCTCTGAATCACTCGAAAACACTGTTCAAAGGTTCACCCGCTTCGGCACTCTTCTTCACAAAGGGCTCGCAAACCCGCAACCCGAACACACAACTCTCAAGAACGCACTCGGCAAGCGACTGAAAAACTTTCCGCAACATAAACAGCCAGCTACTACGCTGCACTGACACACTGTCTATCCGAAGAGAAGATAAATGAATTCAACTCCTCACACAGAGAGGCGAGAACACGTCTGTATGTATGGCAACGTCCTGGTATGTATGTAGCCGCGCCCCAGTTCCGGAAAAGCTTCAGAAACCGAAGTAAAAACGAAGCGAAGCCAACCTACATTTTGAGCGACGATGCTGCAATTACGTCAATTGCGCTTTAACACACAAGAAGAATAAAATATTTTGCCAACCGTGCAGCAACATCATCATCATCACCATCGCCTCCACCACCACCGCCACTCACCAGCGGCATCGACATCGACATCGGCATCCTCTTGAAGTTGCATTCCTTCGCGTTCTCGGTTTACACACACGAGGTTGGGTTGTGTATTGATTTTTTGATGAAAACGTGCTATGTTACGGTAGCGTCCAGGATTATGTAGGCGCACACTGGATGGACGAGCGAAGCTGGAACATTTTCCAGGACGGGCTTGCATTGGGAAATTTTCAGGATCATCGAATGCAAATGGGACAAATGCAGAAACGAAAGAAAAATACGTCCATAAGCCGAGGGGGAGCTTTTGAAAGCATACGAAGGGACGTAACTGGACTTACACGACGAGTAATAGACAAGAAATGAAGATGAATGCGATGGTTGTCGAGTGGAAGAGGGCTAAGGGAACAGCAGAGATCTGCTAGGGATACCAGCGGTGACGAGGCTGTCAAGGGTGATGCTATGACGATGTCGCACGGTGAAGAGGGAGGGGGTGGAGGACTTTGATGCAGCTTAGTCCAATTAATTGGAAGTCAAACTGACAATCTGTCGGCAAACAAAGGACTCGCTAACGCAACCATGTTCGGCGTGGCAATTTAAAATCGAAATTCCGTGCATACACTTAGGCGATGGAGGGGGGGAAGAAATGTTGGCAGCGCACCAAGAACCAGGAACGTTTGTGTAAACCTGTGCTACTTCGTGGTCGCTGTTCACGAAGGTTTGATTGCAGAGGCGGCCCGACACAGCCCGTATTTGTGCGCTTGTTTGCGTTTATTTTGTGGCCATTAAATGGGGGACAGTCTGACTTTATTGCCTCTCACAGAGGCACACAAATGTTGCTGGTGGCCTAGTGTACACGGGATATTCTGCAGTTTGACCTACACAGAGCGTCCTCACGTATTCATTAGTGTCCACTAGTAGTCCAGAAACCCAATTTATCCTCGCTGCTTTGGAGCGGAAAAGACGACTGACCCAGATGCCGATGCAGATGGAGTGGCGAGATTAAAGAAACGTCAGAGAAAGGAGGGTAATCCGTAGCGTTTTGAAATATTAAAGGGACATCAACAACGACGTCCTTAAGCTCTTGTCGATCCTTGGCACGCGGCAGCAACGAGAGGAAGCAAAGTCCACCTTTCAATCGATGACAAGTACAGAACGCTGCTTCACACTTCATGCGGTTAGTCACAATTGCACACAAACGTAGAAAGAACAAGCAAGCTTCTTACCTAATTACAGATCTCTATTCAATTGTGTGCTCATATTCTACACGACGACGTCCCACCGTGGAGGAAATAGAAGAAGAGTTAGCACACTTCGGGCGGAAGACAGAGGCGAAAACAAAGCATCCTTACCTTGAGTTGGGACTCGCCGACCGACTCCGTTGATTTGTCCGATTCGTCTGGTCGTTCACGTAGTGGACAATGGCCGATGTGACTTCCTTGATCGACGTCTGGATCTCTGGCGTGACCGGTTCCGGTTTTGGTGTCCTCTGCGCTAGCAGCGACGATGCCAACCTGAAAACGCATTCAAACACCGGTTAAATGGAGTTGCTTAAGCATGAGGGATAAACTGAGAGAGAACCTTTCATGCGGAGTGCGAGGCTGTGACAGCTTCTCCTGGCTCCTCCAGCCCAGGTACGGTTGCCTGAAGGAGTTCCTTGTTCCCGCCGTACTGCCAGTCGCCGAAATGAAGCTCGTGTTCACTGGTCCGCCGCGAGAGAACGAGCCTCGGGTCGACACACTCGGCGATGTTTGCGTCGAGTTCAGATACGACGTGGACCATCTGGAGAAGCCACCGCCAACATTCGGTCCCCCACTGGTCGAGGTGGTCACACTGCCCAACGTTGTCTGTCCGCCGTGATGACTGTGCGCCGAGGGACTTAGCAGCAGCGGACTACGGTCCGATCGTTGTGAGCCCAGCGAACTGAGCGATGTCGTCTTCGAGTTGAGACCGGTCCATCGGCCCGAGTCCGACGTTCGCTTGCGGGTGAAGTTGTTCTGGCCCGGCTTGCAGCCGAGCACATCGGGCGACTTTGGTGAGCAGTGATTGTACTGACGGAACCAATCGGGAATATTCAGCCTCTGTAGGGACGCCTGCACGCGCAGTTGATGCTCACTGAGTCGCGTGGTATTGTCATGTGATTTTTGGAGTTCATTTTCAGGTGGCTGCAAAGAGAAGGAACAACAATTAGTCTCGAAAAAATATTGGCGAGGAAAAGAAGATCGACGGAGAGGATCAGTTCTAGACGATCGGCAGAAAGGATCACTTCTAGAAGATCGGCAGAGAGGACCACTTCTAGAAGATCAACAAAGAGGATCACTTCTAGAAGATCGACGGAGACGATCACTTCAAGAAGATCGGCAGAGAGGATCAGTTCTAGAAGATCGGCAGAGAGGATCACTTCTAGAAGATCGGCAGAGAGGATCACTTCTAGAAGATCGGCACAAAGGATCACTTCTAGAAGATCGGCAGAGAGGATCACTTCTAGAAGATCGGCAGAGAGGATCACTTCTAGAAGATCGGCAGAGAGGATCACTTCTAGAAGATCGGCAGAGAGGATCAGTTCTAGAAGATCGGCAGAGAGGATCACTTCTAGAAGATCGGCAGAGAGGATCACTTCTAGAAGATCGGCACAAAGGATCACTTCTAGAAGATCGGCAGAGAGGATCACTTCTAGAAGATCGACGGAGAGGATCACTTCTGGAAGATCGGTAGAGAGGATCACTTCTAGAAGATCAACAAAGAGGATCACTTCTAAAAGATCGGTAGAGAGGATCACTCCTAGAAGATCGGCAGAGAGGATCACTTCTAGAAGATCGGCAGAAAGGATCACTTCTAGAAGATCAACAAAGGGGATCACTTCTAGAAGATCGGCGGAGAGGATCACTTCTAGAAGATCGGCAGAAAGGATCGCTTCTAGAAGATCGGCAGAGAGGATCACTTCTAGAAGATCGACGGAGAGGATCACTTCAAGAAGATCAGCAAAGAGGATCACTTGTAGAAGATCGGCAGAGAGGGTCACTTCTAGAAGATCGACGGAGAGGATCACTCCAAGGAGATTGGCGGGGAGGATCGCTTCAAGACGATAGGATCAAGCGATCGCCCTCGAAAGCAGTCAGAAAATACCAGGGAACTGCTCCCCAGACCTAAAGTCGCTCCAAGACCATCGAGACTCGACAAGAAAACCGCGCTTTTTTTTATACGTTGCAAAGCAAAAAATCACATTTATTGGTAAGTAAGAAGAGAAAAGGAAAAATACAAAAATTCGATCAGATTTTGACGGCGTTGTCGTCCATCAACTTGTCCATGATCTTGTTCATGTGGTCGCTGCAGGTGGTGAGGCAGGTCTCGGCGTACAGCGTGAGGAAGTACATGAAGCTCTCCAGCTGGCGCGGGCTGCAATCCTCGAAGCCGTCCTTGGCGATGATCTGAATGGTCTTGATGATGTCGTGCAGCTTCTTCACCGTGGGCTGGGGTCCCTTTGGCTTGCCGACCGGGCTCCTGGGCCCAATCTGTCTGGGGTATGCCTTCATGCTCGATTCGATGTTCTTCAGCTTGCTCTGCTGGCGGTGGATGATTTCGATCATTCGGTCGACGGTCATCGACTCGTTTGAGGTCGACGGCCTCGGCATTGACTCCTGCTGCTTGTCCACCGAGTAGGTTCCGTTGGGGGCGGCGCTGTCGCGTCTCAGGCTAAACATCTTGTCGAGGGGCTCGTTTTCGTACTCGAAGCTGAAGATTTCCGGACTGCCCATCGATCCGAAGGAGGTGACCGATGTGCGCTCGCCGCTCCTCATGGACATCATGTCGAAGTAGTTGCTGCCGTAGGGGCTGAACGAGAGGCGGCCCATCTCGGTCTGGTCGAGGCTGTCCGAGTCCATTTCGGACGGATCGAAGTCGCTGGTCTTGAAGGGCGAGCTGTGCGACGAGCTGGACCAGGTGAACTTCTGGCTGTTCAGGCCGATCAGCATGCCGTAGTTGCTCTCCATCGAGAGCTTCGATGCGGCGCTGAAGGGGTCTGGGATCTTGGAGAACTCAACGTCGTCCACGCCGAAGGCCAGCTGACTGCCCTTCGAACTGGTGTCGCGGATGAAGGTGAAGATGCGGGTTATCGTCTCGGGAGCGATGCTGTTGCCCTGGAATGGGACGGCCAGGTCGCCGCTGGCGAACCAGTAGTGCGAGACGCCATCGACGGCGGGCAGGTTCTTGGTGATCTCCTGGCGGCTGGTCACGCTCTTCGCCGAGTACTTGAAGTCGTCGATGCCGAAGTAGACCTGCCGGACCTCGGCGCTCTTCTGGCTGAAGATGTCGTAGAGCAGGCTCAGCCGATCCGCGGGGTTCTCGAAGATGCCCAAGGAAATGGTGATGTCGCCGATGGAGATCCAGAAGGACGACGGTTTGTCGGCAGTGCTCAGCTCGCTGGAAGGAGTGGATGGTTCGAAGACCTCGTCGACCAGGTCGGGGGATGTTGGTGGCTTCGTCTGCGACTGCTGATCGTTGGAGTGTCTCTCCTCGCGGATGACGTCCATCAGGACCGAGCTGCGGCGACCTTCGTTCTCCGCCCACGACGAGCGGCGACGGGCTCCGTTCTGAATCGGGCTGAAGACCGTGTGCCAGGCGGACCTCTTCCCCGGAGTGCCTCTGCACTGGGGGGAGCTGCCGCCGCCGTCCTTGATCGGCGTTGAGAATGCCGACGGGATCTGGTCGCTCTCGGACATGCGCCGCTCCATTTCCGCGTTGAGCTTGATGAACAGCGGCGACTTCTCGAGCTTGGGGTCCCTGGCCCTCTTGCCCGCGTACCTCTTGATGAACCGAGCCGGGCTGAATTCGTTGGAGGCTGTCTCGAAGCCCTGGTCCTCGTGCTCGAACTTCGACTCGTTCAGGTCGGCTGGCGATTGAGGTGTCGACGCGATCGACGGGGACCTGCGTGGCGGCTTTGCCGGGGGCTTGCTGCTGGCGGCCTTTGGGGTGTTCTGCAGCGGGGACATCACGGTCAGTGTGTAGGCGTCCCTCACTCGGCGCGGCGAGTTCATGAAGTTCAGGAACTCCTCCTCGGCGTCTAGGGCGGCCTGGTCCACCGTCGTGTCGACCACGTCGGAGAATATGAGCTTCTTCGCCCGCGGCTGGTCGTGGCTGCTCTCGGCGAACAGGCTCGTTGGCTTCTGTGGTTTCTGCTGCTGCGCCTCGGCGGCTTCCTTTTGCTTGCAGTCGCTGTCTGAGGAGTCGGTGGTGGAGACGGGCAGTTTCTCGACGATCGAGGCGTCCTTCTTCCACGTGAGCGTGGTCCTCTTGACCTTCTTCCTGCGCGGCGGGCGCACTGGCTTCACGAACTCGAATTCCGTGCTGGCTTCTGGAATGTTCTCGCCCTGGGAGTCGTCGCTGGCCGACTTCGACTTGGGCAGCGAGAGCAGGCTGCTGTCGCTCTCCGATGGGTCGGTGGATTTACATGCCGGCTTCTGTGGTTCCTCTGCTGGCATGGGTGGTTCCTCGTTGACCAGCGTGTCGTCATTTTCACTCGTCCTTGGCTTCTCCTCATCGTCCTCCGGCTTGGCGATGCCGATGGGAGAACTGGGCTCGTCGAAGCTGTGGCCGTGTTTCTCCTTCATCCAGTCGAAGAAGAGCTTCTCGATGCGCGCGCTCTGGAAGAGGCTGCTGATGCCGTTGCGCTCGGGGCGAGTTCTGCGGATTTTCCTCGGCGGAGCGTACATGTCGATCGGTACCGCCGACTGCAGCTGACGGCTGCTCCTCTTTGCTGACGCGCAGTGGACCACTGTGGGCGGCATCAGCTTCTTCTTGGGCGACGGACGACCTTCGGGGGCTGCCTGGAGCTCCGGCTTGTTTGGCGACGGCTTCAGGACGACGGTCAGGGTGCTGACGTGAACGGCTTCGGTCTCGTCCGACGTGGCTTCTTGCACGGGTGGCTGAGGTGCGGGACGCTTCTTCAACGACGGCCCAGGAGACCGGCCCAGAGCGGCTTCAGAAACCGTCTGCTTGGGGAATTCAATCTTCGCCTCCAACTCGCGCGCCAGGCACTTGACGTTCTCGTACTTACCCGCGAGCGAGGGGGACGTGCACGTGGGGTTGGCGCCATCCTTGGCGTCCAAGCTGAAGTTGGGGTCGCGGCGGGTCATCTCCCGCATGAATTTGTTGAACAGCATGACCTTGTCCTTCACGCACAGCTTGCTGAAGGCCTCCTCGGGAATGAGGCATCCCGCCTGCTTGTTGGCGCTCGATCGTGGACTTGGCCGCGGACTGGGTCTCGGACTTGCCCGTGGACTCGGCACGGGTGTCGTCGGCTGGACCCGAGTGAGGGTGCGTGCCTTGGGCTGCGGCGGCTGCAGGGATTCGGGCGGCTGCTCGTTGGCATGCTTGGACGGCTCGCGCTTCACCATCTGCGAGATCATTCCGTTGAACATGTCGGCCATCTTCTGAACCTTGGACTTCTTCGGCGTCTTCACTTGGAGCGGCTTCTCCCACTTGCTCTGGAGCTCCTGCACGCGCTTGACTGGAGTCTGGACGGTTGTCTGTTTCGTCGGAGTCACCTTGATCTGCGTGCACTTCTCCTCCATGGGTGCTGGGCGCTTCATTTCCGGTTTCGGCAGAGTGGTCGATCGCCTGTCCTTCTGGATGATGTTGAAGTAGCGCTGCTCCCACTCCTCCTGGGTGATGTTGAGATCGCCTGGCGTGAGGTAAGCCGGCTGATCGCTGACGTATGGCCGCGGTCCGCGAAGGGACATGAACCGCGAGCTGAACTCGCTGACGGGCTTGGAGTCGGCCGCCCCGAGTGGGCTTCCTTGCGACAGGATCAAGCTCTTGTACTTCTTGGTGATCTTAGGCGTGGTTCCTGAGTAGTTGGGTGGCATTGGAGCTCGTCCCTTGATGCTGCTTGGCTTGGGATACTTCGGCGCGTCGCTGGACGGAAGACCACTTGGTTTGATTGACTTCATGTCACTTACCGCCTCGACCTCGCTCAGGTTGAAGAACTGCTTCCGGAGCTGCTTGTTGCGAAGGGTGCCAGACAAGAGCACTTCCTTGGGGCTGAGCTGCTGTTGTGGCTCCTCCTTGACTTTAGAAGGACTGGGCGACTTTACCTGGCTCTGGGGCGACATTAACTGGCTCTGGGGCGACATTAACTGGCTCTGGGGCGACATTAACTGGCTCTGAGGTGGCTTGACGTTCGCCTTGGGACCCCAGAAGTCCCTTATGGGCTTAATAGAGCTGCGCACGACGTCGAAGCTCTTCATGGCATTTTCGACAATCTCGCGTTTCGCCTCGTCCTTGCGCAGTCCTTCGACCGACTTGATCTCCCGCAGCTTCACTTCACTCGGCTTGACTGTCCGCTCCATGATCACCTCGCCACTTGGTAAAGCCATTGCCGAGGCATCAGGAAGCTCTGCCACCACCAGCTCCTTGATCTCCAGTGGAGCGTCGATGTCCACTTCGACGTCCGCCTCGAAGTACTTCAGCAGATCCTCCATGCTCGGCGTGTACGAGGCGTAGGAAAGATCCCCAGTGCCTTGCTTCAGCAGATCATCGTCGGTCACCGAGTTGGCCTCGAAGACCTCCTCGGCCGTCTTGACCGCCTTCTTCAGCCAGTCGCGACGCTGGCGCTGCTCGCACTGCTGAATCCTCTCCGAACACTCGAGGAATGTTGTCAAGTCCTCCTCGCAGAACGAGTTGGTGTTCACGACGGTTGCGGATGCTGATTCCATGACTTGTTGAATTTTGAAAATTTTCACTGAATTGAAACGTTGTCCAAAGATATTGAATATCACTTTGTAACTGACTTCTGTTGCGGCCCCGGGGCTGCTTTTATACCAAGGACCAGCCGATCACTCGATCACCTGATCGCAGGATCAGCGAATCACCTCCGCGAGACTAGGTAGCGCATCGTGTCGGCAATTAGCGCGGATTTGCATATCTACCCGTGCGACTCGCGGATACCGACACCGAAATCGAAACCGAAACCTACTCACGATCGTATATGTCGTAAAATTATTAAGCCGACGATCGTAAATCGTGTCCTTTCGGGAAAATCCACCCCGAGCGCGTCGCTTGAATAGCGCGCCATTAGGCAGGATAATGCCGAAACTCCGGGGAAACCTTTGTACAACCTCTCGGGCGATTGTAAGCGCTTCTCGGGAAATTCGCAGATTCCCCGAGAGTGTCGAGATAAACTGTCGCAGAGAGGCGTTAACGACGATCAAAGGAATGGGCATTTTTCGCCGCGTTCACTTCGATGCTCTGGCTTTGCGTCTATTGCGACGGATTAGGCAGAGTTTTTGAGAAAAACCCTTCAGGTTCGTATTTGCGATTCGGCGGAAAACAGAAAAAAAGGACTCAACTTTCGCGTGAGTGTTGCGGAGACGCTGTGTCGCGAGTGGGCGTTAACCCTCCGTTTCGATTGAGGGTCGAGATGCAGCAAATTTGCATAGTTTTTCTGTGGAAATGGTGGTGGACCTTTTTTTTAGGAGGATTTTAAGACGGGAAGAGGGCAATAAAGTGAAGCGAGGAGAGGCGGTTCGAGAAATGTGAGGAATGTTCGAGAGACAGAGAGTTTAGGGACATTCTTGGTTTGTGAATTTCAATTGATTGAGGGGTTGGAGTCCAAATATGGAGCTCTCAGCTTCAGAACAGACATTTAGACAAATCGTCCTTTTAAGGACGACAAGAGAATCTTTAAGAGTGCTAACCTATTTCAATTTCTTGACTAAATAAATCGGAAAACAAGTGCCGTTTCGTCAGAAATTCAGAAAATTTGTTAAAAAAGTAGTTGACTGTGAAAATTGGACCTTCTTCTTCTTTCGCTAGCGCTACAGTCGGCAGTGAACCTGGGCCTCATCCAACAAGTCTCTACAACTGCACGCCAAGTTTGTTGAGGCCATTTTCCACTTTGGGGCGCCACCATAGACGCGGGCGTCTTCTATTGCGTCGTCGCATAGGTTCGGCTCAGCTCAGAAATCTGGAGAAACTTGCCCGAAAAGCATAACATTCGAAAATCGTTAAATCGATCATATCTCGAAAACGGAATGACGCTTGATGTCGTTCTCATTTTTAGATATTGTCGAGGTAAGCATCGAAAACGATTCGATTTGAGGACAATCAAGTGCTGCTGGATCCATGCTTTCGTGGGAAATTGAGAAAAAACTTCTCCAAAAAGCCATTGACTGTGGAAATTGCACACTTTTCTTCTTTCTTTGGCTGGCGACACAGTTCGGGGTGGAGCTGGACCTCAGCCAACATGCCTCTCCATCTAGTACGGTCTTGTGCTAGTTGCTGTCAGCTGATTGAGGTCCCTTTCCAGCTGCATACGCCACTGGAGAGCGTGGTCTTTCTTTACCACGTCGTCCCTCGGGGGCTATAGTCGAAGACTTTCCCTGCCGGAGCATTGGGTTTCCATTCGCTTTACAAGGCGTAGCCAACTGAGGCGAGAGACTCGAACTCGTTGGACCAGCTTGATGTCGCTGTACATTCGGTTCGTCATTCAGTCTTCTCCTCCAAACACCTCCAAAGACAACACTAAGGACTTTCCTATCGAAGCGATCAAGAATCTCCTAGTTCGCTTTGGTTAGTGTCCATGCCTCTACGCCATACAGCCATACAGCAGAACTATCAAGTTCTTATATGGGGATATCTTGGTTCTTCGAGGGAGAGGGCTTTATTCCTCAATTGCCTTAAAATCCCAAAGACACAGCGAATGAGGAGTGAGGTCTTTCGTTTTATGAAAATTAGACCATATCTCTTAAATGACGTCTGCCTGAAGTCGACTTCGCTTCTGTCAAACTCTTCGCCCATTTTGGAGTCTCTCCATTTCTCTGTCTGTACTTCTGTCAGATTTATCAGCGTTCTTTGGGGACGTCGACACCCTGATTCCGGACAGAAAACCTGCGGTGTGGCAGCACCAACGTTTTGAGCCCAAATGTATGCAACTACATCTGAAATTTAGAAAAAATTTAGTTAAAAACGCAATTGATTTCGATAAGATCTCCAAAATGGACTCCCCGACGTCACTGGGGCTTCCGTCAGACTCTTCCGCATTTTTTTTGGAGACGTCGAAACCCTGATGCCGGACAGAGACCTGTGGTATGGCGGCACTGTTCCCTTTGTAAAGCCATTCACAGATGGATCCAAGACGGATGATTAAGTAGGAAACGGCGTTTTCTCGGCGAGTCTACACCTGAACAAATCAGTTCGTCTACCCAATCACTGCGGCGTTTTTCAAGCGGAAGTAATGGCGATTTGCGAAGCCCTGTCCTTTCACTGCGTGCCAAGCGCTAATTAAATCCCTGTCATCGTTCTCTATAGGCTCTAAATTAGCAATCGACTGCCGCTCATCTCTTAACGAGATATCCAAACAGTTCAACATTCGCCTGTGCTGGGTGCCAGGTCATAGATATATCCCGATAAATTGCAAAGCTGATGAAGGCTTGCTAAATGCGCCATTAGACTGCCAGTTGATAGTATCTCTTGTAAGGTAGATAGGTGCCCCTATTGCTACCTTTAACTTACAGCTCAATAATCTCTACGCACAAAAGTCAACGCCAGACGGTCGACAGGTATTACTTGTCGAATTTTAAAACAAATCTAGATCAAACAATCTTGTCTCCCTAAATAATAAGATCAGAAACTGACAGTGCAGTGGTCATATTTATCGGACACTGCCCCTAGTAGGCCTTCACGCAAAAAGACTAGGTTATATTCAGCAGAAGCTGCCTGGACGAAGAGAATGAGGAAAACATTAACCACCTCCTTTGCAATTGTCCTGCTCTTGCCTCAATCTGGAAAGCCACCAAAGGCTCCTACTTCTTCGACAGTCTAAGCGACCTCAGCAAAATACCAGTCAAAGCGCTAGTCAAATTTGCTGAGAGTACCAACTGACTGCCATAAGCCCCCTTTATATTTCCTTCTTTCTGTCTGAACATCCACGTGGCGGTACAATGCGCCTACTTTGGCCTAAGTGCATTAAAGCCACTTCCTACCTACATACCTTTGGAGACGTCGGAGATGCGTGGCTAGGCATTTAGAAGTTACTTCAAAGTTTTCGATCATATTTCGAAATCGTCTGATTGCGCCTGGTGTTGATTTCGCTTCTGTCAAACTCTCTGACATGCACACGCCGCCACTGCATGTGCTGAAGACCACATTTTTGAACCCCAGCATGTGCTACGAAGTTTAAATGTAGCGTCTCAGGATTTTGGAGAAATTTGTCGCTTAATCAACTGAATCTCGAGAAGGGTCTCTCTAACGTCGTTTTTGCTTCTGTCAAACTCTGAGCCATGAGCCTGTCTGAGTCAACTTCGCCTTTATGAAACTTTTCTGCATTTTTTTGGATACGTAACATGAAAGACCCAATCTGTGTCGCTATGTATTTAGACGTTGCATCCGAAATTTCAGCATTAACGGACGAAAATTATGGCATTCGATGGACCATGACAATCTTATCTTAGACACCTAGACTACGCTGACGATGTCTGTCTACTTTCGTATCGGACAATGGATATTCACTTGATGGCCCATTATCTAGAAGCTGATGCAAACAATGTAGGGCTCAATAAAGCGAAACCTAAAGCGCATGGTACCGATGATCTGGAAAAGCAATGCTATCAGCTTGAGAACCAAGTTGCGACTGCTCCGCACCAACGGAGTCGATGCTGCTATATTGATGCAGTACCTGGAAAGTGGACACCATTACCAAAAGCTGCAAAACGTTCGTAAGCAGATGTTTGGGTCGAACCGTATCTCCAACGAGCAATTGCACCTGAGAACGGCCAGTGCAGTGGATTACACACACCCTACGGCGCGAAGCCAACTCCGTTGCCGCGCCGTGCAGTAGAAACCGCTTATGCAGGCAGGCAGAACAGCGGGACGCCTAGGCATACGTTGCGCAGAAAAGTTGAAGAGAAATCGAGTTCTTTAGGAATGAGTTGGAGAGAGCTCAAACGCGTTGCAGAACTTCGGACAAAATGGCGCGCAGGCGTGATTGACACCCTGTGCTCCCCAAGGGGTTAAAGAACATAACAAGAATATCCGAAATTTCGATCATATTTCTGCTCCTGTCAGGCACTCTTGCAGGCACCGAAGACTAACGTTTTTAAGGCCAAATGCCGTCAGGAATTTAGACAAATTTGCGAAAGATCACCTATATCTCGAGAAGGGTCTTTCTAACGTCGTTTTTGCTTCTGTCAAACTGTGAGCCATGAGCCTGTCCTAGTCGACTTCGCTTCTGTCAAACTCTTAATGGTTATTTTGGAGACGTCGAAGATGCTTAGGACTTGTGTCGCTATGCATTTAGACGTTGCATTCGAAATTTCGATCTTATTCCGAAAACAGAGAGTCTGGTGTCGTTTTCGCTGCTGTCAAACTTATTTCGGACACTGTTGCAAGCGTCGAAGACTAAGGTTATGAGGTTTAAATGCACGCGTCAGGATTTTAGAAGAATTTGTCGACAAGTCTAGAAAGAAGGGTCTATCTGACGTCGTTTTTTGATCTGTCAAACTTTGAAAGAAGAAATAAGGGTCTTTCTGACGTCGTTTTTTGATCTGTCAAACTTTGAAAGAAGAAATAAGGGTCTTTCTGACGTCGTTTTTTGATCTGTCAAACTTTGGGCCAGTGTTCGAAAAAAACGAAGTTTCGAAAATTGGCTGTCCGACGTCAACGTTGCTTCTGTCAAATCCTTCAGCATTATTAGCGAAGTCGTAAATTTTTGGACCAAAATGATGTCAAATGTAAAACAGTTCCCAGATTTTGAAAAAATCTGACATATCTTGAAACGATGCACGGGACGTCAGTTTTCTCTGCTCTTTTGGAAGCGTTGAAAATGTCGGTTGAAACAATGCAAGATCTTCCAAACACTCTCCATAACCTCGTCGCATTCTCAAAAAATGTCTCCACTTCCAGCGAACGTACGTCAATACATCCCGCCAAGACACTCGTGACTCATGACGACTCAACCCATTCAGTCTCTGAATCGACGACTCAACCCAATGCACAAAAACGAACAGACACGGCCACACCCACTCGTCGCCATAACTCAACGGCAAACATCAACCCTCTCCCCCCCCGTCGACAACCTTTCGACTTAATTAATCGTGCCTCCTTGACAAGGGAGGAACTCAAAGTCTGCGTGTAGCTAGCCTTAAAAAACCTCTTTATCGTCTAAACGCCACGTCGCCCTCGCCCAGCGAGAAGGTGTGTGCCCCCTTCATTCGTTTATGTAGACTTCCTGATGGCAGTGCTAATGACCCAATGGCACGTAACCAAATTAAATCTATTCATTCCACTTCCCGCGACACTGCTCCCGTCGTCCATCCTTCAAGAGAACTAGCCGAAAAGGAAAAAAAACCAAGTACAATGAAACACAAGAGTAAACAGACGGCAAATGAGTGACAAAAGGACAAAAGGCACCCCCCCTCCTCACTCGGCGCATTTGTTGACTTGCCCCATTCACGAAAGGATAACTTGGCGCAAACACGCTCAGAGGCGTAAGCATACTAGACACAATGTACACATCAAGTCCCAAGTGCTTCCGATTAAGCAATTGAGTCGCTGCCCCCCCCCCCCCCCCCGCCCCCTCCACTGGCCCCAAAAATGTATTCAAGGACAGCACAGGGCGTAGATTAATTTTTCATCAACACAACTTGGAGGAATTCGATTTAATTTACTTTTGACAGCTACCGCCACCGTCGTCAATGTCACATCATCCCTTGGCGCGGTGCTTTGCTTTGACACCTCATTTGTTGCAACCAAAGACCGTGTGCTTTTCTTCGCACGACCTACATCCCGGCGAGTGTCGTCTTCCATCGCGGCAGAGCACTTAACCGGCATTTGTGTGCGCCTAACGAGCATCCGCTTACAATCCGCTGAATTGACGCTTTGACATATGTACGTGCGTGCGGGCTTTCTGTGTCAATAAACACATCATTATTGCACTCGCTAATGAAAGTCGAGTTGATGCAGGGTCCGGGGGATGATGCTGGGATCACCCGAGTGACCCAAATTTCACCATCATGTCTGTGCAAGAGAGAGAGAGAGCGAGAGAGATGCTGATGTTTGACGGCTTGTCTTGTTGTTCGTCGACATTGAAACCCGGTGCACGGGGTGAGGGCTCATCTCGGGGCGAACCTTAAGGTCATCGTTGGCTGTTTCTGTAAAATGCGTCTTAGAATGGAAATGGAAATGGAAACCATTTAAGTTGCTGCCGCAAGTTAATGCGATTTACGAGGTGGCTCTGGCAGGCTTAGCGGGAATGCCGCTTTAAGTGCTTTCGATTTTTTTTTCGTGCGCCTTCTTTGATTTTCTGAAACCGGTTGTGAAAGAGAGAGAGAGAATGGGGGACGATCGGTTTAACCTTGAGTCGAGGGTGGACTGACGGGAGCGAAGGCTTGTGGTGGGTTCACACATTTTTTGGGGCGATTGTCAGTCGTGGCATGAGGACGACGATTTTCCTCGGCTTTCTGTCGAACTAAGGCCATTCTAGTCGTTGTTTCTCAACAGCTTTTGGTGGTGAATGCCTTCAGGGAAGGACGCACAGCCACCTTCTGTCAGATTTCTGACAGAATCTGTCAATGTCACTGACCTCCTTTTGCCGTTGGTCTTCAGTTAAGTCAGTTCAACGATGGATTGCAACAAAAAACCATGCAAGAACTACTCTTTCAAAGCCAGTGCCTCTGGGGAACGAAATTCAAGTAAAAAATAGTACCGTTGCCCCCATGACAGATTCGATTTTTGAGCAGATCCTACCCCAAACCACTGGAAAACCAAAAATTCCCTCCACATTCAATTTCAACCGAGTGTCATCGGCGGCCTTCACTTCGCCGTAAAAGTCACCACAGACATCTCCCGCACCACCACAACTCACCACAGCGTCCCATTGGCAACCTGTCAACTGTCAAAGGCAAAGACTTAGACTTACCAAATTGGATGCATACATATCGCATGGAGTCTGTGGTGTTAACACCTGCTTTGTTGGGCGATATTTCACAGTTTACACACCCCCCTCACGCACACACACACACACACACACCAACACACAAGGTCCTTTGGAATTGTTTTGCTTCGTTTTTTTTTTTTTTTGTTCAACAGGACATCCGCTCTCTGAGCAGAGACACACGGACGAGGGTATTTAAATATCCTTTTCACAGCTGCCACAGCTCCATCGACCTACATTACAGAATCAGATATCCTTTTCGATAGCGGAACAAAGGCGGCGCGCGGCGGGCGGCGAGATGGGACAACCGATGGAAATTCACGGAAGAGGTACACGGCACAGAGGACACGACGACGACGACGACGACGGAAAATCGAAGAAGAACCGGGCGAAGACGGACGGAAAGAGAGGAGAGAGAGAGCTGTAGCTGCTGCACATCCTCCACTTGGCAGGACCTACTACGCTACATTCACGTTCACCTCCTTGTCGGCTCTTTTTTTTTCCCCTCGCTTTGTTGTTACACTCCGTCTCCCCACAGTGTCATCGTCGAAAGGCGGGTGGTGGGGCGGTGGGGGTTGTTTCTGGGCGAAACCCGGGCACAGAGGGAGAGCCGATTTATGTCCAATTTGTGTGATCCCCTTTTTTCGGTTTGCAATAGAGGTCAAATCACTTAAACGAGCACTGCGCCTGGAATGGAGTCGGAGGCGGAGGCGGCGGCCGGAATGGAGTCAAACGCACTTTTCACACGACACACACGGAACTGCATTTCTTGAATGCTTCTAAAGGCTTAGACCCGATACGAGTTCGATGTGGGATCACGGACTGCGTGTGCGGCTACCAACCAACTGCCAGGAGCGGCGTACACACCCAACAACGGGACGGCAGAGAAAAAAAGGATATTTTCCTGCTTCGAGAAAATTGGGTTTTTCCCTCCTCGATGGCGGGCGGGCGGTGTGGTGGAACGGCGAGGCGGCTCCTTTTTTGGTGCTATTTATCGGATATAAACAACGAGTCCCGTTTCGCTTTGGTGCTCCCGAAGGACGACGAGCGATACAATTTCGGGGTTTCAACAAGAAACGATTTCAAGCTTTTCGCGGCGATTGTCCTTTTGTCGGGGGGTTGGTGGTTGTTAGACCGGACACACACACACACACCCAGCCGCAGAGAGAGAGAGAGAGACGGAGAAAAGGACGAACCAGCGTGGATGGCGGAGGTGTGGAAAGGATATTCCAAGAAAGCTGGGAAATATTCGAATGGAAGTGGTGGGCACAAAATGGAAAGCTTTTCGCTGGTGCGCATGGCGGCGAAGGGTGGCAGGCGACGAGGTGGATTTCGGCAATCACATGGACTCGCATGCAACATGCAGATGAGCCGGCGGAGAGCTTTGCTTGCGTGAGCATTGCCAGGCTGACGGTATTTCCATTCATTCCATCTTCTGGTGGCAGTGTGGGGAATCTCGTAGACATTCGAAATGGGATTCAGGGGGACGACCGCTGGATGATGAGTCAACACGCGTCGTAAACTCGTTTTGATTACCCATCGGACATAAAAATCATTTCCAATTGCCTGAGCGTGACCTTGGGCATCTTTGGATCAGCTTAAGTGAATTGCTGGCGCATTTGTTGTACGTTTCCTGGGCGCGTTAAAATGGAATTTGCCAAATGGAACTTGCCGAGATTTGTCCGCGGAGTCGGGGGTCGCTGAGGACACGTTTGTCCGCACAAGCTGTGTCAGGTTGACGACGTCACATTGGAGCCAGTGCCTATGGGGACTACACAGGGTCGGTGCTAGAGTGAGACATCGCCTAAGTCGGCGGAAAATGTCCAAGGCTTCGACTCAAGATCCATCGCGTCCATGGACAGCGCCTCTGAGGATCCCCGAGCTCCGACTGAAGATCGCGCCTTCGTGGCGCTTCCATCAGTGCCTCTGAGGATCCCCCAGCCCTGACTGAAGATCGCGACTTCATGGCGCATCCATTGAGTCGCCGGGCAGTGCCTCTGAGGATCGCCCAGCTCCGACTAAAGATCGCGACTTCGTGGCGCATCCATTGAGTCACCGGACAGTGCCTCTGAGGATCCCCTAGCCACGACTGAAGATCGCGACTTCGTGGCGCTTCCATCAGTGCCTCTGAGGATCCCCCCAGCCCCGACTGAGGATCGCGACTTCGTGGCGCATCCGTTGATTCGCCAGGCATTGCATCTGAGGATCGCCCAGCTCCGACTGAAGATCGCGACTTCGTGGCGCATCCATCGAGTCGCCGGGCAGTGCCTCTGAGGATCCCCTAGCCACGACAGAAGATCGCGACTTCGTGGCGCTTCCATCAGTGCCTCTGAGGATCCCCCCAGCCCCGACTGAGGATCGCGACTTCGTGGCGCATCCGTTGATGCGCCAGGCATTGCATCTGAGGATCGCCCAGCTCCGACTGAAGATCGCGACTTCGTGGCGCATCCATCGAGTCGCCGGGCAGTGCCTCTGAGGATCCCCGAGCTCCGACTGAAGATCGCGACTCCGTGGCGCATCCATTGAGTCGCCGGGCAGTGCCTCTGAGGATCCCCTAGCCACGACTGAAGATCGCGACTTCGTGGCGCTTCCATCACTGCCTCTGAGGATCCCCCCAGACCCGACTGAGGATCGCGACTTCATGGCGCATCCATCGAGTCGCCGGGCAGTGCCTCTGAGGATCCCCTGGCCGCGACTGAAGATCGCGAGTTCGTGGCGCATCCATTGAGTCGCCAGGCAGTGCCTCTGAGGATCCCCCAGCCCCGACTGAATATCGCGACTTCGTGGCGCATTAATGGAGTCTACCGAGAGTGCCTCTAACGATCTCACTGAAGGAGACGGTCCCAGAGAATACCACAACACCGTCCGAGACGTCATGACATGCGAGGGGACATCAACCTCGCCTGGCGACAACTGACACGCACCTGATGTGGTCGGATGATCACCGGTTGACTGACAATCAATCCCATGGCACCACCAAGGCAGCACAGGCCACTTATCAATCAGATCCCATCTCAAATCAATACAGTCTGCGTTGATCGACAAGCAATGAATCACGCCACGTCGTCGCCGTGCCTCAAATTTCATCTTGATCCCAATCGGCGATCCAGGATCAGACCTTTCAACGCTGTAACACGAATCCCTCGCTCATTTGTCCCCTTTTTTGATATCTGCCCTCGATCAAGCATTATCCCGAGTGGGAGCACGTCTACGCACTAATTGCGAATTAATGAACCTCTGCTCCAGCGAGTGTCATAAAACTAGACCTCGTCCGTCCGTCCCTTCGGCCGAGGGTGTCACTTGCAAATTTTATTGAGCAATCAAAGGGACAACAGCTCGAGGGAAATTCAAATTCCTGGGATTCCAGCAAGGGCCCGCAATTAGGTCAGGTCAGGATGTGATGTGATGTGTCACTCTAGTGTCGCATTCCGCGACGGATTTCGACTACCGCCAGGTAGCCAGTCGCAAGCAATTACCGCAGGAACCTGAGGTGAGTCCTATAAATGGACGAGTTCGTGCCCACACCTCATCAGTCTTCTAGCGACAAGCGACAAGTGACAGTGAAAGTTAAACAAACAGCAACAGAATGGAATCAATTTGCGTCGGAAAGAAATTCATCAACGGCGAGGACTTCTCGGCCGAGGATCTGGACATCTTCGCCGATTCGGTGGAGACGATCGCCCGCATCGAAAAGGAGCGACACGAACGTCGCAAGGGGCGCCGCGTTCACAGGCGCACCGCCTCAAGGTCCTCCATTGCGGTGGAGGTGCACTCCAAGCCGGATTCGGCCGAGAACACCATCGACTACAGCGCCATGGCCGAGGAGGAAGCTCGTCAGCATTCGCGTCCGATCTGTGCCCAGCAGCTGCGGTGTAAGCTGTTCGAGTCGGCTTCAGATATCTCGCCGGCACACAGCTCGGACGAGAACTACTACAGCGCGGCGAGCAGCGCCCACTCGCCAACGGGAGGAAGCAAGGAGTCCCTCGAGACAGATGCCATCTCACCCGACAGTGGCACCGAGTCGGAGTCGGGCTTCGGCTGCACTCGTCCGCGCTCGAGCGCCTTGAACCGCAGCACTCGCGCCCGCATCATTGGCCTGATCATGAAGAAGCAGCTGGAGCAATCGAACAGCGGCAGCGAGGAGGATATGCTCATCAAGGAGCGACGGGAACGAGTCCTCAACGGATTGCTGCGCGAAAAGGAGAAGTACGAGAAGATGCTGAAGGTTGTCCAGCGACAGGCAACGACGGCCGTCTCATCGGGTGGCGGATTGAAGTCCATCACGAAGGCGTTCAATTGGCTGACTTTGTAAGCGTCCGCGCACCCGTGCGTGGGTGCACACGTGTAGTTTGTATGTTTAGCGTATCACTGTAAAGTTCACTTCGTATTCTATGAGAATCCCTCACCTCACCCTCTCTGGGAGCTACTCCCGAGGTTAGCTTTAAGATTAAATGAATAAATATTAATTTTTGTAAAAAAAAAAATGGTTCTTTTTTGTGGGAGGACCAGCCGCATCCGGAAGCGTTTTCTCTCGAATTGAATTGCTTTTGCAATCCAATTGAAAAGCCATTTCCTCTGAAGTCAGACGAGACACATAGAGGCACTCTCGTTCTTCTTTAATTAATTTCCAGCAGCATCCCTGAGGCTGTGTGCCGCGTCGTCAGCCCACGCTCGCACTCCATGCCGGATGCTTCGAGGAAAATCGTGACTTTAGCCCGCTTTTTCTTTCGATCGGCAGAACAATTCACGGCGCGCAACGCAGTAAATCATTTATTGGCGGAAATTCAATCGTTGATTAGAGCCTCGAACCGATCCAGAGATGAGTGGCGGAATGAGGTCAGGCGGTTTCGCCGCAGAAATTCAATTTGAATCGTACCGGAAATGAAGACGAATAATCGAAAACCACATTCCCAGGGCAGGCTGTGGATGGCGTGGAGGAGCAACTGACGAGCAACGCACTTAATCAGCTCCAAACGGTGGCAGAGCGTCGTCTGTCAACCCCTTTAACTCGACAGATTAACCTCAATCCATGAGGCTGCGGTCGAAAAAGGGATGTCTGCTGAAGAGGTCTCGACGGTGGACGGAACAGCGGGGGGAGGGGAATGAGGAACACCATCGTCATCGTCAACTGCAACTCATATCGGGATTATCTGAAGTAATTAAGAGCGACAAGCAGAAGAGGCGGCGGCACCAGGCACTCCAGCCCGACGGGGGTACAACAGTCCACCCAATTGTTTCGTCGTTCGGAGGGTGCTGCCGGCGGGGTAGGGGATGCTTGATGGTGCACCCTGCATGGGGGTACCTACACATCGGCAATTACATTCGATTAAACAATTAAATGTCCACATGAGCTGGCCAACTGGACTTAAATTGAAATCACTTCAAAGGCAGCACTTGGCGGCTGACGGCAGTGGGGGAGGGAGGGGAGCTTGGAATGGCATTTAACTAAGGAATGACCTTTGGATGGGGGAGGGATGTGTGTGTGTATGTCAAAGAACGAGGAGATAAGTTGGGTAATTAAACAAATCGACCTTTGATCGGGAACAGCGTTGCATGCTAATTGAATAACTTCAAGTGGCACATAGGCCGCGACGAGGGGCGGGGACGTCACATAATTTAAAGCTACTTACGCGGTTTGAGGGAATCAACGTGTTCAACGATGGGGTACATACCTGAAATGAGAAGAAAGAAAAGGCGAGTGGTTAGTGAGGGGTACTTGGTGCTGTCTGGGAGGAGAGCTCAATTGAGCCGATGAATTGGACGCTTCTGGGTTCAGATGGCAGGGACGTGATGACTGAGCTGAGACCATTCGAGGCTGTAGCTTTAGATGGAGGGGACATGACGAGTGAACTGAGACCATTCGAGGCTCCAGCCTTAGATGGCAGGGACGTGACGAGTGAACTGAGACCATTCGAGGCTCTAGTCCTAGACAGTGGGGACGTGACGGGTGGAGTGAGACACGGCTCTCCTCAGATTGGAGGAACAACGCGTGCTGACAACCCTACGACGCGGCAGGACGGACGAGCTGAAAGGCACCAGCAGCAGCAAGGCGACGAGGACGAGGAGAACGCCGTCAGAATTGATGTGGAATCAAATATCTCGTCTCCCTTAAATCGGTCTGGAGTTGCACCACAACCAGGTGCCTTAACCCAAATAGCAACAAAAGGTTTTGAGATCGGCCTCGCGCATCACCAAGAAGGACTTCGGAGCACACTCGAGGCGTTGCTTCAGTGTTTCTGAACCTCAGAGATGACTGGACCTCGTTGTATAGGCCCAATGGCACGAGATCCCGTAGATCCGAGCACTCGCGCTTCACCAAGAAGGACTTGGGAGCCCACTCAAGCCGATGGTTTAGCGTTTCTGACGCGCATGGCAAATGGATCACCCGCGCTTCATCAAGAAGGTTTCCAACCCACTCAAGGTGTTGCTTCAGCATTTCTGACTCGTATGGCGAATGGAACTCGTTGCACAGGCCCAGTGGCTGGAGAGCACGTAGATCCGAGCAGTCGCACTTCACCAAGAACTTGGGAACCCACTCAAGGCGTTGCTTCAGCGTTTCGGACTCGCATGGCAAATGGATCACACGCGCTTCACCAAGAAGGTTTCCAACCCACTCAAGGCGTTGCTTTAGTGCTTCTGACTCACAGGATGGAACGAGAATCGAACTCGTGGCACAGGTCTAGTGGCAGGAGATCACTTAAATCGAAGCTCCTCCCTAGAGCAGTGGGTTAGTGAATCGCAAGAAAACTTCCTCCCGCAGTTCGGAGTTGAAGTGCTGTGCCAGGTGGGAGGAGACACATGTTCTATACTGACCAGGATCACTATGGTGTAGATATAGACTGCTTCAAGGCTGAGGAAAGTTGGCAAAGGCTCAGGAGCACCATCCACCAAAAAAAAAGCACGATTGAAGCGAAATGTCGTCACCGCCTTTCACGGTCGGAGACATCATTTTTAGAACACGTCCCCGCTCTGATCATTTCCTAAGCACATGCTCATCGGAAAGCCTCTTATTCCAAGAATACAGAGAGTCACAGATCCCCAAGATGTGACAAATGGTTCACGAATAGGAGCTACTTTAAGAAAGACCATCAAAACCGGATGCATCCCACTTGTTGATTCTCAAAAGTTCAAATGACCAATTCCCTTCAACGCTTCACAAGACCTCAAATGCATTTCAGCCACTGACTCCGAGCCCACAAAATTCTCCAGAAAATCCGACGAGCTGCTGCCATCTGTGAACGTGCCTCCACGGGTGTTGTGGACGAGGCTTGTGCCAAACATCCACAAATCCACAAATCCACCCACAAATAGATTAAATTTCAAACATCGTCTGCGGTAATCTTCCGACACAACAGGCCAGCCGAACAAACAATTAATCATCAGTGCTGTGCGGCCCCCCACTACAGAGCGTGAACAAAACACGATGCACATTTCGACGTCCCTCTAATCTCTCGCGAGAAACAAAGGCAATCATTCATTGCTGGGCTTGTTTGTTTGCAGCCCATGCTCGCGCTTCACTCGACCAATAAATCAAGAATGCATCCAATAATTAGATCATTCCTGATGATGCTGCTCCCCGCTGGCCCCCGCACCATTCCAAAGCAGTTTCTAGTCGTTAAACAACATTTCCAACGAACAGGCAACGACTCCAGAACAACACTCGGCTTTCAGAGGAGGACGCGCGTTTGTTTGTGCATTCGTATAAATAAAAATTCCAAGCAGGCACTAGCCGCCGTTGCCCGAAGTGCGCAGCAGCATTATGGGAATGTCAAAAGTCAGCTTGGAGTGGTGGGGGCTCCATAAAAATAGACATCGTCTCATTCGCTCGTTTCGCAACGCAGATGCACGGATGCACGCGTCGACTTCGGCATGTTTTGTTCAACTCGCCGACGTCAAATGTCATCTGGAGCCACTGGAGATGAAGTGTCAAAGCGGGCAAACACATTTTGATAAGCGTGCACGCCTCGTCGAGAGGTGGTGTTGGGCCACTTCAAATGGCGTCAAACACATGTTTTCGGTTGGCCACTCAAACACACACTCCACTCTTATCAGCAGCGAACGGCTTGAAAAGAGCAAGACTCGGCCTAGTGACGCGGCTGCTGCAGAGGACCGCGGTATTGATTTGGAAACAAAAATAGCTGCTGCTGAGTCACAGAGGATCACAGCCACATCGCCGCAGCTTTACTGGGTGCAGTGCGAGCGCTCACGAAATGTGGGCGTTCAGTTGAACGCAACCGGCGACCAAGAGGGCGGAACAAATCGCAGATGTCAACTTGAGGCGAGCGAAAGTTGTGCAATTCACAGCTCCGTCGTGTGGTGCCTGCCGTAAATGGCGAAGACTAATCGCTAAGCATGACAGCATGCAAAGTACCGCGTCGTATCTAGGCTAGACTGTGTGCACTGTGCGGCCGTGGCGGCACTGAGTTTCACTTGATTCCTCCTCCGGGCAGAAAGAAGGAAAGGCGTGCGCACGCTAAACGCGCTAAAGCGCTATTTCGAGAGAGCGAGCACTCTCGCATGGAATGCCGCTTGGATAGAACGTGCAAGAATGTCGCTGGCTTATTTATTCCGTCGATGTGCACTTGTGAGTAATTTTAGATTACCACCGCAAGGCGTTGACCAAGTTTGGCGTTCGCCGATAGATGCGGCTGCATTTTAATCGGAAATTGGAGTACACACGACACACTGGCACAGGATGACTGGGTAGTCGCACGGGGGAGCAAGGGTCGCCCTGAACAACGCCGTGTTGCACTGGCCCGCTGCAGGAAGCACTTGAGTGAGGTGTGGGCCACAAAATTGAAATCAGTTCTCCGGATTTGCACGAAAATGTCAAGGATTCTCGCCCAAGTACACACTGTTTATGCGCTTAATCGCGCATCGCCAAATTCAGCCGCCCCACAAAAAAATCTCAGATACGAGGCAAAAACAAGCAGAAGATAAACACAAAATTTCTTCCGCTCGATTTGGAAGACACACTTCGATGCCAACGCGATAATCTGCTCGCGAGAGGACGGGGGCAGGGAACAGAGAGCTCTACACGAATTTCAACACCGACTAAAGTATCTCTTTCCGTTTCCATTAAATCGCCCAAGTCCTTGAAGTCGGCTGCTGGTCCTCCTCCTCTCTGCTGCCGCCCCTGCGACGACGGCTGATTCATCGAACGCCGCTCCATTCGATCTTGTGAGGCATCCAACACTGCACGGTCTTTTCGGGTGGGGGGAGGGGTGGGGGGGGCGGAGGAAACATTTTATTTTCAGAATCAGTTCGGGTATCCAAACAATTGCGAAGTTCAAAAAATAATTCAGCACATCGATGGGGAATTGTAACACCTCATCTCTGGCGAGCGATGGCGGACTTCGGGGGGCTGTAGAACGAACTCGTGTAAACAGAGATACAGATGCCGACGGCAAGGTTGCCGCTGGAATGATGTTTACTCGAGTGTCGTGACGAGGAGGGGTGGGGGGGGGGGACATGGTCAGGGATGAGGTGCGAGGTAATTTGGTGAATTGAATCATTTGCTGTGGGATTTGATTTGGAATTTTCGATGGAGTCATCCTCTTTGATGAATGAAGTCGGGAGCTGACGGACTGCCGGGGGAATCAGGATGATCAAAGGCGCGCAGACCAATTTCGACGAACCTCAATCGAATCTCTGCCGAGTTGATCCAGGTTCTCCCTCAACTGCAGCAACGTCGCCAGAACATAGTAGTCTTCCTTTCGCAGAACCATTGCAGAACCCTCATTGACCGCCTTCGACGAAACTCAATCGAATCTCTGGCGGACAAGGTCGCTGCCGAGTTGGTCTAGGTTCCCCCGTCGCACAAAGGGGAAGCTTTGCTTTGCAAGAACCATCGCACAACTCTCCTTGACCAATTGACACACGCCTTGGGCGGACCTCAATCGAATCTCTGGGAAACAAGGTCGCTGCCCAGTTGATCCGCGTCGGCTTCGCTGTCACACTGTCTTGCAGCAGAGATCTCCAAAAACCGTCGCGGGAAAGCAACTCTCTAAGCCAACAGACGACCTGTGCAGCATGAGAAGCACCGAAACCCCCATTTCCCACAAGAGCACGTTGCGCAATGTTCAAACGAAGAAAAGGAACCCCATTTCGGTCGGACTTGAAATTCGATTCCACTCGAAGTCGAGAAGCAGATGTCGGTTCCAATCAAAGTGAAAGTGTGTGTAAATCCTCACACAAGCCTCATTACGACACCTCAAAGAGCACAATGAACCACTGATTGCATCGCAATACAATCGTCGCCCCCTCAATGGGTCAACAGTTCGAGAGACATGCACAGAGAGGGCTGTGATTATCTGATTCAACCTTCTGCCGTTCGTTGGCTCCTTTTCCGGCGACAACCCCAAACTGACAGACAGACACAACGCAGAGCGCAAAGTCACACAGAAAAGCGCAAGTGTCATCCGAAAATAATCGTCTTACTTTCGATTCGAACTAGAATTCACCTCGATTCGAGGGAGCACAAGCAGCACAACGTACTCGTACTCGGACTCGTATTCGATTACACACACGCTCGGCTGCTCCTCGCGTTCAAAGGGGCCCTGGCATGCGACCAAATTCGTTGCCGTAATTAGCCACGTTGCGATCCGTAACTGAAATCCTGAGAATGTCTCCGCACCGCGCTGTGTGTCCCCCTCCCCACGGTCGCGCGGATGGTCACGAAACTTAAGCGAACCTCCATGCAGTGCTTGGGTATTTTTAATCCGACATTCGTATTCAGTTTGGCATTCCTCGACGGTCCAGATACATTTGGGATTCGCTCGCTCTTTGTTGCGAATGAGTCAATAGACCAACCGGGTAACCCGGTTGTGCGCTGCGGAGAGTCGCTTCTGTAAGCAGCGGCCAGCCATTGACAATCGAAGTGTGATTGACTTCTTTGTGTTGACACAGTCCCCCCGGCGCGGTGGCTGGGTAACCACCGTCACCAGCAGCAGCTCTCTCTCGCTAGCTCGCTCGCTTACCTGTGTTCACCATTTTGTGAAGAGGAAATTGATTTTCTTCTCCGCACACATCGCGTTCGTGATCGATTAGGTGCTGATGATTTGAAAATGACGGGAGAGGGGTGGGCACACAATTCGATTGACAGGTTATTTCTGTCGACAAATAAGGCAATGGAATCAATTCCTGGCAGAATATGAGGGAGAGCTGACCAGAATTTAATTGGAATTCAGGCGAGTCAGGGGGGTCCGTTGATGTGGCCACTTGGTGAGGGTGACAGCTGTCAGTTGGACCGTTGCAACTAAGATGGACTCAATCGGGAAGCGACCAGACTTTCAGAAGTTCTGGGGCAACGACTACTCAATCGGGAGCTGGCCAGACATCAATGAACACCTCCGACGGAGGAGGACGTTGATGATGAGTGAAGGTTTGGGGGGACTCGTCCACCGATCAGGTGATGAACAGTGTTAATGGGGGCGCACATTTCGCAAGTGTTGACGACTGTGAGGGAAGAGCTAATTAAGAAGTCAGCGATCAAATCTGGAAGCCACGATGAAACGTTCCACATCTGTCAAAAATCATCGAGAGCATGGAAGAATATGGAGGAAATTTGGAAGTTTCGATGGCACGCCTGACTCAGTAGCGAAGGGAGACATGGGAACGAGAGCACCTTCGACGGAAGATGGGGCAACCGCCGTCTGTGAAAGGTTATTTACCGAAAGAGGGGGGCAGGGTCCACTAAAGCGCTCGATGGGGTACAGCAGGATCTCCTGGCCACTCGATCCTCCGTCATCGACTCTAATCAAACAGATAAATGATGCCAAAGTTGATCAAGAAAATCGGAATGACACGAAATGAACCGAGAACCCAAGCGACGACATTAGGGAAATATCGATTGGTTGTGTTTCGAAGCAGCCTTTTCGGCGCTGGGTACGGCGCCTCAAGATTGGGCCTGGCATGCAACGACTTTTGCAGAAGCTGCAGGGACGAGGGCGAGGAGGAGACTATCGTGCAGCTTCTCTGCAATTGCAGCCAGCCAGTGCTTTACCAGCCAGTCAGTCAGTCATCAAGCCCGCTAGGCAGCAAGGCAGCAAGCCATCCATCAGTAGTACAGCAAAGAAAGCCACTGGCCCTTGAAGTGTCACAAATCCACCATATCTCGAAGACGCATGCAAAGACGCTTCGTTTGTGCCCTCAACCATGCCGCTACGAGCAGTAGAAAGTAGGAAAAAATGTCGGACCTGAAATGATTGACCCGAAGCAGCTTATTTTGGTAAATCGGCCATATCTTGGAGATGGTTCGGTTTTTGACGCCGATTCAGCATGGAAAGGCGCTTCTTTTGGCAGGTCTACAAAAGTGGCTCTGACGTAATGAATGAAATGATGCCCAAAGGTTCAATTTCCAAAATCGTTCCTTAATTGATGCGCTTTTCCCATCATGGGCGCATCCAAGCAACGTCAAGCACAAGGAAGCCCGCTGCCAGAGGTCCTTCTTCCAAGTCTGCCTCAAGTCAACGTCCTTTAGATTTAAAGAGCCACGCTTTTGACTTGAGACATTTTGCATTGATTCCATTCCCGTCGTCATCCACCGGAAATCTGTCGCCCGCGCCACGTCCAACTCAAGTCAATTGCAAGTGTTCTCCTGCACAGCAGCGCACACATTCAATTAAGAACCATCCGTTCGACCTCCGAACTTCCGACACTTCGTTCCTCAATTAGCTCTGCTGCGACGCGAGGATGCAAGCCTCTAATTAGTTTGACTTAGTTTTTCTCCGCGTCAACATCAGATCTCAGAGCGTCCCCCGCCAGCACGCAGTCAAGAGTTCCATCATAAATTGAATATTTCCTTGCTATCGTCGTCGTCGTAGTTGTCGTCGCTAAGTAGGTGGCCGTCATATGCCGCAGTAAGTCAACCCAGTCAACCCAGTCAACCCAGTCAACGCAGTCAACCCAGTCAACCCTGCCAACCTGCCAGCAGTCAGAGAAAGAGAGAGAGTGTGTAAGTAGGTCCCTGCAAAGAACTGAAATTGAATTTAAACTGCTGACGACAAGCAGGCAGGCAGAGAGAGAGAGAGAGAGAGAGAGAGATAGAGGAGAAAGAACTTCTGCCCTGCAAGCAGTATCTTTCAGTTGAAATGCAATTTAATTTCCCTTTTGTGCGAGAGAGGTATCGTGCGATGAGATCCGACCGACAAGTCAAGGCAACGATGATGAGACAGCAATCAGGAGGAGGGACACTGACAGCCTCGGAGACAGTTCAGTGATATGAAAGATGAATCGACTGCTGGCTGCACAAGGTCGCTGTGCACTGATTTGTGCGAAGGTACGAGAGCATTGCGGAGGTTTTTCGATGTGTCAAGGGGGTCTTCTCGAAGCTTGACAGTGTGCCCCTTTTTTTTTTGTGCGCACTGCTCTCTGAGTGACAACCAAGGGCGATTGACATCATTTCGCGAAAATGTCAAGCAAAAGTCAAGCACTGCTTAATAACTCTCCACTAAGTGCGGCTGACAATAAACTGAGCAATAAAACACTTCACAAATGCAGAACACTCATAAAGTAAGAATAGTGCCCCACCGCCATCTTTCGACCCGCGACACCATTGCGGGTAGCAAGTACAAGAACCAAATGATCCGCTTCAGAAACAAAACCCACCCAAGCGTGCCTAATGTCGCACGACTTAAGTGGCGCGACTAAATGTCACGCAAGTTCAAGCGGAAATAGTTTTCCGAAATTCATTGCGATCACTGTCACGGGGTGCCCCCTATCAGCGCTATCTACATTCCCCATTTGCTGATGGTAATTACCACTCGTGGCCGAATGGCATTGTGTAACGGCCGACCCTCCGGCGAAATGGAATTTTTTTTATGACGGCCGATAAGGCAGTTTTCTAATGTCGATGTCGATGTCATAAATTAATTAGCGAGCCAAGCTGTGTTTTTCAATTCAGCATACGTTCGACGTAATTCCACATGCAATGCAGCGCAACAGGACGGGGCGTCGATGACACAGCCGATCGACAGCGCGAATGAGCTGCGCGATGGAGTCATTTGTCTATTTTAAGTGAAATCCAGTCACTTGCTGAGCTTGCGAGTGGGCAAACACTTAGAATGCACTTAATTCGCTTTCGTTGAATGACAAGATCAAGAGAAGGTTGCTGAATCTGGTGTGATAATGATGATGACTGCGACTTGATGGAAATAACCTTGATTTCAGTCTGCGGACGGATGCGAATTGTTGGCTTGGTTGGATCACAGGTCTTGGCACGCATTCTTCGACGATGATGACAGATGTCAGAAGTGTGACATCATTTGCCTCTGGCCAGTGATTGGAGAGGAGATTGCATCGCAATTGAAGACTCTACAAGCGGTGTTCCAATCTAAGAGCCAATTTTGAAGGTTCTCCTTGCTGTCAACGGTGACAGTTGCAGTGAGCTGGACGGAAAAGGATTCAGAGCGACGATTTAAGAGTCGCGCCCTTCTGATGCCGATCAGACTGTGTGATTGTCGCGGATCGAGAGTGGATCCTAAGGCACCTTGCGTCATCTACGATTAGTGTGATCTTGGGGTTAAGTGTGCTAAGTGTCAAATCTGCGCCACGTTGCAATATGGATCGCTTGACATTTGCTAGACGTGTTAAAATTGTCGAAAATTCTGTACGTACATTTAGTACATACTTAGTACATATTTACATATTTAGTACATATTAAATACATATTTAGTAAATAATTAGTACACAATTAGCCCATAACTACTACATAATTAGTACACGATTTAGATTTGCCTGGTGAATCGATTGTCTCTCTCAGAGCTCCTTCTATATCCAACGCGTGACAATAAAACCACAAATCTATGCCTCAGCGTAACAAATTGCCTTCGATTCCACATCACACCTAAGCCCCCCCCCCATCCACCCATCTATCACGCAAAGGACAAATGATGAATTTGAAATTCCATTCAGCACGCAAAACTGATATTCACCTAGTCCGTTGTCCGTCACCGTCGCACCCCTTCCTACCGGCAGCAACCACTGCGAAGGCGAGGAGATTAATGTTTAGAATAAATCGGGTTCTCATTCGGATTGGTTTTCAATGAAAAAAATATGCGAATGCGAATGTTTATTATTCGCAAACTTCCCGCGTGCATGTGCGCCTCTGAATTCGGTCATTCAGCGGTCGCGTTCGCATTCGCTGGTGGCACATTATCTCACACGATTGGCATTTTACTGCCTGGTTATGGGCTTGTTTTTGTTTTTGTTCTGTTGTTCCTGTCCTGTCCTCCTCATCGCTCATATTGAATTCAAAAGGTATTTAAATAAATAAAATCCACTTCAGTCCCGTCGTCGTCGTCGTCGTCGTCGTCGTCGACGTGAGTGAGTCACAACGGTTGTGTAACATTTAGAGTGGATGGGGGGAGAGGATTTGAGTTAATTTATAGCTTTTGGAATAAAACGGGTCTTGGGAGATTTACGAACAAGCCAGCGGCAATCCAAGCGCTTCAAGGTCATGCGAGATGAAAGAAGTTGTTTCGAGTTTTAAGGCGGAATTGCTGACGGCTGATGTTAAGCAGAGATCTTGGGGGTTTTTGTGCACATTGACAGATGTGATTTGGACGCTAATTTGACAGATGCATTTTATAATATCATACACAACGAGTTGGGCTTTCCTTTTTTGACAGCTGTCAACTGACACATCTGCTGAACTATGACGCGTTGCTTCGAATGTGACAGGGAGGTCGACAACTGTCATATCTATGACACGCTGTTTGACTTTTGACACACAAGCTGACAGCTGTCACATATCTCCTACACCTGTTGCTTAACTCTAAATTGACAAATGTCACATCACCTGAACCATGAATCGTTGTTTACATTCTGACACATGAGTTTACTGCTACCATATATCTCCTGTGACAGATAAGTTGACAGCTGTCACTTTTGCTGAACTATGACACAATGTTTAGATTCTGATACATACATAATTTGACAGCTGTCACATATCTCTTACACATGTCGAACCTGTCGCTTAAATCTGACAAAAATTGCCAACTGTCAAATCTGCTGAACTATGACACGATGTTTAAATGCTGATACATACATAATTTGACAGCTGTCACGTATCTCTTACACATGTCTAACCTGTCGCTTAAATCTGACCAAAAATTGACAACTGTCACATCTGCTGACTGCATCTGTGTTGTTTACATTCTGAAACATAAGTTGACAGCTGTCACATATCTCCTACATCTGTCAAACTATGACATATCCCCCAAACTCTGACGGATAAGTTGATAGCTGTCACATATCTTCTAAACCTGCCGAACTAAGCCATATCCCTTGACAGATGACAGGTGACACGTGACACATGGACGTCAAAAGAAGTGACTGATGATTTGTTCTGAAGAAAGTTGTACTCTCCGGAAAAACAAACACCGGAAACATAACGTGTACGTAAACAACGCGAAGTGATTGGAACAAATGTCCAAAGTGTAAATGTGAAGAGCTGCAATTGGTGCAATTTGTTTTGTGTTAAGCGCGATACACCGACTCTCGAGTGGATTCCACTTTAGAGCCTGCAATCAGCGCGATTCCGTGAATTCCGCCACAGTCTGGCCCTTTGCACGCTATCAGCGGAAGGCATTTAATTATCCCTCGAGATTTGAGAACGCAGTTATCGGGGCCCACTTGAAGGCTGATAGGGGAATGGGATATAAGACCGGCCCGACAGGCCGGGTCTTCACATAGTCTCTCTAGAACGAAGCGACAAGGTTAGCAAGCAAGTGCCGCAAGACTGGGAAACGAAAAAGTGTTGAAACAATGAAACGATTCGAATTCAAAGGGGCCTCGTTGCTGTGGGCCCTGCTGATTGGTTTGAGCGCCTTGCCCGAAGGATTGGCACGGAGTCTGTACTTCCAGGCTGACAGAAGTGATTGTCGGATATACTACGAGGTTGCAAACGGAACGTGGACGCAGAAGAGATGCGGTTTTGGGTACAAATTCGACATGGCTGCCGAAGGTTGCGTCGCGGGAACGTGCGAGCAGTGCGATTGCTGGAGCAAATACCCCCAGGAATGCGAGGTCGGCGACGACGGACGCTGGGTTGTAGACCCCAACGATTGCCACGGCTACTATATGTGTGCGGCGGGGCACAAGGTCAAGAGCTTCTGTGATTACAGGAAAGTCTTCGATCCGGAATCTGGTACCTGCATCTACGGCGACTGCGGAAAATGCGATTGTACGACCACCACCGAGGGAATACAATGGACCACTGGCGATTGGATAACGGAGGGAAGTGACGGCCCTTCTACTGAAGAGCCTTCCAGCTCCCCAACGGAGTCGCGTCCTGCGACAGAATACACTGAACGACCTGCAGACCCCACAACGGGGGCGAGTCCCGCGACAGAAGACACTGAACGGCCTTCAGACCCCACAACGGAGGCGAGTCCCGTGACAGAAGACACTGAACGGCCTTCAGACCCCACAACGGAGGCGAGTCCCCCGACGGAAGACACTGAACGGCCTTCAGACCCCACAACGGAGGCGAGTCCCGTGACAGAAGACACTGAACGGCCTTCAGACCCCACAACGGAGGCGAGTCCCCCGACGGAGGACACTGAACGGCCTTCAGACCCCACAACGGAGGCGAGTCCGCCGACGGAGGACACTGAACGGCCTTCAGACCCCACAACGGAGGCGAGGCCCGTGACAGAAGACACTGAACGGCCTTCAGACCCCACAACGGAGGCAAGTCCCGCGACAGAAGTCACTGAACCGCCTTCAGACCCCACAACGGAGGCGAGTCCCGCGACAGAAGACACTGAACGGCCTTCAGACCCCACAACGGCGGCGAGTCCGACGACAGAAGACACTGAACGGCCTTCAGACCCCACAACGGAGGCGAGTCCCGTGACAGAAGGCACTGAACGGCCTTCAGACCCCACAACGGAGGCGAGTCCCCCGACGGAAGGCACTGAACCGCCTTCAGACCCCACAACGGAGGCGAGTCCCGCGACAGAAGACACTGAACGGCCTTCAGACCCCACAACGGAGGCGAGTCCCCCGACGGAGGACACTGAACGGCCTTCAGACCCCACAACGGAGGCGAGTCCCGTGACAGAAGGCACTGAACGGCCTTCAGACCCCACAACGGAGGCGAGTCAAGCGACAGAAGACACTGAACGGCCTTCAGACCCCACAACGGAGGCGAGTCCCGCGACAGAAGACACTGAACGGCCTTCAGACCCCACAACGGAGGCGAGTCCCGTGACAGAAGACACTGAACGGCCTTCAGACCCCACAACGGAGGCGAGTCCCGTGACAGAAGACACTGAACGGCCTTCAGACCCCACAACGGAGGCGAGTCCCGTGACAGAAGACACTGAACGGCCTTCAGACCCCACAACGGAGGCGAGTCCCGCGACAGAAGACACTGAACGGCCTTCAGACCCCACAACGGAGGCGAGTCCCCCGACGGAGGACACTGAACGGCCTTCAGACCCCACAACGGAGGCGAGTCCCGTGACAGAAGGCACTGAACGGCCTTCAGACCCCACAACGGAGGCGAGTCCCCCGACGGAGGACACTGAACGGCCTTCAGACCCCACAACGGAGGCGAGTCCCGCGACAGAAGACACTGAACGGCCTTCAGACCCCACAACGGAGGCGAGTCCCGCGACAGAAGACACTGAACGGCCTTCAGACCCCACAACGGAGGCGAGTCCCCCGACGGAGGACACTGAACGGCCTTCAGACCCCACAACGGAGGCGAGTCCCGTGACAGAAGGCACTGAACGGCCTTCAGACCCCACAACGGAGGCGAGTCAAGCGACAGAAGACACTGAACGGCCTTCAGACCCCACAACGGAGGCGAGTCCCGCTACAGAAGACACTGAACGGCCTTCAGACCCCACAACGGAGGCGAGTCCCGTGACAGAAGACACTGAACGGCCTTCAGACCCCACAACGGAGGCGAGTCCCCCGACGGAGGACACTGAACGGCCTTCAGACCCCACAACGGAGGCGAGTCCTGCTACAGAAGACCCCACGGAGGCGAGTCCCGCGACAGAAGACACTGAACGGCCTTCAGACCCCACAACGGAGGCGAGTCCCCCGACGGAGGACACTGAACGGCCTTCAGACCCCACAACGGAGGCGAGTCCTCCGACGGAAGACACTGAACCGCCTTCAGACCCCACAACGGAGGCGGAGCCATCTTCAAGCCCACCACCAGGGCTCAGCAACACGACTTCGTCACTCGACCAAAACTCAACCGTGACCACGTGGTCCCCCACACCGACCACCGTCCACCCTGGCGTGTCCGAAAATGGCACCGCCTCAACCACGCCGGCAGTCTTCAGTCCGTCGGCCATTTGCCGCATTAAGCCCGACGGTTCCTTCTTTTCAGACGCGTACCACTGTCGCCAGTACTGGGTGTGCCGCAACCGCACGCCCGTCCAGCTGATGTGCCAGCGCGGCACGTGGTTCGATGACGTCCACTTCGTCTGCAACTTCCCCGAACTGGTCGACTGCCCCGCGAACGTTGATTGATCTTAATACCGACCGCCATTCCCCGAGAGGGGCGTACCAATAAAAGCTTTATCACATCAAGACTGTGTGTGTTTTTGTCTGTTTTTGCCTTCTTTTTCGTCTGAATTGCAAGCAAAGTCTGTGTCAAAAGGTGGTCGCCACTCAAGCGCTCTGAAGTCACTTAAGAGCCGCCTGAGGGGCGACGTGGGCGCGGCAATGACCGGCGTTGCATGCGATGTGCTCTGCAGGACGATGGGACACCTCATTTGGGTGCTCCATGCCGGAGAAGCGACGGGAGGGGAATGACGATTGTGATCGGTCTCGTCGAGGGCGGAGGCAGGTGCGGAGATTAGAAGGAATTCCGACGCTTCTAAGCAGAGCGCACGGAGAAGAGCACAAGACGCAGTTCCCGCACACGAAGCCCCCTTCTGGTGATATTCGAGCTGTATCCTCTGCCGACGCGGGGCTATTTTTGGCCTCGATTCGTAAACAAAACGCGTTCCACACAATGAACGCCACGCTTCAGGCCGCTCATCGCTTTCATCTTCTCGTCGTCTCATCTCTGCTCAGCGCCACAGCGCTCGTGAGAGTCGCCATCAATCGCGTTTCATGCGCCTCACTGCCCGTGGACGCCGCAAATGACGCATGACCCAGGAGAAGCTATTTATAGCCCCCCCGCACCACACCGCACCACTCCTGCACTGGGCTTCAACGCCATCTGTCCGCCAGCCTGACCGGCCAAGATGTGGCAGATTTCCACAATGGACGCTAGGATGTGTGTCCTTGTGTGCGTCGGCAGATCATTGGACTCGTAAAAGAAGAGTGCGCGACTGGCAGACGCCTTGGACGACAATATTGTCGTCACGACGAGCCACTGGATGGCACGACGCCGGCACAGGGGATGATGCCAGATGTGGCCGAGTCGACTACATCTGGGAACGATGAGAATGCTAATGCCGGCACCATGATTTTGGGGTGGGGCGCCTGCCGCACGAATAGCGACGCGTTTGATGCCCAGATTCATCGTGTTGACTGATGATGATGGACATTCAATTAGCCCGACTGTTGGTGGGGCGAAGCTGGAGAAGATTCGAGTCGAATTCAAGCGCCGGAGGTGATGGTTTCGGAGTCAAAGAGGGACTTCCGCTCGTCAACGACAACACAACCCCTCCCCCACTCCACCAAGGAATGACCATAAATCTCCCTCGTCTAACCGACATTCCAGTGATGAATCACTGTTCCCCGGGCACTCTGATTGTTGCCCTTTTTTGAGTCACTTCCTGGCGACGTTCCGTCTGATAACCATTCCCTCGACAAAACCAAACAAAAAATCAGAAAAAAAAAAACACCAAATTGACCCTCGCCCCGCTGTCTCACCACAGGTGGCAGCCCAGAGCGCGTATTGTTCACGACCCTCGCGCTCTCACAGGCCTGCACACCTGTCTCGTGAGAGATGACTTCCCATTTCCGGTATCGGCAACGTTTCAGGCACACGGGTGCAGCAGTCCCATTGTGCGCTTGCCAGTGCAGCATGTCTCGGCGAAGTGACTGAAGACACTCGCCGCGTGCACACACGGAAAGACGCCTTCTAATGGCGAACATCTGGCAGCGAAGGCGTAACGAATTTGTGTTGATCTATCGCCGGCTCGATGGAAAATGTGGAACGTCGGGATTTGACGCCGACGCTGACATGCAACCCCGTCTCGCGTTTGCAATTAATCCTCCGTTTGCCATTGTCCTCGCATCAGACGTTAATCCTTGTGATTTATATCAAAAGGCGACACCACCTCGCGTCCGATTTCAAATCGGATTGTCCTGTCCTGAGTCCCTGGCGACGACGACGCGATGACAACGACGACATCACATTAAATGGCTTCGTTATGACGAGAGATTGCGTTTCGTTAAGTTTCATGACCCGCCCAAGTCGTCGGTCGATTTGATGAGGCGACGCATAAAGGATTGCCACGGAAGGATACATTTTTTTTCCTATTTTCCACTCCCCGCTCCGGCTGGTCCCACTCCCCGGGTGTAATCCGAGATAGAAATGAACCACAAACGCAGATGGGAAGGTGTGTGGTGTGATGGGAGGGAGGGGGGAGCTGTGTGGGTGTGGGCAAGAGGCGTGTGTGGGTGTCTTCATTGTTATTACAGTCGCTGGATAAAGTTATGCAATTAGTTAAGAAGTTGCGACCTTTACGCGCGGATGGCAGCAGGAGGGCCTGACGGTGACACAAGCCGAGGTGAAGGGTGCTGCACACGACGGGCACGCTTGGAGGAGATTGTGTGCAGCAAAGTCAGGTGGTTGGAGGCGGCAGTGGCAGGAATGTTGCAAAGTCGGCGTCGGGATGATGCGGGTTAAGCTGGACAAGCTGGCTACAGGGGCTACGGAGATCGAGAGTTGATCTTCGAACAGAAGTGGAATTGAGAAGAACGGCAAGATTGGCATTCACTGGCATTGGGCAGCGACGACTGGAGGACAGAGGCGGGACGGCGACTATGGGGCGACGATGAGGACGACAATGAGATGGCGGCCACCACGATCGTGGAAGGATGACAACGACGACCACGGCACGACTACCATGATGATCGACAAGGGTCTACGTCAAGGACCATGAATGGATGATGACTACGACCGCCGGACGATGACAACGACGACCTCGACGACGACGGCCGCGGAAGTACGACGGGAGGATGACGAGTACGACTATGGGACGATGAGGATGACCACGAATGCACGAGGATTACGACCGCGAAGACGACGACTGAAAGCAGAAGATAACGACGACCGCGGAAGGACGACGGGAGGATGACGACTATGACCGCGGGAGGATGGCAATGAGGACCGTGACGACTACGAGAAGACAACGACTACGACCGCTGGATGTCAAGGCCGACGACTACGATACAGGAGAGTAAAGATGACGAGAGCTGGAAGCACGATAATGGTGGAAGAAGCCGACGGAAGAACGACGACAGGACAACAGCGACTATGACGGTCGACAATGAGAGGACGGCGACCGCGGGAGGACTACGATGATAATCGACAAGGACCGCGAATGGATGATGACCGCAACGACGACGACAGCGGTAAAACGACGATTATGATGATGGCTACGACCGCGACGACGACGACCGTGGAAAAACGACGGGAGGATGATGACTACGACTGCGGGAGGATGACAACGAGGACCCCGACGACGACGACCGCGGGAAGAAGGCAACGACAACGACAACGATGACCTTGACGACGACGGTTGCGCACGGACAAGAACGACAACAACGACCGAAGAATGTCAAGGACGACGACTATGCCACGGGAGAGTAAAGACGACGAGGGCTGGAAGCACAACGCGGCTGAAGAACGACGACGACGTCATGAGAACGACGGGAGACCAACTACGACTGACGACCGTCAACGACAACGACGTCGAATGGATGGATTCTAGTGCATTTTCTGCGCTCCCAAGTCATGTCCCTTCATTGAACTCCTTCAAAAGTCAAAATTAGTGACTCCAAACCAAAAAAAAGGCAACCCCCCTCGTTCCTCATTTTGCTGCATTTTTTCCGCCGATTTCATGTCATTTCCTTAAAAAGCCACTAAATCACGACATGGCTGAGTGAAGCCAACCAAGTCCTTGATCGGCAGGATTTTCTGAAAACATTTTGAAATCACAAAATTTTCTCAATTTGTCAGCAGATCTGGCAACACCCCGGTCGATTGCACTGAGCCACTGACAGTTCTGAGGGCGGTGTTGCCAGCAGGGGCAATTATGTGACGTAGAATGAAGAAGAAATTCGCCATTTAAAGTTTTAAAGTCATCGACGTCCAGGCAAGCGTTGATAGCGTCGATGATGTCGACGATTCGCGAGATGCTACTCCCAAGTGATGCATCTCCATCCAAGTGGAATCAAATGTAATTTGCTTTCAGTGTACACCATTTGGATGCATCCCCTTCCACCCCCACACCACCACGCGGAAACAGCTCCGAGGATTAGCACAGCCAGGCAGACACTTTGTCTGCACCAGCAGCCATCAGCCAGGACGACGAGGTAAAGAAAATGAATAAATTCTCTAGAGGAGACAAAGGAAACATGGTCCCCTCCCCCCATCTGCCCCGCTCTATCTCTCTCTCTCTCTCTGTGAACACAACGCTCTTATCCTTCCGGGATGCCGAACGGCGAACACACACGAGTCTGTGCGAGTTTCGCTTGTGAATTGGAATTCTGTCGACGCGCATCACGAGGGACATGGCTCCGCGCCTCGGCCAGGACTAGGTTATGCTGGTGCGGTGGAATGGTGTGTGTGTGTGTGTGCGTGTGTGGGAGAGTGTGTGCCACCGTTTCCCTCTTGTCGAAGTGGAGTAGGGCTTGGCCACTGGGCAGAGTAAACAACAATGAAATGTGGCAGATTGCCAGAAATCCGGAAATCTATCACAGACATCCTTAAAGCGGTGACTGGGGGGGAGGGGGAGGAGGAATGATGAAGTCCCTGCGAGACCGAGTGTAGGGCGTTTTCCCTTTTGGCATTCATCGCGGATTAGGATTTGTAGCTTTGAGGGATCTTCTGCGGGCGGGCTTGCGTCAATCCTTCGGCAACGACTGTAGCGCCATGGCTCCTTCGGTGCACCGTCGCACAGTCAATCGGGAGGCGAGGTGGAGGAGGTGGATGAAGCGCAGAGGATTTGCACTCAGGCAGGACATTGGTCTTTGAGTGGACGGGTGGATGGATGGCACGGGGGCTTGAGTGTGAATCGGTTCCGTTCAAGGGAGCTGGCAATTCGTCGTGTTAGCGTCGAGAGGTGACGAGCGTGCGGAGAGTGTAGTCAAGCGGTGGAATGGTCCCATCTTGGGATCTGAGACTTGATCGACAGCTGAGATCTTCTCAGTGTGTCCACTCGACTCAGAGAGACTCAAGGCCTCCCCCCGGAAACCGAATATACCGCTTCTAGATCACTTGACGAAAGGCCATTAACCGCGGCGGCTTCCCAGTTCCCAGTTCCCAGTGCTCACGTCGCATTCACACTCGCTGAACGGCAACAAGCACCATGCCCGGCATCAAGTCGATTTGCCAAATTACCGGGGAAACACATGTGAGGCTGCATAAACACGCCAGCTCCGCCGTAAGCCATTGTCTGGCATCCTTCTGTGTTGACAGACACACGCACGCACGCCCGAGCACGTCCTCGTCTTCCTTCCTTCAAGACAACGCGGCGGTTCACTCAGTCACTCCCTCGCACCTCGGTATGCGCGGTGGTGGGGGAGGACGTGCCCAGCCATGTTGAGCAGCCTTAAAATCTCCTTTTGATGCTTTAATGTGCATATAAACCCCATTGAAGCGCTCTAATGGCCTTTTTTTTCGCTCTGAATGAAGTGAACTGGCGACGATACGGAAGACTATCATCCCCTCGTTGGATTCGATGGCATGCCGTGTGTGTGTGTGGGGAGAGATTTGTTTGAAGACAGGACGGAAAAGGATTAGATCGATAAATGGGGAACGGCAGCAGGAATTGGAGGACTTCCACTTCATTAGGCGATGTGTGCGAGAGACGATGCGAGGATGCGAGGATGCACTGTCCCCCTCGCCGAAAGCAACAGTGAAACCCGCCAAAGTGCCACCTCACCGATGAGCACTTCAGAATCGGATACAGTGGCGTGCAATTGCCACCGGCGCCAGATGTCACTCGAGCACAATGCCACCCGCCGACTAGGGCTTCTCGCACGCAACCTTCAACCGGCGAAGAGTTGCACTCCCTTCAAGCTGCCGGCGAATCTGTGTCGCAGCCGTAAGCCATTATCATTGCCACACATTAATTAGCAGCGCCCGCGCCGACCTTAGCGAGATTGTGCAGCTGGCTGCGTTCAGAGCCACGCAATTGAGTTCGAGTCGAAGAATGCTTGAGAATCAATACAAGCCACCACCTGAGGTGCTCCAGATTCGCCACAAGTCCGACGATGACGGTGGCGACGACGAGAATGGTGTGGCGGGGAGCCAGAGAGGAGGGGTGGGCAGGCAGAGAGAAGCAGGTGCGGTTGACTGAGGGATGAATTGGCGACAGACTAGCAGCGCACCCCTAGTCGCCTTCATGGCAGAACGTTTGTCTCGTAATTAGGGGCAATTATTGTGGCACAATGCTTGTGAGCACCGCTTATCTTGTTGCGGGGGCGCATACACCGCTTCGGCGAGAGTGGGTGGGAAGGTGGACGGTGATTCCGGCGTAAAGTGGAAGGAAACTGGTTATGTCGCAAGTAAATGCCGTAACGTTTGCCATCAATAGAGCGAACTGAGGCATAACCACTCGCGCACACACACATGGTAACGGGGGGGCGGATGGGGGCGAGAGAGCGAATATTTATTGTGCCGCTATGCGAGTTAGGACGGCTGTCGAGGCACATAAGCAATTATGGACGACGCAGTGGCAGCGGAAAGAAGGCGCCGTGCCGCTGCCGGTGTAGTTGAACGCTGGTTTACAGGCGATTTTAGACGCGGAACACTAGTCGACGAGCCATGAATTGCGGCTTAACCGACTGAGGAGGCTTGAGACGCTGGAGGGGATCTCAAGATGGTCGACGATAGCTTCGCGAGACAAAAGGTCGTTTCGGTTAGACTCTCGATTGTGCAGACGACGGGAGACTTGCGACTTCTCGTGCGACACAAAGGCCGTCCCAATTAGACTCTCCACAGACTGGCCGCTCCATTTAGTCCCTCGACCGACCAAGCAACGGGTAGCGAGACTTACGACTTGTCAGGGGGACGCTAGATGCTGGACTGCTGGACTGGTGGACTGGAGGACTGGAGGACTGGGGGACAGATGGACGATAGCTAGACGCTAGCCAGACGCTAGATGGACGATAGCCAGACGGTAGATGGACGCCAGATGGACGCTAGATGGACGCCAGATGGACGCCAGATGGACGCTAGATGGATGCTAGATGGACGCCAGATGGACGCCAGATGGACGCTAGATGGACGCCAGATGGACGCCAGATGGACGCTAGATGGATGCTAAATGGTCGCCAGAGGGGCGCTAGATGGATGCTAGATGGTCGCCAGAGGGGCGCTAGAGGGACGGTAGATGGACGCCAGATGGATGCTAGATGGACGCCAGATGGACGCCAGCTGTACGCTAGATGCACGCCAGATGGACGCTAGAGGGACGCCAGATGGACGCTAGATGGACGCTAGCTAGACGCCATATGGACGCTAGCTAGACGCTAGATGGACGCCAGATGGACGCTAGATGGACGCCAGATGGACGCTAGGTGCACGGTAGATGGACGCTAGATGGACGCCAGATGGAGGCTAGATGGACGCTAGATGGACGCTAGATGGACGCCAGATGGACGCCAGATGGACGCTAGATGGACTCCAGATGGACGCCAGATGGACTCCAGATGGACGCTAGCTGTACGCTAGATGCACGCCAGAAGGGCGCTAGAGGGACGCCAGATGGACGCTAGATGGACACAAAATGGACGCTAGATGGCGTAAGATCTGAAGAAAATGAACGCATTCCATCCCCCACCGCCCGATGAATGCTCATCTCCCAAACAGTTCCAACGATTGTGCAAAAGCTTGGGTCATTCGCCTCAGTTCCTCTGCTTCTGCCTCTGATATCGATCCAAACTAATCAAACGCAAATGCAAAGAACTCAACCCCTACTCCCTCCCCCCCGTCGAGCAACAAATTACAACCGTCTGCAGATACACACATTCCGTATCGCTCTCCTCTCCCTCTCTCCCTCTCTCTGATCAATTATTCATTCCGCACTCGTGTGCTCTATTACAGTCGCCTCGCGAGCTCCGTTCTCTCTCCCCCCCCCTCTCCACCGCTCGTCTTTGCACAGAAACAAATGAGTTCCAATTACGCGTTCCCGTACCAGTTGCTGGTCTGTCTGCCTCCAGTTGGCGAGGGCGACTTCCACTGTCTCTCTCGCTGCCGTCACTGAATGCATTGCGTGCCAACTGACCGTTATGGTTGCTGCACACGCACACAACCTCTGCGCCCATGTACGGGGGGCCCATAATGGGCTTCTAAATGCAGTGCATCCTGTGTGAGTACAGCTCCACTGGCCGCATACGGGCATCGTCGTGGCACCTCTGCGCCAAATGCGGGTGTCAGGAGACGAAGGGTGACTTCTAATTTTTTACCGTTAATTGAAAACTCACCCAGGCAGACAAAAAGAGAGAGAGAGAGAGAGGATGAGGAGTGTGAGGAGTGGACACCAAAATTAATGACACTTGAGCGGTTCGCTGTCACTGGACGTGATTGTTGATCGTTGGGACGGCGAGCCGTTGTTCCTCCGTTTGGGGAACGAACGAAACTTTTCTAATTAAGTTAAACTCCTGCCGGAGCGAGGCAAGTGACAGGCGATTGTTGGCGGCGACTAAGGACAATGGGGAGCAGTAAAATGTGGGAAATTTCAAAAAGAAAAAAAAAAAAAGGATGGACGAGCTGAATGGTCGTCATTTCAAGGGGTTTTCACGAGGATGTCACTTCAGGATTTGTGTGAAGTCCACCCCCCATCCATGCACTCACTGTACATCGCATCGCCTCGCTAACCAAGTTCGACCTCGATTGAGAAGAAAAAAACAAAAAGTGAGCACTCACACTCGACGAGCTAATTGAGAGTCAAAATCGCGCCTGTTGATGTTTGCTTTCCCACTCACCGGCGACGGCCAACCCAGATCCGAATTCCGAATCTCTGATCGCATCGGTTTCACGGTCAGCTGTGAAAACAACACGAACGCAGCAGATTTCGCGCAACAATTACCGGCGTCGTGTGCACGCGACTCGCTCCAATGTCATCGACGAAACTGGACGGAGTCTCTGGTGAAGCGAGCCCATCCCAGAAACAAGACGTCTTTGCGATTCTTGTCGCGGCGACAGATGGCAATTCACATGCCGCACCACAAAAACCAAAGGCGGCTCGAAATGGGAGCAGGCAGGGACAGAGAACGGAACCGCACCGCACTCGAGTGGGAGGCAATGCTTTGAATTGCTGATTGCGTTGAGGACTAGCGGCGAATTTGCGTGCTCGACGACGGATAGATGGGTTTTGATGGCGGCCACTGCTCCTGCGGTGGGCTCGTGCATAATCTTTCAATTTTTTTCCCCCCGTTCGTCGCGTGTAGTGGGTTTGAATTTGTTGGAATTTCAAATTTGAATCGAAAAGGGATTTGGTTTTGCGGCTCGTGGGCGCATCGAAAGAGGGGTGTGCTCGAATGGAGTCGCGGCGGCTGAAATTAGCCACGTTTGAGACGTGATTCAGCGCGTTTATTTATCAGTCTGTGGGATATTCATCAATCGGTGGGCGATGCTTGACGCGTTTATGCACGAGGGAGCTGCTGCGTGAGAGGTGCCATATGGCGCTCTGGTATCAGTGGGAATTTTAAAACAAAAAAATGCGAACATACTTGAAGAAGGGAGCTTTAAGAAATCAAGTCAGTCGTGATCAACTGTGGAAAACCAGAGCGATTGAAGGGCAAAGTGGTCGGTTGACGAGGGGCGATCGGTTGTGACGTTGGATTGACTTGAGGTCGTCTTGAGACTCACTTAATCGTGGTTTTGGCCTCTTTAAAGTGACCACCTTCCACAGAGCTTCGTGGAGCCTCACTCCGTCAGAAGACCGCGCAAATGAGGGAGGAACTTAGCAAATCAGGTTCAAATGCCGAGACACGTCTAAGATCAATTGTGAGGGACTCTCGCAGGCTTACTTACTTGCACTCTGTGTCAACAGGTCAAGAGTTGGTCAAGAAGATTCGTACACTTACCTGGAAAGAGAAGAAGACAAAAAGGGGGGATTAGTTGGAATTCACTTTGAGTCCGATGAGAAGAAAAAAACACAAGATTCAACACAGACTTCAGATAAAAGGGCGAAAACAGACACTTACAAGGGACGACCTTACTAAAGGGTGATCTTTTAGCTATTATCTTTTTGGCAACACTGGTTTGAGCAGCTGACGCACGTTTCGTGTTTTGTTTCACTGTCAAACATCTTCAGTTTGGTCTATAATTTAACCATGAATCGTCTTACAGACGGACAACGCTTGCAAATTATTGAATTTTTTTTATCAAAATGCGTGCTCTGTTAAGAAAGTTCATCGCGCGCTTCTTCTGTTCAGCGACGAAGCTCATTTGTGGCTCAATGGGTACGTAAATGAGCAGAATTGTCGATTTTGGAGTGAATATCAGCCAGAAGCATTGCAAGAGCTACCAATGCATCCAGAAAAAGTCACAGTTTGGTGCGGTTTATCGGCTGGTGGCATCATTGGACCGGTGGCTGGGTGCTGTGGGAATCGGGTAGGCACTGACTGGCGTCAACCTGGCGATGCCCAGTGTTGTAACTTTTTCTACACACCAATTGTGCTTATTTTACCTCCAAGTGGTAGCCATCGGGTACTGGTTGTAGTTCACCCGAGCTTAACTTGCCAAACTTATAAGTGCGACCCCTTGTCCTAGGGGTTACAAAAAAGGAACTGGCCCTCCAGGTTGGGGGTTGTGCCGTCGGGGTAACTGCCCGGCCACACAAAAAATTGCTAGTTACGAAGCAACAACAAGCCTCCGAAACGGATGATTTTACTGATGACGACCCATGCAAACGATATGCGGACAACGATCTTCGGATTTGTACGTGGAATGTAAGGTCCCTTTATAGGCCACGTGCAGCCGAACAACTAGCGGAAGCCCTAGACTGCTACAAAGCAGATATAACCGCCATCCAAGAAGTGCGATGGGATGAACCCGACAAAAGAAGGATGAAAAACTGTGATATATACTACGGTGATTGCTACAAACAACAAAAACAGCGCCTATTTGGATGTGGATTTGTCGTTAGAGGCAGACTTAGGCAAGAAGTCCTATCGTTCAGGTCCGTGAACGAGCGCCTCACGACAATTCGCATCCAGGCTAAATTTGCCAACATAAGCCTTATATGCGCACATGCCCCCCACAGAGGAGAAAGATGATGACACCAAAGACAGGTTCTATGAGCTCCTGAACAAAACGTATGAGCAATGCCTTAGCTACGACTTTAAAATTGTCCTTGGCGATTTTAACGCAAAGCTAGGAAGAGAGAACATCTTTGGTAGTACGGTCGGAAAGCGCAGCCTACACGACACCACATCCGATAACGGATTTAGGCTGATCGATTTTGCTGCGGGGCGAAATGTTGTAGTAGCCAGTACAAGATTCCCACATCTCGATATTCACAAAGGAACATGGCGATCTCCTGATCAATCAACCGTCAATCAGATTGACCATATTGCGATAGACGCAAGGCACTCCTCCAGTATCATAGATGTCCGAACGTTCCGAGGCGCCAACATTGATTCGGACCACCACCTTGTTGTAGCCAAGGTAAGGCTGCGGATATGCCGAACACCGCCAAGACAAAGAAATACTGTGAGGAAGTTCAACGTCAGCCGGCTACAATCGCAAGAGATTACCAAATCCTTTTCCGATCGTGTCTCCCTTAACCTCTTAAGAAATCCTACGCCGCCAACATCAAGTATTGAAGACCAGTGGCAGCATTGCCAAAAAGCCATCAGAGATGCCGCCTCTGAGGTGCTGGGTTTCAATCCGCCACCATAACGAAACCCCTGGTTTGACAACGAGTGTCGGCAGGCGAATGCAGCCAAGCAAGAAGCATACAAAGCGGCACTGCAAAGAAGGACAAGAGCTGCTCGGGAGCTCTACGAGCAGAAGAGGAGAGACGAACACCGGCTTCTCAGGAGAAAAAAGAAGGAGCATGAGAAGCGCGCGATCGGCAGAATAGAGGGATATTACTGCAGGAATGAGGTGAGGAAGTTTTACCAAAGGGTAAAGTTAACCAGTCAAGGTTATAAAGTCCGAACCGAAGCCTGTAAGGATGATCAAGGGAACATCGTAGTAGAGTCACAGTCGATGCTGAGGATATGGAAAAACCATTTCTGCAGACTGTATAACGGCGACGTAGAACCAAATCCCGCTGTCAGGCAGAACGAACCATTCAACCCCAATGAAAGGGACGACGAAGATCAACAATTCCGTCCACCCGACCCGGATGAAGTGAGGATTGCCATATCTAAACTGAAATCCAACAAGGCTGCGGGAGCTGACGGCCTACCCGCCGAGCTTTTTAAAGCCGCAGGCGATGATTTGGTAAGGAGCATGCACCAACTCATCTGTAAAATATGGTCGGAGGAAAACATGCCCGATGAATGGAACCTCAGCATTGTTTGCCCGATCCATAAAAAAGGAGACCCTTTGAACTGCGCCAACTACAGAGGCATCAGTCTCCTAAGTATCGCATATAAAATCTTATCTGCCATACTGTGTGAACGCCTAAAGCCATTCGTCAACAGCCTGGTCGGTCCATACCAGTGTGGCTTTAGGACAGGAAAATCCACCATCGACCAAATATTCACACTACGGCAGATTTTGGAGAAAACCCAGGAGCAACAAATCGATACCCACCACCTTTTCATCGATTTTAAGGCCGCGTATGATAGCATCTATAGAGACGAGCTATACAGAGCAATGTCTAGTTTTGGCATCCCTACCAAACTCGTCCGTTTGTGTAGGATGACGATGGAGAATGCACGCTGCTCCATCAAGGTCGGTAAAGACCTAACCGAGACCTTTGATGTCAAAAAAGGCTTCAGACAAGGCGACGCGCTGTCATGCGACTTTTTCAACATCGTTCTTGAACGAACTGTTCAAAACTCGAACGCCAACACCAGAGGAACAATCTTTCAGAAGTCCGTCCAACTACTCGCATATGCCGACGATATTGACATTATTGGAAGAACGCAGCGTGATGTCAATGTCGCTTTTGTGGGTATTGCAACGGAGGCCGCGAAGATGGGTTTAGCGGTAAACGAGGGTAAGACCAAGTATATGCTGTCAACGAGAAAGGGCACCCAACACCGACGTCTCGGTCAGAACGTCACAGCAGACAGATATAAGTTTGAGGTAGTCAAAAACTTTGTCTACCTAGGCACCACTCAGACAATGACACCAGCGCTGAAATCAAACGAAGAATAACCACTGGTAAACAAAGCCCTCTCTCGAACAACCAAGATAACGCTCTACAAGACCTTAATCGTCCCAGTCCTGCTATATAGCGCGGAGGCATGGACTTTGTCAAAAGCGGATGAAGCTACCCTTGGTTGCTTCGAGAGGAAAATTCTTCGTGTGATTTTCGGTCCCGTCTGCATAGACGGTGAGTGGAGGAGGAAATATAATGACGAACTATACGGGCTGTTCAGCGACATCGACTTAGCTAGAAGAGTGAAGATCCAAAGACTGAGATGGCTAGGTCATGTAGAGCGGATGGAAACCAATACTCCGGCCCGAAAAGTCTTCGAATCCACCCCCGAGGGACGGCGCAGTAGAGGAAGACCGCGGTGGCGCACGCAAGTGGAAAGGGACCTCAACCAACTATGCGTGCGAAACTGGAGACAGCTAGCTAAAGATCGAGCTGGCTGGAGACGCTTGTTGGTTGAGGCCCAGGTCCACCCCGGACTGTAGCGCCACCTTAAGTAAGTAAGTAAGGCATCATTGGACCGCACTTCTTCAAAGTTGATGCGAATCGTAACGTAACTGTGAATGGTGAGCGCTACCGTGAGATGATATCCAATTTTTTTTTTGCCCAAAATGCAAGAGCTTGACTTGCATGACATGTGGTTTCAACAAGACGGTGCCACATGCCACACAGCACGCGCAACAATGGACTTATTGAGGGGCGAGTTCATTTGGCCGGTCAATTGGCCGCCTAGATCGTGCGTTTTAACGCCTTTAGACTATTTTTTGTGGGGCTATGTTAAAGCTCATGTCTATACAGACAAGCCCGCTTCAATTGACGCATTGGACGACAACATTGAAGCATTTATTCGTGAGATACCGGCCGAAATGTTGGAAAGAGTATGCCAAAATTGGACTAAGCGGTTGGACCATTTGAGGCGCAGTCAAGGTCAACATTTGCTTGAAATAGTCTTCAAACATTAAATTATATGGACCGTATTATCGATTCAAATAAAGATTTCATGCATTTTTCTGAATTTTATGTTTGCTTTTTTTTTTGAAAAACTTTCCTATAGCTTTTAAAAAATCACTCTTTACCTTGGAGGAGCGAAAATAAACAACGTGTCATATAGGCACTCTGTCGCAAGAGGAACACTCTTATTCTCCGCCCGCCCAGACCTGCCAAAGACTAGACAGTGAGTCCTTGACAAACGAACTGACAGACCGTGACCAGTGATTATGCGCGAACTAGAGCCATTGGCTCAGGAAACTTGGTGCACTGGTCAACACCTCAAATGGTCCAACTGCGGAGACTGGCCGAGAGGTTAGGTAATGTGGCTACCATCATGAGCGATGGATTCACTTAGACCCATGGGTCCATTGTGTTGGAGAGCATTGGCCGAGAGGTTGGATTTTAGGTTTTGGGAGCCAAACGATTGCACTCTCCCCTCCTCTACCCAATTAACTACGCACGTCTCTTGTAACCGTGAACAAGGAGTGACTTCGCAAGGATCAACAACAAATATCCTAGATAATGCCAAGATCAGGCACCCTCCCGGTTAACGTCGCGAGTTTAGGGTTTACGACGGTAGCAACTCGTAGACAAAGGTATTCCAGTGCCGCCATATTGGTGGCGCTACAGCCTGTAGAAGGCCAGAGCCTAGCTTCTCAGCAACCGCTCGTGTTGTGCGTGCTATTGCCCTCTCAGGAGTCTCTCCACCGTCATTGCCTCCCCCCTTTTGTCACAGATTGTGGTTCATTGAATGAGAATAACACTAAAAGGCAGCCACGGGCAAACCAACGACTGTACCCTCATTTCGCGATCCAAAGACGATTCAAATGCCATGTCCTCTCTGATTCACCCGATCGATGGCCGCTCAGGAGGCTAGTTTCTTTTTCTACTAGAGCCGATTGAGGAAAGGGATAATTTGTATTCCTCGTGCAACGTCGCTGAACACTAGTTGTGAGCCTTCGGTTGGAAAAGCTTCGCCAGAGGCTGTAGTCTGGAACCAGGGGTGGTCAGGAGACCCCGAAACTTGGTGCGGTTTCAATCGGATTAGATGTGGGAGTGTCGTGGCGGCTATGGTTTGAACCCAAAGTGGGGAGATTAGACCAGCATGTCTTGGCTTGGAGTTTATCAAGTCTGAGAAAGGTGGTCGGGTTTCGAGTCTGAGACAGGTATGGTGTCTGATTGAAATCGGTGTGAAATTGGAACACGATAGGGTGCTGCGACCTAAATGGCAGCAAGAGGCACAAATGGAGCACGAACTCATTTGGTAGAGGTTCAGGATCAGAAGGCGCAAGTGGAGCTCATAAACACGAACTCGAAACCAAAGCAAGTTACTTGAGTACCTGCTCGAGGCGTTGTTTCAGCGTCCTGGACTCGAAGGGGAATGACAGGAAATTCAAACACTCTCTACGAGGTGTGCCACTCTCAAGATTTGAACCACTTTCTTGAGCCTTGGAGGCGGAAGGACGAGAGATTCAGAGATTCCTTGGAGGGCCTACACTTTTTGGCACGAAATTCGCTTCCAAATTGGAAAGACTGACTGGAGGGGCTTGAGAGTCTGTTCCAGGGCTCGTCCTCTGGTGACGGAGGAGGAGCTGAACAACTGACTGGCCAACGGCGGCGCCACGAACTCTGATCAGAAGGAGCTACTTGATGCACTTTGCTTTCAGAGAGGCTGTCAGATCTTCGGAGCTCAGCTTTGAAAGGTTTTTTTCCCAAGACCTGGCGGCAGAAGAGCCCTGTAGTCTTCGGCGGTGCCTTAGCGGGGACCTGGAGTCGTATGACGGCTACTACGACGACGATGTTTGTGATGTTTTTTCTTAAACTGTTGGGGTTTCGGAGCGTGGTGCGTGTCTCGAGAAAGGTGGACGAATGATTTTCATGTCGGGAATAGAACCTAGTCGAAGCATCTAACATCATGTTGGTCTCAGTGAGCCTCGGCCACAATCTCACTACCGACTACTAAGCCAACTGCCCACGACAACACTTCATTTACTTCCTTACTTCTCAGCCCTGGTGGGCAGCAGCATAATGGGACTGTCAAAAGTCGGCTTGGGGTGGTGGTCTCCATAAAAGTAGACATAGTCTCATTCACTCGTTTCGCGACGCACAACGCGGCGACTTCGGCATGTTTTGTGCACCTTTCTGACGTCGAATGTCAACTGCCACTGGAGATGAAGTGTCAAAGTCTCGTCGGACCCAGTCGGAGGCTACCAGCCTGCGTCTAGACTTCACAGTCACAAGATAATCCTCTTAAACCGTCTCCTCGTAGCCTTCAGTCTCTCTCGAGAACAAAAAAATCACTCCAAGGAGTCCACCTTTAATTCCAAGACAACCACATTCACATTTGTTCTTCTTCAGTCCGCCTCAACCACTAAGGCTCTCTAGGTGACACCATCTTCATCCAAGAAGTCCCCACGCAACTCCCAAAAGTCCACCTTCTCACTTCTTCCTCTTCTCGTGGCGCTACAGCCCGGAATGGAACTATGCCTCGCCCAACAAGCCCTTCCAGCTGTAAGCTACTTACAATTAAGCACGCCAAGTTGGCTGAGGTCCGGTGTGAGCCTTCGGTTTCGCAGGCGTTCACTATTCGATGGGCGAGCAGTCTGCAGTGTTGTCCATGCGCGCTACTTGCCATAGACCCCTTGGGCATTGAATCCATAGACCCCTGGCTAGACTCATGTCTCTGTACAGCCGTACGCTTCTCTCCAAGAGGAGTACAACGCACCCTGGACCACCTTCACACATGCTTCTCCTCCAAATGTCATCAACGCACCCAGCACTCGACATTTTCTCCACCAAACGGCCACGCTCCTCCCTCAGCACGTTCTATCCCCCGCCCCGGTTTGAAGTCCCCATCACCGTCTAATCCTCTACCAGCCGATGGAAGTCTCCCCCTCGATACAAACGCCCCCCCCCCCCTCCCCACCCCCTAGCAAGCACTTCCGTTTCTAAGGACAATCCCCGAGATAATTGCGGAAAATCGACAAAAAAAGAGCCGCACACACCCACTTCCCTCGGTAGCGTCGCGTCGTGTTATGTGCCATTTTAAGCGAAGCGACATAAACAACCAACAACTTCCCCAATCCGCACGCAGAAACGTTTAATTTCACTGCAGAGCCGTGCCGAATTTTGGGTGCGGCTCCGAATCTTTGCACCGACGGGACGCGGCGGGGATGCGCGGCGACGATGGCGGTTATTAGAAATCATCGCACACACGAGTTGTTCGAAATGGTTTTGCCAACGACTCCTAATCGGGATACAAGTAGCCAACGCACTCGAAATCAGAAACCTCCCATCCACCACCCCACACACGCTCCACAGAAGAGGGTTCTTGTAATTCGATTCATGCCGCCATCAGCGTCCATTTGAGACGCTCTGCGTACAGAAATGTATCCGCGCTGCTGATGCCCAATTTCGGTGCCACGGCGAACAGAGAGAAAGAGAGAGACACAGACGGAGAGAGAGTGGCGCAGCATTTCGCATGGAAAATAGTTTTCATGGCTCCAGCGACCAGCGCGGCGGCTACTGCTAACAGCCCTCGTTTTATGTGTCCACGCGTAATTTTTCATTTCCGTCATGGAAACGTGGGGTGCAATGTGATTTTTTTTTTGTTATTGAACAGCGAGGAGTGGGAGAGGGGGGGGGGGAGACAAGAATGGCTGCCTTAATGGGATGCGGTTTAAGTGAATCACAGCGAAGTGGGTCAGATAATGGAGATTCACTACAAAGGCTGATTGTGAAGAGTGTGCTTTGAAATATGCGCCACTTTCAAGACACTGGGAAGGGTGGGGGGGGGGGGGGGAGGCACGGCACGGAGCTTAGCTGCAGAGCGAGAGTGGTTGGAATAAACCGCCACAAGTAAGTGAGTTGTATTTGCGAGGCAATTCAAATGCTGATCTCGAAGTGAGGCCACACCACATGCTGTACTCGGGCAGAGGGCGCGCTCATGGGATGATTTTGATTGATTTGATGTAAGCCGCTGTCGATGGGGCGTAGAGCGTAGGAAAGGGGCGCTTCGGTTGGGGCTACGCAATGAGGGGTGCATTGGCATCAGATCATCATCAACAGAGAATGAAAGGGCGCCTCTTTTCAGCCAAAGAACATGCAGCTACGACTAGTAGGAGCTGAGAAAAGTGTCGGCGAAGGTGACCTGATTTACAAATCGCCGATATCTCGAAAACAGTCCGTTTTTTTCTCTCATTTCGTCGTTCAAACGTCCTCCTCTGACACGAATCCAAGTTTGTGTCAAATTCCCGACTGATTCACCTCAAATTTGCCAAGAAACCCCGCCGCACACGAATACAACGTCCCTCCCTTGGCCCACCACATCGATTGACAAAATCCCCCTCCCCCCCCCCCCCCCCCTTAATGAGTTCCTTCCTCTTCAACTCTTTTATGACGCGTGTGCGCCAGCATCCTTGGTGGTGACCCAGTGACGAATTGCGGCTGGGGTTGCTACACTCGGTGGCTGTCACGTTGCACGTCACGAGGCAGGATTCTGCTGGTGACTCGACCCCGGTCGCATTGTCAGATGAATTTATATGCTTTTCAGTTCAATTAGAAAAGAGTGCTGCTATCACTGCTGATGCAACGAGCTATTCTTGGAACAGCGCCTGGAATGGGGGAGCAGTGCAACATAATGACGTCCATTGAGTGGATTAATTGGACGATGGTTGGCTGTGCCAGGGCGCAGGGCGGGAGGGGATTTTGATTTATTTTTAGGCCCGAATGGAGGGGAGAGAATGACTTCATCGCAAAGAGAGAAGGAAGGCACTTCATCGATGCACTCAACAGAGGAGACTGTGGACACTCCACCGAACAGACCACTGAATGCGGACTGAATGGCCTTCAGAACCCGTGCCGTGTCGGTGGGCAGCTTGACAAGAAGTCAGACAGACATCGACTCTTCGCCGATCTCCGAATGAGCTCCCTGCTTCAGCTCGAATCACGTCCGCTTCCACTGCAAAGGCGGTCAACGAACAGCGGTTTTTCCATCGACACCTTTTTTTCAACCCAGTTCCGCCGACGTGTACAGTAGCGTCAATTTCTGTGTCGCGCAACACGCCATTTCTTTGCTGAATCGCTGAAAAATCAACACAAGGCGAGGCGGCGTATCGGGTGGACGATGTTTAAAATTGAAACGTTCTCCCCGTCGTCACTGGGCGCACTCAGCACATCGCTTTAAACGGGTGAACCCGGCTCGATCGATAAAAATGACAGCACAACACGCCTCCAGTGGCGAGAGAGTGGGCGTACAATGAGATGCACCAGAAACGGGGCAGCAGTGAGAGACAACAACGTACACTAATTGTTTCATCTCTCGCCCCCTCTCGCCTCTAGCATCGGCAGGAAGGAGCGCACACATGCAAAATAAAGCACAACAAGTTCTGCAACAACGTGCATCGCTCGCTATTGTGCCGCGCTATTGTCCCGCACAGCCAACTGACACACAGGCGTCGTCATTTGACGTCGTTACGTTTCATTATTTCAAGCGAATCCTTCTCGGCTGCTCCTCCTCCACCACTGTCACGGCATGTGTTACATGTGATTTGTCAGCACTGCACACACGCACGCACACATCCTCCGCTCTTCGCTGTCGTCAATGAGGTTTTGACAAATTCCATTGTTATTCTCGAGAGAATCCTCGAAGAGCTGCGTCACCACCGCAGTGGGGGGTGGCTTCAATCGAAGCGTGCAATTGACAGGAAGAACGAAGGCGAAGGCGAAGGCGAAGGCGAAGGCGAAGGCGAAGGCGAAGGCGAAGGCGAAGGCGAAGGCGAAGGCGACGGCGAAAGGCGCAGAAGAAGAAGAACTTTCCTGTCATGGACTGAAAAGCCGCAACTGTCAACGCGTGTAGCGCCACCGTCAGCCAGCAGGAAGGGCACGCAATTGCTGGCGTAAATAATGACCTTCCACAAAAGGCAGAAAGTGTGCACGTTCCTCAAGTGAACTCGTGTACGAAGAAGATGATTAATCGCGGCAAAGTGGAGCATGTCCACTAAGTACTCCACATGTGCGTGTGGGTGGCACGACGTCGTCACATGCATTCGATGGCGGAGGGCGGCACTTTCAAGTGCGATGTGTGCGACGACGGAGTACGGACGAATGAAGATGTCAACGGACGTGGCCGGGATGTGGAGCTGACTAATGTCTTAGCGATTTCGAAGAAACGAGGGGCTGCTTGGGGCTAGGTCTGAGGAACTTGCTTCAAAAGCGACCAGTTTCACTGAACATCGTCCAGTTTCACTGAACATCGTCCAATTTCACAGAACATCGTCCAGTTTCACAGAACATTCTCCAGTTCCACAGACCATTGTAAAATTTTACAGAACATCGTCCAATTTCACTGAATATCGTCCAATTTCCCTGAATATCGTCCAGTTTCACAGAACATCGTCCAATTTCACAGAACATCGTCCAATTTCACAGAACATCGTCCAATTTCACAGAACATCGTCCAATTTCACAGAACATCGTCCATTTTCACTGAATATCGTCCAATTTCACTGAACATCGTCCAGTTTCGGGAAAAAATCAGTCAGATTCGCAGAACATCGTCCAATTTCACAGAACATCGTCCAGTTTCACTGAAGATCATCCAGATTCACGGAAAAATCGTCTAGTTTCACCGCACATCGTCCAATTTTACTGCATACCGTCCGGTTCCACAGAAGATTTGACCGCACATCGTCCAGTTTCACTAAAAATCGTCCAGTTTCACTGAACATCCTCCAGTTCCACAGACCATTTCACAGAACATCGTCCAATTTCACTGAAAAACGTCCAGTTTCACTGAAGATCATCCAATTTCACTGAACATCGTCGAGTTTCACTGAACATCGTCCAGTTTCACTGAAAATCGTCCAGTTTCACTGAAGATCATCCAATTTCCCTGAACATCGTCCAATTTCACTGAACATCGTCGAGTTTCACTGAACATCGCCCAGTTTCACTAATAAACGTCCAGTTTTACTGAAAAACCTATAGTTTCACAGCTCAACATCCGTTCGACTGCAAAACTGAGGCATTGAGCATTGAATCCAATTCCCGCAGCCAACGTCAAACTTGTCAAGTTGCCTGCTTGCACCGTGGTGTAGTCCAACTGACGAACAGAGCCGTCGAGAGCCAAACTTTCCTCTCAGACTGTGGCGGCTGCCGCCCCAACACCACCCAAGCATCGAGGTCGCGATCGTTTGACGAACCAAATCACCCAACGCCTTTCGTTTCGTCATCTCCATCGCCGTCTGCACAGACCGCGGCGACACACGGCCGCTTATCTCCCGAATCTGTGGGTTGCTGCGCGAATTTATTAGAAAATTGCTTTTCGCCAGCGCGCGCACCGCAGTCTGTGGGGTGCTTAAGCCGTCGCGCCATTCACCAGCCTCATTAGCTGTCGGGCGACTGCAGGAGGAGGAGAAAAATTCACTAATTGATCGTATATTCAATCAACAGCCGTGATGTCATCGGCGATTATCATTGAAAAATGGTTGCGCTCTGGCTATGGGCTCTGGGCTCTGGGCTCTTTGTGGGAAGCCATGTGACGTGATCCGTGTTAACAATGGCTTTTGTGCGACCGACCCGTGTGAACACCCACACGCAGCGAAGGGCACTGTGTTTGTCAGAGGAAAACAATTCCGCGACAAGAGCGTCCACTATCGTCGCAGCTCGACGCGGTTAGATAATGCGTCGTGTTGTTGTCGTCGTCGTGGTCGGTGATAATCGTCGCGCGGGCGATAAATCAATTGAAAGTCAGTCAAGACTGATTGGTATTAATTGCGCATTCCTTTTGCGGGTGGACTGCGAAGACGACACTCACGTTAGCCTAAATATGGCGAAGACCAAGCGTGGAGATGTCAGAAGAGGTTTGAAGAGGTTTGAAGAGGACGGCTGAGGTCGTTCTTATCAAAATGAGGTCTCCGGTGACAGGTTCGTGATCGTGGCGTACTCTTGCTTGATGAACGACATCGAACACGTTGCCTACGACCGCAAGCAAGTGAAACTATCTTCGTACGTGTCCCGTGTAGTGAACATCAACAGAGCTAGGCATCGCCCTTGACACATCCCGGAACCATCGCTGACTTTGACTCTGATTCCCCCACCCAAGCCGACGTCAATCTGACTCAGATTAGACGAGCATGTTATCACCCCGTCGAGGCCAGTCTGACATCAGCTCCAGCTGAGTAGAGAGTTACAAATGATTCCAAAGAAACGCCGCGCCTTGCTGACGGATTAAACTGACGACAATTGGCATTCCAACTCATTGACAAGTGGGTCAATGCAAAGAGAAGAGAGAGGAGACGACGAAGAAGAAGAAGAAGAAACGAAAAAGAAGGAAATTCAAATCAACCGAGATATGGTGTGGCGAGTGCACCTTGCCTTTCCCCTTGATTCTATGTTTTCACAGCGACGCACAGGGAAAGAGAAACGTCGGATGGAAAAACCGAAGAGAGCCACGATCAGCTGATGCTGCTCCGCTTTCAATGGCATTCTCTTTCCACTCGTCACTCTCTTCGTCGTCACCGATAATCGCTGTTCTATGTTCCTTGATAGATTCGCTTGTGTCAGCAATGTCATGTTCATGTGGTGTGACACATAAACAAATTTATTTTTCTTTTGTTTCAACGCCGCTCCGGTTTTTCGAAGGAGATGAGAGGGATTTTTTGCTAAACTTGTGTTTTTTTTTTTTTGGTTTTTTGGTGAGTTACGGTAATTGCCAGAAAACGAACACGCCCACGGGCGGATGGTGAATCTCCTGCATCTGGTGTGATGTGATGGCTGTTGATTCACGTTCCTGCTGGTTCTGGAAAATGCTCAGAAGTGAGGATGGACATGGGCCGACGTGATCTTGAACAATTTGAAGGTTATGCGTGCGATCAGACGATCAATTGGGGGAAATTGAAGAGAAACTCTCGGGGAATGTGAGTTTCCGAGTTCTTCGAGAGCGGCAACTATGATCTTTGGGGTAGCACACCAAGTGGGTCTAGAGAGGGACTAAGTTTTTCAAGGTTTCACAGGAAGTAGGTCAGAATTACACTCTCTGGGGTGGATCTGGGATGTGTCCAGGAACTCCATGCGTTGAGGTCGCTTCGAAGTGGCTCTGGGATGTGTCCAGGATTGACATTCTTCAAGATCGCATTCCAAGTTGCTCTGGGATGCGTTCAGAAGCTACACTCCTCAAAGTCGCACTCCAAGGGGGTCTGGAATGCGATCAAAAACGCCGCATCTTCCCTCCCATCAAACACAAGTCAATTAAATTGAGACTCCTTCAAAAACGACAGCGGTCCCAGGCCAGAAACATAACAAGCCACACAACATCTTCTAATTGGTCTCGTCCGACCTCCCGACAGCGCATAAAAGTCTCAATCGATCGGCCCTCCCCCCGAACCAGGTGTCCACCCGAATTCACACCCAATTCTGATGCGATGTTTAGCGCATTTTGAAATTTAATGAGAAATTAATCTGCACTGCGATGGATTCACACGATTCATCGCCTCACTCTCACTCCTCGGCGCATAGTCGCACAGAAAAATGCCATTAAGTCGCACAGAAGTGTCGACATAAAACTGAAAAAAATCATCGCGCATTCACGGGGTTTCCTTTGATTCGCTTTCCCATAACCAAACGCCGCCGTTGCCGCCGCCACTGATGCTCTCTGTGCAGTCTATTAATGAGTAGGCTTTATGACATCCACACCGAACTGCCACTGGAGCTCCCCAGTTGCCCGGATGGAACAGCGAACATTTGACCCAATTACACTGTCATCCATAGAAAACCGATAAAACCTAGCGAAACAGAGGAGAATACAATTTACGATTCCCATCATCATTTTACGGGCGTTTTTTTTTTTTTTTTTTTTTTCACAAATTTTTTGATGCCACTTGGAGTTTTAATTGTCATTCACTTCGGGGGGCAGTTGAGGGGGGTTTTTTCTTTTGCGAATGCGTTCCACAGGCCAACGAAGCTGGTCACAGTTCAGTTCCATCTGGTTGCTCCATCGTTTGTTCTCGCGTTTCACGGCCCGACTGAGAGGACTGCGCATTGGTTGTTGTGTTGCTGGTGAATGGTGGGGGTCCCAGCTCCCCAGGTGGAGTGACTGGACATGGCTAGGGGTTCAGTGATTCACCCATCTGCTGTGTCAATGACTGTTGATGGATGTCAAACGGAGGATTGGCCTCAAATCACAAACGACTGTGTTTGGAAATGGCTCAGCCGCGAGATGGGTTTCGCCACTAACACCGCTGTGGCTCAACATTTTGACATCTTTGTTGGCTTTGACGCCACATCTCGCGGAGAGACACAATGGATGACGTGATCTGATCGCGATACGCGATGGCCATCAACTTGATTTAGTGGAGTGCTCTTGCAGAAGTCAATCCGCCCACTCTCCACCAAAAAAGTGAACACAAATTCGAGCTGTTTCCTAAACAGACGGATGACCGCGGCTCAAATGATGCATAAGCACGTTCTCTTACGCTCCATCACGCTGTGAGGCATTAAATCTCCCATGACCCAGTTCACGCCCAACCGCCAAGAATACATCTTCTGGCCCATCATTCCTCGAATTTAAAGACGAACCAGATGTCGCCCCCTCCCTACCGGACACCACGGTTCATAAAGCACTTGATACGAATCAAACGACACCCACAAAAAAAAAAAAAAAAAAACAAGAAACGCACGGGTCCACCCCAAATCACGGTCCACATTGAAGCAAGGGATTCCTCCCGCATCCACCAGCTCTGGCAGGCCAATGCGGGCACTTTAATTGCATTCCACAGCCGAGGACGACGACAACCGCAAACAAAGCGTCACAACAATTTATGGCCAGAAGTCAAGCGCGCACGAATCTCATGAATTCACCGTCGCCTCGCGTCGCATCGTATCTAAGCGACACACAGCACAGTTAATTCGGTTTTAAGGGCGGCCTCGTAAAACGACAGACTCGTCGGTTTGTTTGCCGACGGGCGAGTGTCGCATCTGAAGCGCGCCCTGTGACCCGCCGCGCGGAGTGTAATTAGCCAGCCGACGTGTTAATTGGTTTCCAACTAAACTCTTACGACGCGTCAGACAATGGTTCTTTCTCTTCTGTCGATTGGGCAGGGCAGCAAGCAGATGAAGGGATAAGGACACCTGAGGTGTGTGTTTGACTAGGCACAACACGGAGAGGGGCGGGGCGGCAAGAGATAAGCATCTGGCGGGCCGATTAGATTAGATTTAAATTCGGTTTACGTACGTGCACTTTGGGACACGCAGAGAGACGTGCTCTGTTTGAGTTCGTTATCGTGGAGATTGCGGAGACGAGAAGAATGAGGGAAAGCTGGGAGTGCAATGGACCCAAATCGGTGCGTCGGAGGAAGACGCGGAGGCACGCCGCATGGGGACTTGAAAATAAACGCTGTGGCATGCCGCGGGGGCACTCGAAAATGAGGTAAAAGAGGGCTCATTCTTCGAGACCAGAAAGTGTAGTGTTCGGGGTCTTTTGATATAACTCCAAGCCTCCGATTCAATGCATCTATCCTGATCGCGGTGTCGTTGCCTTCTCGGGATGGATTGTCCAAGAGGAAAACAGAATGCTCATCGGGGACTCATCTCAAGTGGCTCCAAGAAGTGACCAAGTTCTTCAAGGTTGCTGTGCGATGTTAACCTCTTCGCATTCGAAGTCGCTCTTGGACGTGTCTAGGAGCTATAGTCATACAGAAGGGGGTGTGGGGTGCGTCCAGAACCTGCACTCTTCGAGGTCACACTTTCAGTGGCGCCAGCTTGAAAGCACGACACAGGAGTCGCATCATCTCTTCCATCAAACACAAGCCAATTAAATTCAGATTCCCTAAAAACACAGTGTTCCCCAGAAGAAGCCACTCTACACCACAAAGTGGTTCGAATTGGTCTTGTCAGACCGCCCGTGAGCCCAGAAATGTCGCAATCGCTTCGATTCCTTCCAAATTCAGACCAATTTTTGATGCTTCTTCAAAATTCAAACCTCTGCTCCTATGTTCGACTGTTCGAAAGCCAGGAAAGGAACGTGTCCTTCAACACTGATCACCGTGGTAATGGGAGTACATTGCACAAGGCGTACCCCATGCACCTCACAAGTCCAATCTCCTGGCAGCCTTAAGCGCTCTCGAGAGGAACTGAAGGAAGAAATAAAGAACACAGAATCCACAACTTGGACTCGACCGAGGGGATGTTGCGCAGTATTTCTCTAAGAACCCTTCCCTTCCAAGCCATCAAGAAGGGAGAACAACGTCACCTCGGGCCACTGCCAAATCGTACCAAATCTTCACTATTTTGCGAAAAAATGCTGATTCTGACAGGGCCACTGAATCAAGGAGCACCTGGACCAGCTTAGAGGCTTAAAATCGTTGTCACTGCCTCAAAGGTAGCCAAAAGCCAGAAGACTCGCAGCTGCGACTTCAGTAGCAGCTGCAGCGAAGAGGAGGAAGTGGAAACAGTACGGCCCTCGGATAGGACCCAGTAATGAAGTGAATTATCTTATGAGAGACCACTTGGATACCAGCAGGAATTTCTTAGGTGGCAGGTAGTTCCCCTGGCTAACGAGGAATCAGTCACCGGATAGCACAATGGCTTCCACAACTGCTTTCGCTGTGACAGTCACTTCTCCCGAACCTAACCCACCTTGAAACGTGCCCCGCTCTTGAAGAAACTAGAAGAAGAATACTAAGTCTTGCAACCGCCTCGACGATGTGACGAAGACAAATCTACAAAAGCCACGCAAATGGCTCGAAAATGGTCGAAACAGAAATCGTAGACCGACCAAGAGGGAGCTACACAGGAGCACCGAGACTCAAGAACTGGTCCATTGGCAGTAAAAAACCTACATTTTCTGAAACTTCATGGACTTCCGGAGGAATGCCAGCAAACGAGGACAGCCTCCATCATCAGCTCGCACCTTATCAGCGCCGAACAGATGCCACCTGGTCGCCGAGCAAAGGCGGTACAGTGGCAGACGAAGTGCTCTGCAGTGTCGTCGTCTTCTCCACGGGCGTCGTAGGGTATCCACCTGACAACCTGACAACATGCAAGAGTTAGGAGCAATTGGAGGCGAATCCTGAGCGAACTGGAGTGCCAGAGGTTCACTCCGAATTCTTGTTGGATTCAGTTGGTCTTGATCCATTAGAGGAGACAGTGAGCAAGGCGTAAGTTCATGAGTTCAGTCGTTGATGGCACGCGGAGAGGGATCTTAGAGGATTTAGGTCTATTCAGGTGTCCACGGATTCGATGCCAATGACGGCTGCCATGGACAACACTGCAAAGTCTTCGATTCCTCGGCAGTAGGACAACGAAAATTGAGGACGCCCACGAAGCCACATTTCGAAGGCATGATTGCAAGTTGAGGACGACCTCAGCCAACTTGGCGAGTGGAATTGGATGGAAGTGGCTGGAGGTAGATGCCTCTTTCTTGAGGTCCAGGTCCACCTCTGACTGTAGAGCCATCAGAAGAAGCCAGATTCGATGCCGTTCACAGTGGAATTCAGGGCGTTCAGAGGAACTGGGGAATCTTTCACTCCACATTGAGGCGAATTTTGCGTAAAGATCGTAGCCTGCATACGCACACGATTGAATCTCCCCCCGTCGCTACAAAAGGGAACCATGACAGCACCAGTAGAAACAGCATAAGGAATTGAGCGATGACCAGCTGCCGCCGATTACTTCAAGAACTGAGGAAGACTCTTGATGGTATGGAGCACCATTCCTGCTTCCACAACCCTTTACTTCCCATCTGCACAGCAGTTGACTGAAGGCCACCTGGAAATAATATGGGAGGCGCTACTCTCCGTCGTAGTGGACCAGGGTCTGGGCTTCTTCATTGTGAGCTTAAAATATCAGGAATCCGACCTGGACACCATAGACGACGCCCGTACCCACTACATCCCAAGAGTGATGAGACAAGGAGCAGCATCTCGAGGACAAAAGGATTGAAATGCAGCCGTGGTCCACTGAAGCGACCGCCGACTGAAGCGACTGACGACTGAAGCGACTGCCGACTGAAGCGACTGCCGACTGAAGCGACTGCCGACTGAAGCGACTGTCGACTGAAGCGACTGCCGACTGAGGCGACTGTCCACTGAAACGACTGTCCTCTGAAGCGACTGCCGTCTGAAGCGACTGCCGACTGAAGCGACTGTCCTCTGAAGCGACTGCCGACTGAAGCGACTGTCGACTGAAGCGACTGCCGACTGAGGCGACTGTCCACTGAAACGACTGTCCTCTGAAGCGACTGCCGACTGAAGCGACTGCCGACTGAAGCGACTGCCGACTGAAGCGACTGCCGACTGAGGCGACTGTCCACTGAAACGACTGTCCTCTGAAGCGACTGCCGACTGAAGCGACTGCCGACTGAAGCGACTGCCGACTGAGGCGACTGTCCACTGAAACGACTGTCCTCTGAGGCGACTGTCCACTGAAACGACTGTCCTCTGAAGCGACTGCCGACTGAAGCGACTGACGACTGAAGCGACTGCCGACTGAGGCGACTGTCCACTGAAACGACTGCCGACTGAAGCGACTGACGACTGTCGACCGAAGCGACAGCGGACTGAAGCGACTGCAGACTGAAGCGACTGCCGAATGAAGCGACTGCCGACTGAAGCGACTGCCGACTGAAGCGACTGCCGACTGAAGCGACTGCCGACTGAAGCGACTGCCGACTGAAGCGACTGCAGACTGAAGCGACTGCCGACTGAAGTGACTGCCGACAGAGGCGACTGCCGACTGAAGCGACTGCCGACTGAAGCGACTGCCGACTGAAGCGACTGCCGACTGAAGCGACTGCCGACTGAAGCGACTGCAGACTGAAGCGACTGCCGACTGAAGTGACTGCCGACAGAGGCGACTGCCGACTGAAGCGACTGCCGACTGAAGCGACTGCCGACTGAAGCGACTGCCGAATGAAGCGACTGTCCACTGAAGCGGCTGTCCACAGAAGTGCGTCCAATTGGAAGATGTCCATCTCTGACTGAGTCTGAGCCGACTGAGTGAACCATTCATGAACACTGACCGAATTCACGAAGCAAAAGAGTGAACGAATCCTTCTTAATTTTTCAAAGGCGAGAAAGGAACTCAATTTCACACGATTCTGCATCAATTTTGTGCCGAAATTCGAGCGAAATCTGCTGATGATGGACTGGGAGTCGGAAAAGAGAAGCAATTTAGTGGAAAATCGGAGGAAAATGCAGCAATACGCCTCCAAAGTCACGTCAGACCAGAAGCAGTCTCGATTCCCCATCTGAATCTGAGGCAAATACTTCTGAGAAAGGTTCCTCTGAAATGGGCTTGACCAAGGGGGAGTCCAAAGTGCCTCCAATCCAGGCGGAGTTCAGATCCTCAACTCCCTCATCTTCTTCTTCTTTCGTCGTCGTTGAGTGAAACGGCCTTTAAGTCAAGCAGGCGTTGCAAGCAGTGAACTCTGTCAAACTGCACCACGCACCACTCCCTTGTTTCACCACACTTCACAGCTGACGATTCAGAGAAGACAATCGACACAACTTTCGGGCAAAAAAACAAAATAAGTCCGACAAGGTCTAAGACCTTCGAAGACACCCTCCAGTCGAGAGAAAACACGAGAACCCTCTTCAGTCAAGCACACCAAATTGCAGTCGCGCCCCAAACTAGACCCAAACTGCCTTCAAATTGCATTTTTGTCTCTCAGCGGCATCCCTCCTCGGCGAGAAAACTGCGCAACGATTGCGTAAGAAACGAGGAAAAAAAAGAATCAAAAACTAAAGTGCCCCCGTTAGTGAGACTCGCCCACCTTAAAACAATCAAATGATTGACCTTCCCCGCGCCACAGTCAACACACGGCCGGGGGGTGGCTTCTTCAAAACATCCTCCGGTAGCCACGGGGAGACGACGAGCACCCCAGCTTAACAACCACTCAAGGAATATTTCATTTCCCGAGGAACCACAAAATCATCACCGTCACGAGGGGAGAACAACAACTCGAGTCACATCCTTATCACCGAAAGAACACACACACACTTACGGAAGTAGGAAACACTCACCAAAACATTTTTCTGATTCTCCTTATCCAATAAAAATTCCATACTCTTGTGCGGCCTCCTGGCTGCTGCCGCCTGGCCAACTCCGCCAGCGCCACCACTCATCACTCCCGAGGATTTTTTAACGCCACCGCGACCGCGATGGTCCTCGCCGTCACATCTCGACCCGTCGACGTCGTCGTCGTCGTCATCGTCGACAGTGTCGTCGTCGTCGTCGTCGTCGTCCCTATCGTAGCCGGAGGTGTTCCGCTTCGACGTGAAGTTGTACTTGAGCTGCTGGGGGCCCAGCTCCATCAGACTCCGGGTCTTTCCCGAAATCTTCGTCTCGTGCGTGTCCAGGTTCGTCTCAATGAGGCCGATTTTGCAGTGATTCAACGGCTGCTGCTGCTGCTGCTGATGGCGGTACATGGCATCTGGACTGGGGAGCTGCTTATGCTGATGCTGCCGCTGATGCTGACTGTTGTTGCTCATAGCTGGACCGACGGCGGCGGCGGCGGCAGTGGCGTCGTCGAAATTTTCCGTGTCCGTGTTGCAACCGTTGCCGTTCATAACACCGTTGCCGTTCAACTGATTCTTGAAATCGTAGTAACCCCGTTCATTGTGGAGGAATTGCTCGTCGATCGATTGCGGTGGAGCGGCCGCGTCGTCGAGCGCATGCTGGCTTGCGCTTTGCGCCCGCTTCTCGCATACCCCGACCACACGGGGTGGCTTCTGGAAGGGCGCCGCTGTTTGTTGTTTTGCACTCAACACGTGGTTACTACCAATGGAAGCCGATGGAGATGTGTTTCCATTGTTACAGGGTGACACTGTTGTCGTCGTTGTCGTCGGTCCCTTCAGGGGGATGTAGATGAAGTCGGGCGAGTTCTGAACCGGTTTCTTCGAGGAGGGAGGAATCGGCGGCAGCTGGCCAGCCTTTTCCTGTGCCTCGCGCAATTCCTTTTGCTGCTGCTGCTGCTGCTGTTGTTGTTTCTTCTTGTTGCGACGGAGGGAGAAGCGAAAACCGTTTGCGAAGCGTGACAGGAATCCCTTGTGTTGGGGATGCTTCTCGTCCGCCTTGAACTTGGACTTCATCAGTTCGTTGTTGTTGTTGAGCGCGTGCGATTCGCCGCTCGCGGCCGAGCACTTAACGGCGTAATTTGACATTTTCTTGTTGACACTGTCACTGGGCGACGATGGATGGAGGACTTGCGGGACTGGCGTCGCTGCACGGGGACTGTCGAGTTTCTCCGAGATGAGTCTGTTCGATGCACTGAGGATTAGACGCGGCGATTGAGTTAACACTGGCACTGGCACTTGCGTGTTGACGGCAACATTGTTGCTTGTCGGCGTTGCTGGGGAAAGTTTATAGCAATCACTACCGCGCTCGACTGCTGGCGACTTGATACTGTTAGCTGGCGACGCTGACTGTGGTGCTGCTGGTGCTGCCGTCGCGATGACGGAGCTGATCGTGATCGTGATTCTCTCTTTGATGGCGTTCTCTTCTTTCGGCGATGTTTTTTCCACGTTTCTCTCTTCCGTCTCTTCCGTTTTTGCCGTCTCTTCGGTCACGCCGCTCTCTTCGGCGGCGGCGCGCTCTTCGCCCGCGTGCTCTCTTTCGACGACAGTGGCGTTCGCCGCCGACTCTTGCTCGGGGACAGTGGTGTCGTTGCACTCCTCGGAGCTCTGCTCCTGCCAGCTGTACTTCGAGACGACGGGACAGAAGCTGACGCCCTTGCCGAACGACGAGCGGGATCCGGCGGGGAGGAGGATGCCCAGGCGCTTCTCGTTGATCGGCAGCTGGTGCATGGACGTGTGCGCCGACGAGACGAACATGTCGTCGTCGGTGTCGTCGTGGTTGAAGGCGTTCAGATTCGGCGTGGACGACACGAGCCCCATGCGCTTCTTCACCGACGAATGGAAGCGACGCTTGGGCGGCATGAGCTTCGTCAGATCCGTGCTCGAGAGTTCCTTCGGGTCGAAGTTGCACTTCTCCAGGCTCTGCGCATAGCTGGTCCTCATCGAAGTCGGGTCCTGGTCGAATGTCTTGCTGCTCGGCTTGGCCTTCGAATTGTTGCGCCTCGGCGGCTTGCGGATCGTCAGCTGGACGTGCTGGACCTCATCCTCGGGCTTCTGCTCCTCGCCGGAGCCGGTCATCAGCTCGTCGGCGGTCAGGTCGTCCATTTCGCGAGAGTTTCGCTTCAGGTTTCCGCCTGCCTCCTCACCGGCCAACGATAGGCTGTTCCGATTCGATCGCGGACGTCCCGAGTAGTCGAGCAGCGTCAAGTTGTTGTAGCTGGCGTTCATGTAGCCCGAACCGGAGCCAATTGACTGCAGCGAGCGGGCACTCTGCGACGTGTCCAGCCGCTCCGAAGACGTGGAGTTGCGACTCCGCTTCCAGCTGTTACTGCGCACAACGACCGACGACTGTTCCGAGTGATCTTCATCAAGATCCGACGAACTCGAGGCACTTAGGGTGCGACGCTGCAATGGCTGCCGACGCTGCGCCGACGATCGCCTCTGCCGGGCCGGCTGCTGCTGCTGCTGCTGCTGATGCGGATGCTGCTGCTGATGATGATGGAGCTGATTGTGGTGATCCTCAATCCGATCAAGATCGTTGGGTACGCTCGCGACGCGGTCCGTGCTGCTCGATTGAAACGCTGCCGACTGCGCCCGGTTGTGGTAGTTATGATAATTCAGCTCGCGCTGATGATGACCGACAGCTGGCGATAGCGCGAATGTTGCTTCCTCGCCGCGAATGTCTGGCAAACTGGATGATCGGTTCGCCGATCGATGTAGTGGTGCTGCTGGCTCGGGCTCTGGTGTGCTGCTCTCTTTATTTGTAGCCACTGCCGCTGCCGCCGCTGCCGCCGCCGCCACAGCCGCTGGCCGCCATGTGAACGACGATGCAGATGCGCAAGACGACGACGACGACGACGACGAGGTGGATGTGTTCGTGGATGTAGTAGCCGAAGACTCGTCGGAGGAAATCGGCGATGAAGAGGACGGTGACCGTCGGCTATTTTTATCGCCATTATACCAGCAGTCGCCATCAACCTCTTCCTCGTCTGCGCCGTCCTCCTCCACATCGTCGTCCACATCGTCTCCCTCCGCTGTGGCCGTAGCCGCTGCCGCCACCACCGCTGCCGCCCCGCCGTTGCTCAAATTCTGGCGGTCTATTTTTGGAGCATCCTCTGGCGGTGCTGCTGGCGGCGTTGTTGTTTGGATTTTGGAATGTGTTTTGCGCAGCTCACTGGGGTTCGTCGCCGTCGCCGACGCCGACGCAGAGCTCGCCGAGTGATCATAGAACTCGTCCTCTTCGCAAAATTTCTCGAAGTTCGGTATACTTTTCGATTTCGCTCGCAGCACCGAGTGAATGTACTCGCAGTAGCCGCTGTCTTCGCTCAGATTCTCGGCGGAACTCTTGCCGCCTTTGAGGAACGCCCGCGAGTGGCCAGCACCCGTCGTACTGAGCACCTTGTGCGAGGCCACACTATTGTCGCTGGACGACTCCGAGTCGCTCTTGCTGGCCGCCGTCGACGTGAAGTGCAGATTCTCCTCGAAGTCGATCTTGTCCAAGTCGAAGTACGTCTGATGGAGTCGCCCATCGGAGCTCTCGTAGCGTTTGAGGCAGCCGGTCGAGCCGCGATTCGAGTTCGAGCCGCTGCCCGGTCCCGCATCAATGCAGCCGCCCTCGAAGCTGAGCAGCGACGGCGACGAGTTGCCCAGCGACGAGCACAGGCCCTGCTCGTTGAGCAGTTGCCGCTCGAGGCTCTCGAATTGTATCAGCGACGATGAGCGACTGAGCGAGTTGCACGACAGGCTGTCCATGTCGCAGTAGAACTCGTCGAATCGCTTTCGTTGTGGTCCGCTGGCGGACGTGCCAGCAGTTCCACCGGCAGCCGCCGCCGCCGCTGCAGCGGCCAGCGCGTTCGTGTCGTTTAGGTGCAGCTTGTCGATGGCAATGTTCAAAAGGTCGTTGCGTTGGAACTTTCGTAGGTGGTGGCCGCTGCCGCTGCTGCTGTCGTCGACCATCGGCTGGCATGTCAGCAGGCCGCCGATTATGAATTCGTCACGTCGGGCACGTTTTGCTGGGCAAGCGAAGTCACGCTCCGAAATCGAATCGGGATCTGGAACGAGGAAGTTGTGGATGAAGTTTGTGTGCATTTTGGGGGGACATTTGGGGGGTGGGTCAAGTTACCTCTGTTTAGTTCGATTCGTATGACGGAACCGGTCTCCGACTCGGAACTCCAGACACTCTGGTTCTCGTACTGCGTCCAGCTGTTGTGGGTGCTCTCCTCGTCCTCGGAGGTCTCCTCCATGATGGGCTCGAGCATTTGACGCGATGACGACAAGTAGATGGCATCTGTTGAGTTTGAGAGTGGGAGGGAGGGGGTTAGTTTGGTTGGATCAGTACATGCGGGGAGTCTGGTCTCTGATCTCGGAAGAGGCGGCGCGGCAAGTGGTGGGGGGAGCTTTGAGGGCCCTGCGGAAGGGTGCGCAGCTAGTGATTCTTGATCCAGTTGGCGTGACTGGAGAGGAAAGTGGACGGATTGCGACGCGTTTAAATGACAGAACTCGAAGAGAAGCTTCCAAGATCGTCTCAATCCCTCGAAGAGGAGCGTTTGCCGTTCCAACAGGGAGGACACACCTCTTTTTGAAAGGATTTTGCATCCTTTGTCGAGTACATCGAACAAATGACAAGTCAGAGTGCGTTTTCAAACAGAACTCGAAGAGAAGCTTCCAAGATCGTCTCAATCCCTCGAAGGGGAGCGTTTGCCGTTCCAACAGGGAGGACACATCTCTTTTTGAAAGGATTTTGCATCCTTTGTCGAGTACATCGAACAAATGACAAGTCAGAGCGGGTTTTTCAACAAATTGCGCTCCAATTCAGTGTCATATCGACTGTCGGCCTCTTTTCGGAAAGGATTCAAGCTCGAGGCAAGGTTTGAACTGCTGACGCACCACAATCCAAGCCACAGCCACTGCTTTCTCCAGCCACTCTCTCAGGCCCCCGGGCTATTTCCACTCACTCCGTGCCGTCGTGTGCGCCTTTATCTCTCGCGTCGCAATGCAGTAATAAACAACGAAAAAATCTTGTCCCACACTCGCTAATCGAAAGCGGCTATAACAGATTTCGTAAGTCTTTATCACGATCGCACACGTCGATGACTAACGCCGCGATCGTGATTCACAACCCGCCGTGGCAGCGTCACACTTGCATTCACACCCGTTCTTCTCCGCGAGATCGTTCGCAACAGACACACACACACAAACACACAGACTCACCTTGTTGTTCGAACGCCGAGGCTGGTTCAAAGGCGGGTATCTGCCAACTGGACGGTGGCGCTGAGCCCGCCATGACCCCGGCCAAGTCCAAATGCTCCATGTTCCGGAACTGATCCTCCACCAGAAACGACATCGGATCTGCTGCTGTTGCTGCTTCTGTGTCTTCTCACGTGAATCTTAACCGATCGCGTTGCTTAGCGGTCATATGTCAAAACTGACATTCGATTGTTTATCAAAAAAAAATACAAAAAAACAGACACACACACACGCACATGCGATTTTTGTTTTTTTTTTTTTTTTCACTTCGATCTGGTCTCGCTCGTCACCGCACTGGTTGGTCAAGTTCAAGGCGAGGCGCACTCACTGATAGCCTGGAAACCGGAAAGAGAGAAAAAAACAAAGATGCACGGTTAGTCAACAAAAAACAAGCTGCAACTGGGATTCGGGTGAGTTGTCAATTTGACAACCGATCGATCCGGACAACCGAGCGAGCTCGATCGCGCGCATGCATCGAGAACGAGAACTACACGCGTCCGCCGTTCGTTACTGAGTCTTAGATAGAATATCTTTTTTATGGGTGGCGATCATTATTTTTGCCCCCCCCCCCCCCCTCTTTCGGTAGAGCCCCCTCCTTGGTTGGGGTTGCACACACACACACACATGGACACGACAGAACGTACGTCAAAGGAGGGCGAAAAAAATCACTTTGGAATCGGGATCCACTACCACTTCATGGATATTTTCGTTTTTAGATTCGCAGATACACGACTACTTGATGGGACACAGACTACCCCCCTCCCTCCCGTGTGTTATTGTTTGCGCTGAGTGCCTTGACGTCGGTTGCGGCGGCTGAGACGTTTAGCTGGAAGCTGAACTTTTGTTTTGTGTCGAGTGTCGGGCAGGCGAGGACACGATCGCGTCGTAAATTGCCGCAGAATGTCGGCATGATTGATTTCTTTGATGAATCAACGGTGAACGGGGGGGAGGCGGCGTTCATTTGTAATGAGCCATGGGCTTGGCATGGCGGTTGTTGCGGGTGCGGCGGCACGATTCGGTGACCTTGGAGCGAGTTCTCCGGTTTTTACGCGACGTGACGAATGAGTCGAGACGTGGGGATAGATGGTGAATGGAATTTGTTCTGGAAGGCGCCTCTGGGTGCGTTCCACGTTCTCCTGAGGTCGCAGTCCAGTGGCACGGAATATGTTCCACAAGGCGCTTTCTAGAGGAGTTTAGCGGCCACGAAGGGGACTGCAAATGGATGCGTTCCACGTTCTCCTCGGGCCGCAGTCCAGTGGCACGGAATATATTCCACAAGGCGCTTTCTAGAGAAGTTTAGCGGCCACAAAGGGGACTGCAAATGGATGTGTTCCACGTTCTCCTCGGGCCGCATTCCAGTGACACGGAATGTGTTCCACAGGGCGCTTTCTAGAGGAGTTTAGCTGCCACGAAGGGGACTGCAAATGGATGCGTTCCACGGGCAGCAGTCCAGTGGCACAGAATGGGTTCCACGTTCTCCTCGGGCCGCAGTCTAGTAGCACGGAATGCGTTCCACAAGGCGCGCTCTGGAGGAGTTTAGCGGCCACGATCGGGACTGTAAATGGGTGCGTTCCACGTTCTCCTGAGGCCGCAGGCCTTCTTTCTCTAGTCAAGTGCGTTTGATTGCGAACAACAGAGAAACCCAGAGACTCTAGTTTGAAATGAGGCTCTGATGAGTCACTGATTCTGTCTGGATGGTCGGAGAAGAGGGAGAAAATGCGAAACTGCAATGGGTTCCACATTCACCACAATTCTCACAAGACGACGTCCTCCTCGTTCGCCTAGCACCCCGCGTTTGATTGCGAACAACAGCGACGCATGTAGCCTCTCATGTGATGTCGTAGACATGTCTAGAAGGTCCGGGAAGAGGCAGGAAAAGGGGGAGTTTTAGTAGAGACTGAAATGGATGCGTTCCAATTCTCACCTCGTTCGCCTAGCGCCCTGTGTTTGATTGCGGACACCAGAGAGACAGGCAGACTCACGGCGAATGTCATGCAGATGTCTACGCGGTCTGAGAAGTGACTGAAAATACGAGAAATTTAGAGAACACGTAAAAAAGATGGTTGCGTTCCACAGACCGAGAGTGAAAACGAGCCTCAAGGCAAACTGGTGGAAATGACACAGGTTACCGATCTTGTCCCCAATGAACCGCACGACATTCCTCAAAAAAAATCGCAAGCTCCCTCGACGAGGATGACCCTGAGTCTGATGACTTCAGCCGCCGTTCACCAGCGAGGGTTCCGGACGGGAAAAAAATGAAATTAAAAACTTTCAGCAAATGTGATGTCAAAAAGCACTTCAAGCGCGTCTAGTGCGGGCCTTATCTGAGTCGCGCACGTACATACGTCAGCTGATTGACGAAGTCAATTGAAACGTTTCCATTCGGCGATGATTCGAGCGAACGACAAGAGCGGGTCGCAGTCACTCAGCTGATTGATGTCACAAATGTGCTCACTTCTGACCCCCCTGCCCACCTTTCATCCGCCGCCACTGACTTGACACTTAAAACACTCAAAAAAAGAACCGAATTCAACTGTCGACGATTTACTTTGAAGGCTCTGCTGCTCTGCGGCTGGGTGAAGGCTCAACAAGTGACTACGCTTGTACGCGAATTTCCAAAGCGACCTTCGCCGAGAGACAATAAATGTGATTTTGTTTTTCTCTTTTTTTTTTTTGCACAACACACAATTTATTGCTAAGCTTTATTGCAGATTTATATCTAATCTCTGCGCGCTGGGCGCGAGCGTGTGTGTGTCTCCTAATCTTGAGTTGAATTGATAATCAAGCAGAGAGCGGCAGCGGGGGGCGGTGGCGCATGAATGTGCTCAGAAGTGCATACGTAATGGAATGCATTCAGTAGATAACGAGTTTTCGAGTTATTAACACTTGAATGACACGAGGAGGGATGTGTTAATGAACGGCTGCGAATGGGGTCCTTACTTGTCACTTGGTTGTCAGTTGATGGGGTGGCACTTTGCCAGAGAGGCAAGGGATGACAGGGAATTGTTGTCGCACGAGCTGTCATTATGACACGTGGGGTGTGTTCAAGAACTTGATTCTTGCGGAAGATGACGTGGAATTTTTGTGAATCTTAGGAGAAGTGACAGAGATGTCAAGATGTGTTCAAAGCTTGCTTGATATAAAAGATGACGTGGAATTGTTGTGACTTTCAGCACAAGTGACAGAACTGTCAAAGAAGGGGGTTAGAATATAAGATAGAAGCGACTGAAGTGACTGTCACGTTGGGCGCGTTAACAAACTTGCTGCGAACGAAACGGACGATGGCATGGAATTGTTGTCAGCTCTAGTGTCTAAACTGTCAGTTTGACAGGTGGAATGTGTTCTAAAACTTGCTGCGACCATGGAACTTGCTGGACAATCTTGTCCATGAAGTGACAGAACTGTCAGTTTGACAACCTGGATGTGTTCACAAACTTGTTTCGTACAGAAGATGACGTGGAATAGTTGTGGCTTTTAGAACAAGTGACAGAACTGTCACAGAATTGATGGCAATCCCAGTAGAAGTAACTGAACTGTGACGTGGAATTGTTGTGAATCTTAGGAGAAGTGACAGAGATGTCAAGATGTGTTCAAAGCTTGCTTGATATAAAAGATGACGTGGAATTGTTGTGACTTTCAGCACAAGTGACAGAACTGTCAAAGAAGGGGGTTAGAATATAAGATAGAAGCGACTGAAGTGACTGTCACGTTGGGCGCGTTAACAAACTTGCTGCGAACGAAACGGACGATGGCATGGAATTGTTGTCAGCTCTAGTGTCTAAACTGTCAGTTTGACAGGTGGAATGTGTTCTAAAACTTGCTGCGACCATGGAACTTGCTGGACAATCTTGTCCATGAAGTGACACAGAACTGTCAGTTTGACAACCTGGATGTGTTCACAAACTTGTTTCGTACAGAAGATGACGTGGAATGGTTGTGACTTTTAGAACAAGTGACAGAACTGTCACAGAATGGAGAGCGATCCTAGTAAAAGCAACTGAAGTGTCAAGTAGGGCCCGTTCACAAACTTGCTGCGACCGGAAGAAGGCATGGAATTGTTGTCAGCTCAATTGTCTAAACTGTCACTTTAACAGGTTGAGTGCGTTGCGAACGAAAGATGGCATAGAATTGTTGTGACTTTTAGCAAAAGTGACAGAACTGTGACAGAATTGATGGCAATCCCAGTAGAAGCAACTGAACTGTCACGTTGGGCGCGTTCACAAACTTGATGCTAACCGAAGATGGCATGGCATTGCTGTAAATATAAGCTCAAGTGTCGACTGTCACTTTGTCAGGATGAATGAATTCACAAACTTGCTGCGAACATAGAATTTCTGGATAATCTTGTCAATGAAGTGACAAAACTGTCAGTTTGACATCCTCGATTTGTATAAAAACTAGCTTCGTACAGAAGATGACGTGGAATTGTTTTAGAACAACTTTTAAAACAAATGACAGAACTGTCACAAAATTGATTGACTGAACTGTCACCTTGGACGCGTTTGTCAGCTCAAGTGTCACTTTGACACGTCGAGTGTGCTCAAAAACTTGCTGCGAACTGAAGATTACATGGAATTTCTGAACAACCTTGTCAAAGTTTTTAGCACAATTGACAGAAGTGTCAGTTTGACAGCGTGGATGTGTTCAAAACTCGAGTCGTTCATTAAATGACGTGGAATTGTTCTAATTCTGTGGAGAAATGTCCGTTAGACACCTTAGGCATGCCTTTGACATTTTTTTGACAGAAACGACCGAAGACGACATTTCTTATTTGACTTTTTTTTGACGCTTCAAGTCTGACAGGCTGAATAAACGCCTTCGAGGCTCACTAAAACACATGAGTCTTATCGCGACTTGCTCCGGATCGTCTCTGAATGAGTTGCCGACGAGGGTCACCGTCAGAAGCACATTTTGATTAAAAAATGAACAATCATCGTCGATAATCTTCAACTTGCCCATGAAGTGCCTTTTATCGTCTTCCATTTCGAGAGAGAAAAACGAAGCATGAGCCATTTTTGAAGATCTCAAGAGATCTCGGATTATCCGTCAATGCCATCAGTGGCCTGGGCGTTTGTTTGTCCACGCAACCAAGGTCTCCCCGACCTCGGAAGTCAAGACGCTGTTGCTTCAGTCGCAATATGACTTTATGAGCGTGCTAGGTGCTTCAGCAATGTGTACGCACTTCCAGAGAAACCGCCGTCAACAACCGAAAATAAAGAGATATGCTCACCGGATTAGTCTGTCAAGTGCGTCCGATGGATGGGCTTTGATATGCATAAAGCCCCTCGACCTTCCACTGCTGATCGATCGGACAACAAATCACAAACACAAAACTGAGTCACACTGGGCCACAGATGTGACAATCGAACACGAACGCTCCTGCTCCAGGGGACACGGAATCGCGTCGCGGAATCTTATCACGGCGACATGCGCCTTATCAACCGAATGACGCAGCGATCAAAATCAAATTTAACACCGCACGTCGTCTAGGCTCTTTGTTGCCTTATCAAGCGATTTAACCAGTTTTTGTTCTTATTTTATTCGCGGTTTCACTGATTAAACAAGCCACGGACTAATTGCACTCGCCTGTGGCATTCCAAGCACACTGAGAGCGCAGCCAGCGTGAGGGGCGTCTTGGACCCTTCACGAAGTCAGAAACAGCTCACCCACGAAGTGAAGAGGAGAAAAAACGAACGACGACGAACGCCTAAGAATAGGCGGGGAACACGAAAACAAAACCAACCAAGCACTAGGCCTTGTCTTAATCATCCAGAAAGGTGCGTCACCTCGTGTGGTTTTTTGTCATCAAAAACTGAAGAAATTTTCATCCCATTTGATGAGGAAACAGACGCAGCACCAGGAGCAGTCTGATTTGATTTGGTTCACTTGCTGCTTAATTTTAGAATCACGGAAGAAGGAAGGGGATAGCTTATGCAGATGCGCGCATCCATCACACACCTGTGAAGTGTCAACAAGCCTCTCTCGCTCTCGTCGGTCACTCGTCTTTAGGACGTGAATTCACTTTTTCATTCGCGAAAAGGTGATACACTGCCGCTGTTGGATGGTTTTTTTTTTATTTCTATTTCGTTTGACGCCTGCCACTAGACTAGATCGCGCACACTCGCACTAAGTATGAGCAACTGAGCAACTGCTGGTGACAGCACAGTGAAGGGTGATCGGTTCACTCTGCCGTGTGTAGGGGTGGTGGTGTGACTGATAAGCTGCGCGTTGTTTTGTGTGCGTCTGTGGCGGCGGGGGGCTTTTCAGTGATTTATTCGACGTTTTCCACCCGAAAACAGGAATCTCGAAGGAATGACGGCGCAACAGCCGTCGGCGTCCCCCGTCTCGGGACACACGGATTGCAAATCATCGTTTGGCAGTTTCACCGCGCTGCTTGTGTAGGTGTGCTTTGGTTGGTTATCGGCTCAGACGGTGGTTGTCGCGATAAGGGGAGTGCTGTATGTGGAGCACGATAAGGGCACGGTGCGGTTTTTTACATAACGCGACGCTTGTTGTTGCGACCTTAGTTATCGGCTGGGACGACCTTCATCTGATTGCAAGGCTGGGGGTGGGTGGGGGGGCTACAGGGCAACAGCAGCAGATTCCAAAGTCAGTCAGCAGAATGAAAACAGAGCGAAATCAAAACGATTCAATAAGAGGTTGCATTTTGAATCAACGACTTTGTCTAATTTTTCGCACGATAGCAACTAAGTTCAAATGCAGTTTCAAAGGAGATGCACTGCCGTTTGTCCACACGTGGAGAGGGGAGGAAGGGGGCCGGGAGTTTTTTAATTTTAAATAAAAAAAAATAAATTAAAACGATTCAATAAGAGGTTGTATTTTGAATCAACAACATTGTCTCAATTTTCGCACGCTAGCAACTAAGTTCGAATGCAGTTTCAAAGGAGATGAAGTGCCGTTTGTCCAAATGTGGAGAGGGAAGGAAGGGCGGCGGGGGGGGGGGGGGGGGAGAAGTTGACGGGACTGCCGAATGAACAGTCAGGGCAACAGAGCGAAATTAAAGTTCATACAGTTCAATAAGAGGTTGCATTTTAAATCAACGACTTTGTCTAATTTTTCGCACGCTAGCATTTAAATTTGAATGCACTCTGAAAGAAAATGAAATGCGGTTTGTCCACATGGAAGGGGAGGGGGGAGGAGGGGGCGGGGGGTGAATGGGGCTGACGAATGAGCAGTCAGGGCAACAGTCGAAAATAGAGCGAAATTAAAACGATGCAATAAGAGGTTGTATTTTGAATCAACAACTTTGTCTAATTTTTCGCACGCTAGGAACTAAGTTCGAATGCAGTTTCAAAGGAGATGAAGTGCCGTTTATCCACATGGGGGAGGGGAGGGTAGTAGATGAGGCTGCCAAATGAACAGTCAAAGGAAAAGTCAACAGTGGAAAATATAACGAAATGAAAACGATACAATAAGAGGTTGCATTTTGCATCAACAACTGTGTCTCAACTTTCGCACGATAGCAACTAAACTCGAGTGCACTCTCAAAGCAGATGAACTGCCGTTTGTCCGCATGCACGGTGATCTCTTATCGCATAATTGCTACAAGCCCCATCGCTTGCAGTTCTCTTGCAGTCAGTCCATTGTCTCACCAGGTCACAGTCAAACAAAACTTTCTACCGTCATTTCCGGTCTCAAACGCCAGCAGCACGAGGAGAGAGAGAGAGAGAGAGAGAAAACCGCAAGTCATTTGATTACCCCACAGCCGGCCGTGGCAGCGCAATCTTAATGAATATGCAAAGCCGTCGGGTACAATGGGCGGGTGTCCTTAATTATTCGCCGAGCTCCAACTAATTGCCGGCCACAATGGAGCGACGCGGCGCGGCGTGGCGTGGCGTGGCGTCTGTGTGCGCGGCAATCTTTCCTGTTATTCTTCTTCGCTTCGCGCGCCTCGATGGCTAGATACGCATCTGGCTGACAGTGGAACGCCGAAGAATGATTGCGCCATCGGCGCGGAGTCGATGTGCTGACGGGGCTGTCGGGGCAGTCCAATTGGCGCATTCCGAGTTCCGTAAGCGACCCGAATGCATGTTGCCCCAGCCGGTGACTCATGTTCGATGTCCTTTTGAGGCTGCGCCATGCAAACAGTTCCAGCAACGGCTGCAAACTGCCCGCCGTGCTCGTAGTTTGCATAAGCAATCGCCACAGACAGACGCAACCGGTTTGCGAAATAAAAATAATTGAACTCGACGATAATCGGCAGCCTTGGCATTTCGAAGTAATGGCTTCCATGGGGCTAGGTGATTGCATTCTAAACTTGGAAGCGAGGCGATTAGAGGTGAAATCAAAAAAGGAGCGCACTGGCGCCACTTCGCTTCTAATCTCAGACCAAACAGTCGTTTGAATGGCCCTTCCTCGTCTGGGACGCAGCTTTTCCCAATCTGTCATGTCGGCGCTTAATCTCTGTAGCTGACAGCTTAACTTTCACTTCAGCCGGGCGCGCCACGAAAAGGGTTCCCCCCCTCGATCCAGCGATTCCCGGGTGATCTCGTTCGAACAAAGATCATTTGCGGCAGTCTACGCTAAGAGTGCATTTACCCCGCACTCTGGGCAGCAATTAAAAGCGATTCTAAGCCGAATTAACCCACAAACAGACTGTCTATCTGCAGCGGTGATCGCGCCTCGTTGCTGCTCGCAATCAAGCAAACGAGCAGACACCAGAAATTAATTGCAATTCTGGCTGGTAACTGCGATCGTAATCAACAAAGGGGTACGGTATCTCAGCCCCGTGGGGACCTCTCCCCCCTCGTTCAACTGTCCGCGGACAGAATGCGTAACAAGTACAGCAGAGTCCGCGATTGACCTTGTTCACACAAAAGCTGCCACTCGCTCTCACTCCGTGTCGCGCCAGCTGCTTGGCTGTGGAACCTCTTGGATACCCGCCCGGGCAGCGCGGCCACAACCGGAGTTGGGCATTGTTGCAGTGAAATTCTTGTTCGGTGAGTTACCACGCCTACGTGGTGGCACAGGAGGCAAGCTGCGCATACCCAATGAGTCGGCTATCGGCGATGTCCATGAGAGCCTCTGGTCTTCGGTCGCAGTCGCAGTCGCAGTCGCTGCTCACGACGTCGACTTGAAGTCCCAAAGAATTTATGGCGCGCACACGACGAGTGGGTGGGGTCGGGCCGAGTGTGACTTAAATTTATCGAGTGACAAGCGCGTAGACACGGCCCGCCAACATGGCAGTGTCCTTTTCGAGGCTATGTTGCAATGGCACATCTGCAACATGTTGCGTCGATTGGTTTTTTTTCTCCTCCTTTTTTCCATCTGAAGCCGCTGCAGCAGCATTCCGCGGCGTTAATTAGGCTTCGTGGGCATGCGCTTCTCTAATGCGCTTGCGCCGGCTGTTGTGGGAAGATTATGGCTTTTTGTACGGACTTGCACCGAATGTGGGTCAGATGTTGATGGTTGATCTTGGGTCGTGATTAAGTGCCTGTGCGTTCTTCGTGATCTTCATGGATAGACGCGGCGCCGTCGGTTTCGAAAGCGCGATGATTGAGTGGACGGTTTGATGGAGAGGCCTGCAAATACCAGAGGTGTGGGTCAAGACGGCGGCGGTGTGTGTGCTTCGTGCGGTGCGCTCCAGTCCGGTGCATGATTCAGTGCTGTGCCGGTGATGATGCGAAAGCCTTGTTTTTTTGCGAGTGCAATGCGATCAAATGTCAGGCGTCGACTGGTGTGGAGTTGTGGAGTTGAAGGAAACCAGTTTTCAGTGATTGATGGGGATGATCAGCTGGGAGGCGGATGCTGAAGAAAATGTGGACACTCAGAATGGAGGCTATTGTGTCAGTGATTCGGAGAGGCCGACTCCTCAGAAGGCATCTGGAAGTCTCTAAGGAATGAGAGCAACTCACTTGAGTGGAGTGCCAGAAGGTTCCGTGGTAGGACCCATTCTTTGCCGTTTGAGTGGAGTGCCAGAAGGTTCCGTGGCAGGACCCATTCTTTGCCGTTTAAGTGGAGTGCCTGAAGGTTCCGTGGTAGGACCCATTCTTTGTCGTTTGAGTGGAGTGCCAGAAGATTCCGTGGTAGGACCCATTCTGTGCCATTTGAGTGGAGTGCCAGAAGGTTCTGTGGTAGGACCCATTCCTTGTAGTTTGGGTGGAGTGCCAGACGATTCCGTGGTAGGACCCATTCTTTGTCGTTTGAGTGGAGTGCCCGAGGGTTCCGTGGCAGGACCCATTCTTTGTCGTTTGAGTGAAGTGCCCGAAGGTTCCGTGGCAGGACCCATTCTTTGTCGTTTGAGTGGAGTGCCAGAAGGTTCCGTGATAGGACCTATTCCTTGTTGTTTGAGTGGAGTGCCAGAAGGTTCCGTGGTAGGACCCATTCTTTGTCGTTTGCGTGGAGTGCCCGAAGGTTCCGTGGCAGGACCCATTCTTTGTCGTTTGAGTGGAGTGCCAGAAGGTTCCGTGGTAGGACCTATTCCTTGTTGTTTGAGTGGAGTGCCCGAGGGTTCCGTAGCAGGACCCATTCTTTGTCGTTTGAGTGGGATGCCAGAAGATTCCGTGGTAGGACCCATTCTTTGTCGTCACAAAAACTGGCTGAGACACGTCACTTTCTTCAAGCGACTCTCATCAACGCAATTGAACCACTCAGCCTGGTTCGCAATTATCCGTCGCTTTCGCGCTGTGCGACCGAACAATTACGCGTCTAAAGTCGGTTCACATCAACCTCAGTACGTGCATCACCAGGCACGCTCCAAGCGAAATTCGCATCTCAGCCTATCGTGGAAATCATGTCGGGTCAGCAGCAAGTCACTTCAGTCCCCCGGTCACGACGCACGCCACGTTCAAGTGACGTAAGTCCACACAAACAAACCGTCGCACACACTCTCCGCCGCGGACCCAATGGAAAGGCATGTTTGGGGCGGTGAACAAAGACACAACTCGTTTGAGGTCCGGTTCGGCGATCTGTATTGGAAAATCGGTTAACCATTGTCTCTGGCGACTCGAATACTCGCCTCCCGGCGAGCGTATCTCGCTTACACTTCCGCGCGGTTCGATGAACCTGTCAAGTGAGAACCTTTCTTTCTCGTTGTTCGACTCGAATTGACATACTTTTCTGGCGGCGTCCAGGCATCCACAGCCATCGGATACTTTCCCCTTCAAAGTCGCCACTTCTCCGTCTCCGTCTCCGTCTCCCACTCTCTCTCTCTCTCGCTCTCTGCTCCATCACTTGACCGCGATTTGTATCTGCATCTCTTTGATTTTCATCAAAAATTGGCTACAAATTGTTAGCCATAAACAATCGACACAGACAGACGCACTTCAGAGCGGCGTACGAGATTGGTTGGCGTCGACGCGTAACACACACCGTTCGGCCGGGCCGGCCTAAGCTGATGTGCGCGACTAATTCGCTACCGTAAACGACAGACAGGCGGCCGCGGCCGATGCATTCGATTTGTTTGATTAGACAAAAAACTAAATTGGTCGACGATCGATTTATTTGTCAGATCAACTGAGAACGGCGGACTTTCTCCTCATTAGACGCGTGAAATGTTCGCATTTCGCGTCATGATGGCGATGGATTCGAGTGGGGGGGTGGGAAGGGGGGGAGCCGAATGTGCGGCCTCCATTCGGTGATGTAATGCCGCGGATGATGGATGAGGTGCTGCGAGGTTCGGATACGGATCAAGGGAGGCCAATGGTTGCTGGCCGGTATCGTGGCGGTGGGGTACTTAGAGTCATTTAATGAGGCAGAGAGGGGGACAGGCAGAAGGAGAGGAGGAAGTTATTGATGGAAGTTGGCGAAAATCAGAACATTCCGACGAACTTCGATCATTAACGACGACAAGTGGAACCGAGCGTCTGTTCTTGGGTTTATCTCGTTCTTCGCCTTCGTGGGCTCTCCACAGCCCGACTGAAGACAGTCGAGGGAAATGTAAGTCGTTCCTCACCTTCGTTGGCTAGGGAGACAGTCGAGGGAAATGTACGTGGCGCGATTGGCTATGGAGACAGATGAGAAAATGTGTGCGTTTCGAAAGGAGTGTGACGCATAAAGCTACAGAGGAGTACCCCCGAGCCACGGCGCATTTAAGATCATGCCCAGCGCACTCTAAAGCCTTTGGCAACAGATTAAACGGCTTAAATTGACCAGAAACCGGCTATTTGCATTCAGGCATAGCCTGCCGACTTTAAAATCGATGGGCACCTCCTCTTTATCGGTTTCAAGGCCACCCACGACTGGATCCATCGCGAGGAACGGTTCGATTTTATGCCCGAATCCGTGATCTCCAGTCTGGTTCTGTCGCACGACGCTACAGCATGCGCTAGGCCCTCTAGGGGTCGGATCAAGACAAGGTTCAAGCTTCTTTTGAAACCCGAAAGACGCGGTGCCGTGTGATTTCTTGAATCTTGAACGAGAGATGTTTCTACAAATCTGTCCAGTGACACGTTCGTGGACAGAGCGGCAAACGCGGTTTTAGCTGGGACTTCAATTTTAACTCTCCGCCAACCTGTCTGGTACTGGCGAAGACGGTGCTACGGGGCAGCTGTGGACACGGAAGGCACTCTCTTATACAGAGCAGTCCAGCCGTGGGACAGTTGGCGTTCCCAAGGTGCCCCGGCTGAAGCCTTTACAGCGATTAAAGAGCAAGCGAGTTGGACTCAAAAACAAAAGAAAACAGTGGCCCACAGCCTAAGAGAAGACATCACGATCGACGAGGTAGTTAAGGAGCTTGTCTTTGTTGCTTGTCGGTGACATCGAAGTCCTCCTCGGACTGAGACTCACAAAGAGAACAAATGACGTACAATTGGAGATCCGACGGAGGTCGTTGCTACATCGGCTTGCCATCCTCATCATCTTGTAACCCGCATGATCCACTACGCACTAGAGATCGCCAGGCCACTGGATCCTCCGCCAAGTACTCGCTAACTCAAATGCAAGAGCAACTAGGCGAGTTTTTCCACTTGGTACAACCACCTCGTCCTTTAGAGAACACTATTGAGAGGTCCCTCGCATAGACACCTACAGCCACTCCTTCGTTCGTCTTCAATCTGTCGTCTGTGTGGCCACGCAAGGGGATCATTCAGCGTCTGATTGTCAGCAGGAATGCCGGTGGAGAATTTCTTTCTCTCGAAAATAGGGGAAGGGGTTCTAGGCAATCGGTGTCGGGAAGGAGAATGGTTGAGAGACGGATAGTGAGTTCGGACCAGAGTCGGAGTGTTCGCTAGTCTCAGGGCTGTGCCGGCTGCTCCGGCTAAGAGGATCTTCGACTCCGAGCCTCCTGGATCTGGAACGTGATCAAGACTGAATCTCTGGCATAAATGCCGTCGTGATTGCCGACGCAAGACGTCTTGATCTTGAGACAAGCCGACGTACGAGGGGCGTTCAATATATTCTCGGTATCGGGGTGAAGCTGTGGTTGTATATATAAATTGACTTATTTATCAAGTAATACTATTATTTTAGTGCATTCATGTAAAATATCATATAAATGTGATTATTAATTCGCGTTTTATCTCTAGTTAAACAGAATCATAATGGCAACTGAGACGATGATGGTGAAATGATTGAGCATCGCGCTGTAATTAAATTTCTGACTAAGCAAGGAAAAAGTCAAAAAAACTATTCACGAAGAGATGGTGGCTGTTTACCAGGATTCCGCACCTTCATTATCAACTGTGGTCAAAGTGGTCAAGTGAGTTCAAGAGAGGTAGAGAGAGCATTGAAGACGACCCCCGCTCCGGCGCCCCGGGAGAAAGCATCAAAGAAGTCGAAAAACTTGTTCTTGAGGATGCCTGAATAAGGGTGAAAATGATGGCAGAGATTGCCAAGCTTTCAATTGGTACCATTCCCACCGTTCTTCATGACCATCTTAACCTTTCAAAGGTCAGTGCAAGGTGGGTGCCACGAATGCTCACAGCGCCTCAGAAAAAAGTGAGTATCGCATGCTGTAGAGAGCTTTTGGAGATGTGTAGTGATTACGCGGACGGTGTTATGGGTCGAATTGTTACTGGTGACGAAACATGGGTCCACCACTATGACCCTCAAAGCAAACAAGAGTCCATGCAGTGGCATAAAAAAGGAACAGACCCCCCGAAGAAGTTTTGGGACTCAAAGGGAATCTTGCTCATTGAGTACAAAAAAAAGAAGGTGAAAACATCAACGCCACATCCTACGCTTCCACTTTGCGTAATCTGCGGGAGGAAATTAAAAAGAAAAGACGGGGTAAACTCGCAGCGGGTGTGTTGCTTCTTCATGACAACGCTCCTGTTCACAGGGCGCGAGTTTCTAAGGCTGCTGCGCCAGATTGTGGTTTCGAAGAAATCCACCACCCACCCTATTGTCCAGACCTTGCCCCTAGTGATTATTTCCTGTTTCCGGATTTGAAAAACTGTCTTCGTGGAAAAAGATTTTCGGATGATGAAGAACTCAAGTCGGCAATAAATGGGTATTTTGCAGAGAAAGAGGAAATTTATTTTTTTGAGGGTTTAAATAAGCTTATCTCAAGATGTAACAAATGCATTGATGTTAGGGGAGATTATATTGAAAAATAAAAACAATTTAAATTGAATTCGCATTTTCATTCATATCGATACCGAGAATATATTGAACGTCCCTCGTAGCAACGCTGGGCGATTCTCCGTCGGATCTGGAAAGTACACGTTTTCTCTAATTTAAGTAGGTTCTTCCTTTTCTTTGTGTGGCTCTATGCCTGCGTTCGAGGAAACCCAGCTAAAGCTCGGAGTCTTATCCTCCTTGGGTTGATGGCCTAAGGAGGAGGTAATCAGGTTTGTCGTAGATTTGGTCAAAAAATAGGCAAATTTGATGACTAGGTGGTCCAGGATGGACGACTCAGGCTCGCACAGTTCACACATCACTGCTCTGCGAGGTTTTGGCACGGATTTGGTATCAAATTAGGCTCCGATTCTCCATGCGCCACTGCCCTGCGAGGTTTTGACACTGAGTTGATAGCAAATTATGCTTGGGCACTCTCATGCGAGCTATTGGCACCGATTTGGTACCAAATTAGGCTCAGACCCTCCCTGCATCACTGCCCCGAGAGGTAAGTAAGCATGTTAGAGTGGATCTAAGCATGCTTGAGTTGAGTCTAAGTCGACTGCTGAGATCTGAGAGTGTTTTTAGACCCAGTGGAACTAATCGTAATGCCAGAAGAGAGCGTGTGCCGCAGAACTGATTTGTTTTGATTCCGACGAATCATTTGTGGCACGTCTGACAGAGATCATCACAACCGGGTCCACTAGGACCTAAAACAGACGTGCTTGGTGCCACTGACGTGACACAGATCTGTGTAAAAAATGAGGAAGAATAGACCGTCAAGGATGGGACACAGTTCTTAGCTCAGGCTCCGACCCTCCATGCGGCACTGCCCTGCGAGGTTTTTTACCAAATCGGGCACTCTCATGCGAGCTATTGTCTCAGATTTTGCAACAATCAACCTCAGACCCACCACGAGGTGCTGCCCTAAGCAGTACACAAACAAGTCCGACCCAGATTGGGTCATAAACTGCACTCTTTTGCCTCTAATCCATAATCAAGACGTGCGATATGAAACTGCAACACATTTCACGTTCGTTTCTGGTCCCACCAGCAAACCGCGTCTCACCCTCATCCCGCAGCAACTGGTTGCCCTTCACAAAAGTGTCTACAATCTCACCTGTGAACTGCAAACAATTTCTTGTCATTCCTCACAAGAGTGTATACAGGTGTTCCTCGCACTCAACAACAACAACAACACTACCACCTCCCACTCATTCATCCTCTCATCCCTCCCCCCATCACCACGTTTCACCCATAAATCGGTTCAAACACCTTTACGTTAAAAAAAAAAACCTCCAACTAGAACGAAGGTTCCCTAACTGTCCCCCCCCAGCGCCATTGTCTCATCACCACCGCCATGCAATCCAACACACATTCCATCAGCCACCGCAGCAATTATTCCTCCACTCGCTCCTCGTACATATACATACGAGCACAGTTCGCTCTCAGGCAGACACACACACACACCAGCAGCGCAGCAGCGCGGCCGTGTCTAATTAAAATGCAAACTACGCGACGGTGTGGATACAACAAACTTATGGAAGCGAGTTCGCGATAAATTTTTGCAAAAAAAAAAAAAATGGTGTAAATATACACAACCATTGGGGCACCCGTTCATCCGTGTACCCGTAGAGCACTCTCGTGTGTGTACTCAATTTTCGTGCAACCCCCCCCGCCAGCCCGCACGACGCAATCGAAGAACGAATGTCATTGCATTCAATTTGTTTGCTCGAATCGCATGCGGTTTTTTCACTTGTCTGATGATTGATGTGCGCAGAAATGAATGCGTTGCCGTTTTGGTTTTGCGGGCGCTCGAGAGAGAGAGAGAGAGAGAGAAAGACTTTCTCTTGTGAATGCCACAAGTCGAATCCGGGCTCAGCATGGGATGCCTTGGATTACTCATGCCCGGCGGTCGTAAAACCGACAAAACGATGAGAAATTTGCGAACAGATTAATTGCTACACCTCTCTCGTGCGGGAAGAATTTCACGAAACAACTGAACAACGGATCATTAAAAGGCCGGTGTGTTTGCGTTAAGCTCGCCGGCGCACCAAGGGGGATAATAAAATGAAGAATTACGATTTCCAGGGCGCGTAGTCGAGGGAAACAAAACGCTGGGAAACCGTTTCACTGAGTGCCACGCCATTCAACGGAGACTCGACGCTGACGATGACGGTGATAGGAATCTGGAGGAGTTCAACGACGGGAATCACTGCGTGCTGGAGCTGGATTGTGTGAACATTTTCTATGGGAACATGCTTCACTCACTGCCGAGAGCAGAGATTGTCCACAAGGAGATGGCCAGAGGGGCGAAATACATTTTTGAGTGGAGTTCCAAAGGGTTCCATAGTGGGACCCGTTCTCTTTCGACACTCTTCTCTGATGCGAACATGATGGAAACACGCTTCAGCAACTACCGAGGGCAGAGATTATCCACTCCTCTGGACGTGCGAAGTTATTGAGTGGAGTGCCAAAGGGTTCCATAGTAGGACCCGATCTTTTTCGACGCATAAAGGACAGGAGAGTGACCCGATCTCTGCTATGATGCGAACACGCTTCAGTCGCAGCCGAGATTGTCCACGAGGAGATGGCCAGAGGGGCGAACTACGTTTTTGAGTGGAGTTCTAAAGGGTTCCCTTGTAGGACCTGTTCTTTTTTGACACTCTTCTCTGATGCGAACATGATGGAAAATATGAAAGAAACACGCTTCAGTCACAGCCGAGAGCAGAGATTGTCCACCCCTCTGGACTTGCGAAGTTTTTGAGTGGAGTTCCAAAGGGTTCCCTTGTAGGATCCGTTCTTTTTCGACGCATAAACGACAGGAGAGTGACCCGATCTCGGCTCTGATGCGAACACGCTTCACTCGCAGCCGAGATTGTCCACAAGGAGATGGCCAGAGGGGCGAAATACGTTTTTGAGTGGAGTTCCAAAGGGTTCCCTTGTAGGACCTATTCTTTTTTGACACTCTTCTCTGATGCGAACATGATGGAAAACATGAAAGAAACACGCTTCAGTTACAGCCGAAAGCGGAGATTGTCCACCCCTCTGGACTTGCGAAGTTTTTGAGTGGAGTTCCAAAGGGTTCCCTTGTAGGACCCATTCTCTTTCAACGCATAAATGGCATGGTCGTCCAGCCGATCTCTTCACTGATTCTTTCGACCGTGTAATCGAGCCTGGTAGGTAGCTGTTAGGGTACACAGTCGGCTCTCTAGGCCGTGGCTCACTTAGACCAACTTGTTGGGTCCATTGTGCCCTGGAATCGAGCTAACTCACGCCTGAAAAATCAGAGTTGTGTGTAAACTTTTGCAGCGTCTTGTCCCTTTAGCGGCGAGGCTCTGTCTTTCTCCAAGTTCCTCCTGGCAGGCTCTTCAAACTACGAGTCATCGACTTAATGAGGCACTGTTTGGTGGGACGGCTTAAGCCGCACTGCCGTGAATTCAACCATTTCCCGACAATTCCAGCAGATTCTGATCAAAGAGCGGATGTTGAAGAATTTGACATGAAGCAAGGATGAGCCGTGCTTTGCTGGAGAAGGAGGCATGGACGCTAGACATTAATCGTCGGAATCAATAAAAAAAAATCAGTTCTGCGGTCTCTTTTGACGTCTGGTTTGGACTCACTCGACTGACTTAAGAAGACTTAGACTCAAACATGCTTCCACTCTAAGATGGATGGTAGATGAAAGGATTGATGAGCTGGTGCCTTACCCAGCGAGTGTCCCAGCAACCACATGAGATGAAGACTAAAACACTTGGCCACCCCATGAGGAGATGTGCCGCGCAGTTGGCCACTCCACCAGGAGACAAGCGGAAAGACGCAAAGTGACTGCATTCAGAGATTTGATGGCAGACTGTCCTTCGAGCCACAAAACTGGGTTTCAGGACAGAAACAACTCGATATTGTGGGCCATTCCTTCCCCGACATGATGTAAGACATTCGTGGCTCAGTTGGGTGGACTCAATTGAAGCCTCCATCTGTTGCATGGCTCATGGGACGGCGTCGATTGGCTGAAGCTATGACAAACTCCTCATTCTCGACATGAGGCGGTTTAGATTGGTCTTCTACTAAGAAGAACCAAGCCCAAGGCACCGCCAAGACTCAACAAGACTCCCCTGAATCCACACACAGTCTTCCCATCTCCAGTCCACTGCCGTCCCCCGGTGCACCAGGCGAGCACTTCTTCTTCAGAAAAACTATGCAATTTCCTCCTCTGTCACAGTCGGGTCCCCTCTCTCTCTCTCTCTCACACTCTCTCGTCTCCTCGCGGCAAAATGAACCACATGACCGAATTAATTTCGCCAAGCAGGCACCACATCGCACAGCCAATTCTCCCGTGCGACGGTTGAGCACTTCAGCTCCGGTTTATGCAACCTCACCTCCGGCCAAACTACCGGAATAGCAATGATGGGCGTCTAATGCAGTCTCCTCCACCTCCGCCTCCCCCTGAGTGGAGGTAAGCCAAAAAAGCAAACGCAAACAGCTTGCTCCATAGAATTACAATTACGCAAGTGGTTCCACTGGCCGCGACGGCAACAGCGGCGGCGATAGAGCGATGTCGATGGTGCGGTTACCTGGTTCACCAAGTTTCCCCCTGACTCACTGCGGCTCTTTCACATTGCGAAACTCCTTTCTAATCATGGACACATCTCTCTCGCTTATGAAATAAGGTTTTCAGTTCAACTTCAATTAAGGCTGCTGCCTACGGTGGCGGCTCTGTGGTAACTCCTTCAAAACGAGTTACAACGACGCCACGACGCGCCACGCCGTCACAAGCAGCAGCAGCAGCAACATAAACGAGACGTGCAACACACTTAAACGGGGCGCACACAACAACGGTATAAGGAAGCAATTTTGTGGAACGTTGAACTTGTTTTTGCCCCCAAAAGTGTGTGCAGAGCGACGAGGCGCAATTCTCGTCACATGGCGACAAGATGGGCGCTGTGACACTCAGATGGGGAGGGGAGGAAGATCTTGACCGGTTGGCAGTTAAAAACAAGGCAAAACCGGTTCATGCGAGGCGCCTGCTGAGGATGAACGGAAGTCGAGGTAATTCTAGAAGGGCGACCATGTGCGCATCACTGGAAGGACATCGGTGTGAGGGGACGAGGAGCCTCTTGCATGTTCGCTGAAGGAAGTGGATGTTTGAGAAGAACCAACGTCTGCAGAAAAACCGGCTCTCATGGTTCTGCGCGACGAACAGAGCGTGAAACTGCATCGGCTAAGCACTTGTGTGGCTGAGGGTGAAACGAAGAGGAGGACGGACACCTTATTGCCGGCAGCTGCTCGAAAAGGATCCTCCACGACGATCACTCGACGGAGGAGACGAAGGGGACTCGCCAATCGACGACGAAGAACGAAGGCAACCGCCCGGATTCAGATGAATACAAAATCCAGACAAACTCATTCACGAATCGCTTAAACTTCGCCAGACATCAGTCAACCTTCACAGCCGACGGCGATAAACGTTCTAAATGTTTACCCTGCGTTGCCGGCGGCATGTTAACCGCAGCTCGAGCGAATACCACCCACAGCTTGATCTTCGCCTTCTCCAGCAGGCGGTGGGACCCAGATGAAGAGAGGAGGAAACGAGAGCAAGCAAGTTTTAATCGTTAGCCGAGCGTCTACGCCATTCGCTTCCGTTTTCTTTGTGCGCTCTTGAATCAATTAATTACTGTCTTCACACACCGTCAAGCGCGAGAAGGGGAAATACCCCCATTCACCCTATCCACAGGAAAAGTTCATCGCTAGTAGACCCACCCCCCCTCCCCACTCCCCTCCACCACCTCCTTGCAGTGAACCGCAAAATTAGAGTTCATTCAAATACCACACGCGATTCGAGTGCCAGATATGTCAGAGAATTCGAATTCCTCGCACAGTTTCCGACGTTGCCGTTGTCGCTCTTTGGCGTCTTGTAGCGTCGCTTGCCGCACTCGACTACTGCCTCAACAGCATCTCACCAGCTCACAGTGTCGTTCATGTTGTAACGGCACTACGATTCCCTCCAGCTAAAGGTGAGCTATTTCTCGGATGCTTTTTTCCCATTTCTTGGCATTTAATGTTTCTTTTCTTCTCCCTCGTCTTCATCTCACCACGGATGGATAGACACAAACGCGGGGCCCGCCACGATCTGAGCGACGGCAATCGCAAGCGAATAGAGAACGGCCAAGAGACGACGCGAACGTTGTAAATATGCCAGACCAGCCAGACATGCCGGTTAGTATCGAATGGGTACTTGTACTTTATCGCGGCGCGTTAGCCAGCCAACACCGCATGCAAATTGAAGACTTGGCTTAGATCGGCAGATACGTTTGGCTGGCCATTCGGACAGAGCGCGTTCGTCATTCCGTCCGTCCGACCGACCGAGGGAGGCAGCGAGCAAACGATCCGAGCCGAGAGCTCGCTCGAACGGGCCTATTGAGGTCAAGATTTGTTCTTTTCCTCTTCATTGCCTTCTGCGTCGACTGGTGGCAAGGGGGGCTCGGACTATGTTTACGTTTCGCTTATCCAACCCAACAAAACATGCTGCGGGAATAATGTGGCAATCCCCGAGATTCGGTACAGATATTGACCTCATTCGGGCGTCGGATTTACGGCATTCGATCGGAGCGCGGCAGCTGCCCGAAATTAGTTCTCACATCGAGATGGAAGTTCATTTCTGTGTTGCCCCGAATGTAGGTGGCCAGGTTTTGGTCATAAATTTGAAGAAACATGCAAGTGTGGACTGCAAGTGAGTGTGGCCTCATTTGACAGTTGTCATGTGTCAAATGTCAGCGAGTCATTAAATCGATGTCGGGGGACGATGGCGACAAGGAAACGGAAGTCTGGGAGAGTGGCGTGAAAAGCATCGACATCGATTTGACAAGTAAACGTCAGATTTGACGGATGACAGATGTCAAATTTGAGGAAACCTTGGAATTTAACAACGAATTCCAGGTGATGCTGACATTGAGTGATGATTACGGCAAAATTAGCTAAGTTTACGTCATATTTGACGTATAATAGGCGAAGAATTTTGACATCGATGGCAGATGTCAACTTTGACAAATGAGTCTGACTGCCGACGAATTCCAGATGATTCCAACTTTAAGTGATGATAGCGAACAAATTTGTATCCGATTTGACAGATGACAGGCGTTGAATTTAAGAAAATCGCAGAATTTTGACATCGATGGCAGATGTCAACTTTGACAAGACTTGGAACTGAGCCTGACTGCCGAAGAATTCCGTACGATTCCGACATTAAGTGATGATGGCGAATAAATTTCCGTCAAATTTGACAGATGACAGGTGTTGAATTTAAGAAATGTTGACATCGATTACAAACGTCAACTTTGACAACGACTTGCAACTGAGTCTGACTGCCGAAGAGTTCCAGATGATTCCGATATTAAGTGACTACGGCGAACAAATTTGCGTCAGATTTGACAGATGACAGGTGTTGAATTTAAGAAATGTTGACATCGATGACAGACGTCAACTTTGATAACGTCTTGCAACTGAGTCCGACTATGGACGAATAAATTTGCGTCAGATTTCACAGATGACAGTCGTTGAATTTAAGAAAATCGCAGAATTTTGACGTCGAAGGCGATGGCAGACGTCAACTTTGACAACGACTTGCAACTGAGTCTGACTGCCGACGAATTCCAGATGATTCCGACATTAAGTGACTACGGCGAACAAATTTGCCTCAGATTTGGCAGATGACAGGCGTTGAATTTAAGAAAATCGCTCAATTTTGACCTCGATGACTGACGTCAACCGACTTGCCACTGATTCCGACTGAATAAATGCCAATAAAACCGTATGTTAAATACAACCGTGACAAGAATCTTCCATCGTAACGAAAGAAGATGTCATCCGGCTTACCTTCGCAACGTCAACTGTACAAATGACATCACAATAAAGTCGTGAGGTGTCAACAAACTCACAACGAAGCGTCAATAAAATGCCTAAGTGGCCTAAGTGGCTTTTTATGCACACAAATAAAAACAAAGCCAAACAAACAAATGTCCACACGACGACGACGACGTCACGAACATGTCCGCTGATGACAAAGCCATGCCGTGGAGTGTGTGTCCGTTGCGTTTGACAATCGAGTGACATTAAATCGACGCGAAGACTGTTGATAGAAAAAACTCCATACGCTGGTGCGGACTGCGAGCAATTATCGTCAACGACTTTCCCATCAGATTTCGCTCAAAGCTGCAACCTTCACTACGATGCTGCGGTGAAACTAAGACCCGATCGGGCATCATTTGAAGTCGGCGCACAGAATTCACACGCATCAGCATTCAGGTTCTGAAGGACATCGTAACGAGAGAGGGGGGGGGGGTAGAGAAAAAAAGACCTCACAGAATTAGTATTCACCTCGAGTGGAATGAATTAGCCGCAATACCATCCACAAAGTGAACGTTTTCATTTTGTGCATGAATATTCAACGGTTCGATTGAATCGCCGCCTGGAAGCGTGTGCCATGGCGGCGGTATTTCGTGCGCTTTGATTTGAGATTTAATCAGACGATCTCATTGAGGGAAAATGCACTGCATTAGCGAGTGAATTGCCCACACGGGAAAAAACCACGAAACGAGAATAGAAAACCAATGAAGGCACATTCGGGCGATTATCGGCAACTGCTGTCGAAGGGTAAGGAGGCTGTGAATGGCTGGCCAGGATTGGATTGCGGACAGCATCATTTTGAAGCGATATTTTCATTCTTGCGGAAGTGGAATGATTGAGAAATTGTTGTTGCCGCCTGTGATGAGAGGGGCTTCTGGTGGTTTTTAAGCGAAAAATGCGTTGTTTTCGAGATAAAGGGTGGTTTAATTTAATTTTAAGGGCCGATGTTGATTTTGAATAAAACACAAATCATTTAGGAAATTATTGTCATTTCTTTTTATTTCGATAATATTGGTATGGTTCAATTATGTATGGAACAAAATATCGGCCAAATGGCCGCCGCGACCTCGTCGGCACACCTCCATCCGATGGTCCAAATTTTCGACGACGCTGAAGCATAATTGAGGTTCTATGCCGTTAATGTGCCGAATTATCTCATCCTTTAGCTCTTGAATTGTTACTGGCTTATCGACGTACATCTTTTCTTTCAAATAACCTCAAAGAAAAAAATCCAACCGTGTCAAATCACATGATCTTGGCGGCCAATTGACATCGCCACCATGTGAGATAACACGGCCATTGAATTTGTCGCGCAAAAGAGCCATTGTTTCGTTAGCTGTGTGGCAAGTGGCACCTTCCTGTTGAGACCACATATCGTCCACATTCATATCTTCCATAAAAAATTCGTTATCATTTCACGATTTTTCCGTTTGTACGCACATTTGGACGATTAAATTGATAGAAAAAATCACGAAGTGCACGATATGCATTTTGATTTGAACGCCCATAATAAGCCTGAATAACTTTAACGCGTTGCTCGATATTGTATCTTTCCATGGTTCAAATTGAGTTAGTCTGAAATTGAGAAATGTCAAACGAAATGCAGAAAAAAACTTGACGTTTAGGTGTGGTTCACTTTCAACATCGGCCCTTAAACCTTAACCACCCTTGATAAGCGACTTTTTCAAATATTTTCGGTCGCCTTTCCCGACACTTTTTCCTATTTTATGTAGCGGGCTGGAGTTGGGCTCAAAAGGAGTGTCTTAGCCTTCGCCACAAGGTATCTCCGAAGGACGTGCAGTTCCCGAGGAAGAGGCGAAAGCTAAGAATTGCCTTACAAACCACTGTCCATTTTTTTTGGGTGAAAATTTCGATGTCGACAAATGGTATGCCAGAGTATCAGAATCGATTAATAGACGTAAGAACACATCACCAACGGTGCCCAGAAGTTCTTGGTAGCTTTAATAGGGCCGCTGTGGCAGTTGGAAGTTGAGGTCGGAAGACGCTCAAAAGCACTGTCTACATTCTACTTCACGTAGCGGGATGTTTGATGGCTCAAAAGAAGCGTCATCCCATTCCCTATAAGGCAGCAGAACAAATGCATCCCCGAACCACGCGTAGTTCTCGAGATATACGCGATTTTTCACCACGAATCGTTTCAGGTCACTTTCTCCGACACCGACATTGCGTGTCTGCCACCCTGTCACCCTACCACCCACCTCCTCATCTGCTGACCCACAAACCGACAGACGCCTCAACTCCTCTTCCATCATCGAGCAATCAAACCATTTCGTGTTGAGAAAGGTCCCAACTGGCAACTCTCCAGCGTGCACTTCGAAATCGAAGACTTGACATGATGGCTCTGACATGCCTCTTTACGGCCTTCTTTTCGAAATAACTGAACCGAATGACACAAGCTTTGAAATATTAACTCTCGTTCCCACGAGACAAGTTGCCACATTTATCTTTTCCTAACAAAATTCCATCCCACCGTGTGCAGTGCAACAAACAAAAGCATTTTTTTCCCCCATTTTTTCGAAATCTATCAGCGATACATACGGACGCGCAGTCCCCGCACAACCTTGTGGCCCTCTCCGCTCGCGCCGTGTCGCATTCCATAGATATTTTCCTCTCAAGTCTCACGGGCAATCCAAGCAGATTGAATGGAATTTCTATTTATAGCGGCAGTCCCGCCAAAAGGTGCTGACTACAGACAAGAACACAAGAACGAACCAAAAATTATTCTAAACGAAATTTTTTAAAGGAAAACGCATGCAGTCAGGCGCGCAGGCAGCAAATTCTCACGGCCAAGTGAACTGAGTTGGAACACACACCTCAATGCGGAGGAGGAGCGTGGACTGTGGGGAGGGAGAGAGAAAAGCTTCCGAAAAAGCATCAATTTGAAGGGAAATTAAATGGAATTGAGCTGAGACATTTGTTAAACATCTCGCGGCGGGGTGGTTGGGGGAGCGGAAGACACGAGAATGACACAATTTGTTGGAGGTGACAGCGGCGGATGAGTTGACAATGATTTGGGGGAGGGGGGCAGTCGGAATGAACGGAGGCGGCGGGCCTAATTGAGTTTTCGTCGACTAGGTCGGGACGTGATGGATGATGAGCGGTGAACAAAGCGGCGGCAGTGAGGTGGACGGGAGTGATTTTGGGGACGATTTTTTGGAAGCAATTTCCTGCAGAAGAAGATGGAAGAACTGCGGAGGAGCCTTAACAGAAGTCTTGAATGACTGACTTTTGAATTTGAATGCGTCGCGATGGGTGGTTGGGGGGATGTGGGTGGCGAGGGGAAGGGGGGACATGGATGGGGGGACGGAGGTGTCGTGGCCTTCTGGGGACGCACTCCTTGAAGCAACATTTCATCAAATTGTGAAGGAAGAGGAGAAGAACCTCGAATCAAGAATGAAGATGAGACAGTCGTCGTGGAATGGTGGGGAGGGGGGGGGGGGAAGTGTTATCCTGGTCGTCGGAGAATTCACTCCTTGCAGCGACATGTCCTTAAATTGTGGATACAGAGGAGAGGCACTCCCTGAAGCGACAACTCATCAAATTGTGAAGAAAGAGGCGTGGTTTTCGAATCAAAAATGATGACGACACAGGCGACGTGATCGGTTCCTACCTCATCTTCCAACTGCCACAGCGGCCCTATTAAAGCTGCCAAGAACTTCTGGACACCGTTGGTGATGTGTTCTTACGTCTATTGATCGATTCTGATACTCTGGCATACCATTTGGGAGCGGGTCGTGGTCGTCGTGGAACTTGAAGCGAGATTTCCTTAAATTGTGGATGAAGAGGAGAGGTCTTCGAATCAAGAATGAAGGCGAAATGAGGCGAAGCGGGTCGTGGTCGTCGAGGAACTTGAAGCGAGATTTGCTTAAATTGTGGATGAAGAGGAGAGGTCTTCGAATCAAGAATGAAGGCGAAATGAGGCGAAGCGGGTCGTGGTCGTCGAGGAACTTGAAGCGAGATTTCCTTAAATTGTGGATGAAGAGGAGATGTCTTCGAATCAAGAATGAATGAGAGGCGAAGCGGGTCGTGGTCGTCGAGGAACGCACTCCATGAAGCGACATCGAAGAAAGAGTTGCTGGCTGGCACTCCATCGGAAACCCACCAAAAAACCACATCCCTCCATAAGCCACAAGCCACCAGCTGATGTGGAAATGAAATTCCATTGAGCAACGCGTCAATCGGTTCCCAAGCGGAACCGCAATCTCTGTCCGAAGTGTAAATCAACCGAATGTGCTCATAAATTGCGATGCGCTGCTGATGAAATGTTACAAACTGCGGCAGTAATTATCGGTCTTCGTCTTAGTCATTCGCGAATCATCATCATCATCATCTGCCACTGCTGCTGCGTCATGTTTTACGACAGAAAAATGCTAAATCTGACCCCCATACCTTGGATGGAGACAGCAGATCACACACACACGCGGGCGGGAATCGATCCAGTGACCGGAAGATCACACAATAGATCGCGGGCAAGATCGCTGGGCGTTTATGGAAACTTGAAGCCTAATTAGCGATGTAATCTGGAGCCGACAAGTCGGTTTGTGTTTACGTTCGCGAAAAAACGGCGCGACGGGGGGTGTCACACGAGGAAATCTGTCAGACGAGATCGAGATTGATCGTGGGTGTGCTCGTTTAGTGGTGGACTGCTCCGCTTCGTGATCGGCAGCTTAAGTTTGGCGCGGTTTGAAGTTGAACGCGAACGGAGATAGTGTGTGCAAAGCCGGACGGCATTCCACTGGGGTTACGTGGGTGTGTTCTCAATCAGATCGGGAGAGATGCTGCCATTGTCTGCGCGTGGGAGGCTGTGCAAGGGGAGACCTCTGATGGATGTGGTGGCAAAATTACGCTGATTCTGTAAATTTGTATTCACGTCGGGAGGGTCGGTTTGATGACATTCTGCGAACGGAGACAAGCTGTCTTGCATTTGAATTGGATGGACGCGGAGCACTGGCGTGCTCGTTCAACGGTCATTGTCGCTTCGTTTGATGTTTTTTTTTTTTTTTTGACTGCTTGGAGAGACCATTTCGAACAGAAGCATAAAAGGAAGCTTGTACTGCAGTGTCGCTGGCTTCTTCCACCATCCTCTAGCCAACTTCTTTCAATTAACACCACAAATTCCTGTTCAAAGACCGGAAATTTGTTTCCCCACCGTGTTCAGGGGACTGCACAACTGTCAGTCAATGTACCCTTAAAAAGGGCCATAAATGTTTACCTCCTAGAACACGCACACACAGCCACTTCAACACACCCAAACACAGTCGACTTGACCAAAAGAAAACCAAACAAACAACAGAACCGGAAAGATGGCTTTTTTGTTGTCTTTTTCTTCTTGTCTGCATCCTCTTTGTTCCTCGCCCTCTCTGGACAAGAAGTATCTCAATAGAGTCGAAATTAAATGTGAAAAAGATCATAAAACAACAGAAAAGAAGAGAGAGAGAGACAAGGAGAGAAACAAGGGAGCCCCAGCGCTGCGCAGGACAGAGAGAAGATACAGATCAAGTGGAGGTCTGTCGTTGAACTTTGATTTTGGCTCAGACCTTAGCACACTCGAGCCGGTGCGATGGTCTGTGGAGCAGATACGAATTTCGAGGAGTTCTGCTTCGAGGAAGATAAACAAGAGACCGAGACAATTGATTACCGAAGGGATTTGTTTGATTTCTTAAGCAGCTAATGGAATGTGGACGATGGTGCGTATTGTGTGAGATTCGTTGACCTAGGCTGGAGTGGTTGGTGGGAATTATGGACTATCTTGAAATATGCTGCCTTCACTGTCATTATATAGCATTTGTTCGTATCTCTGCATCCTGTTAATTCAATTTTTGGAGTATTCTCGCGTTTTTCATCAATGTTATCGAAATAAAAAATCGATCCCCACAGTCTGTTCATCAAGAATTTAGCTTCAAATATCGAAATTGATGTGTATTTACACTTGCCGGTTATCGATAACAAAGTGATGACTTTGTAGAAGTTGAATTTTGTCCACATTTTCAATGTATTAAAAGCAGAACACAAAAGATTTTCAATTTTGACGATTCTTGAGACACTGGATTGAAAATTATGTTATCGATAACATCGATATATTCGAAAATGAACTGAATGGGTCATTTTGCAGATTTCTGTCTATGACGGCGTTTCATGTGAACTTAAATAGTGTTGAAAAAAGTACCTACATTAGTTCCTCGTAGCAAAAAGTTATCGATAACATGTTGATAAAATTCAAGTTTATTTCTGGAAACTTGTGATTGCAAAGTTGTCTCTCTTTCTTTATTGTTAATCAAATTTTGAAACAAAAATGATGTTCAAGAATACGTGTCATCGAAAATATCGCTAAGCGATGTTCAAGATGTTCAAGAATACTTTTGTTATCGAAAATATCGATAAGTTGTTATTACCAGAACCAGTAACTGTGCTTCTTCTTCTTCTGACGGCGGTTAAGTAGGGGATGGACCTGGGCATCAACCTTCACCAATCTCTACAGTTGTCGAGAACACATTTGTTATCGAACACAATCGATAAGTTGTGATAAACAACAGATTTTACAGACATACGATGTATCCATCTTTTCCCCCTTTGGTCAAAAAAAGGAACGAAGAAGGTGAAGCCAACCCAGGTGAAGTATCCAGTCATTCTTCCAAATGTTATCGATAACAATTCCCAAAAAATATGCTTCAGACTTTTGATTTTCATCACCATACTAGTTCACATCGTCTAACACCTCCATGATTCGCTGTAAGAAACAAGTATATATCCATCCCACTTGCATGTTATCGAAATGTATTGATAGCATATCATTTCCGCCTCAACTCAACAGACCGACAAACACTTTCCGCAACCACTGCAGGCGCAACTGCATAAACTGCGCACAGTAAACGCCTGTCTAACCTAAACCCAATTGTCTTAAACTATCGATAACACTGTTCGACGACTTCCTATCGATTCACTTTGGTTACTCCAATTCGGCGCGTATACCATTCATTAACCACATTTTAATATGGTTCGGTTTAGTTACCATACACGGAACTGAAAGTCAAATTGTGGTTTTACCGAACGCGAACGTATGGCTGGCTGTGTTATCGAATGTCGAACAATAGCGCACGGCGGTGGATGGTGGATATTATGGTTAACTGGATGAAAGTAGGAAAATGTTTGTAATTTGCTTCCTTAAACATGATGTTGGCGGGCGTCGGTTCTAGGAGAGAGAGTGTATCGATGATGGGCTCTCGAGGAAGTCGATCAGGTTGTCTGTGAGAGAGATCAGCTCTGTTGATCTCGCTTGCGAGGAGAAGCAACGAAAGGGCAGGCGGAGAATCACACGAGAATACACGAATTTTCACACCGAGTCACCGAGGTTACCTGCGCCAGATCTCTTTGTTGCACGTTATCCGCCATCGATCGGTCAGCGTCTGGCTTGCAGGTGTGTGCACAGAGAGAGCGAGAGAGAGACAAACAAAGGAATTCCAAAGAATTTACAGGTCAACAACGGTTGTCCGACGCACAGAGCCGATGTGACCCGGAAAATCTCACCGAAGGAGATTAATTTTTCCGTTTTTCCTCACAAATCGGATTCGGATTGACAGTGGTTCTTGGACGCAATCAGTAAACGTGCCGATGATCTAATTTTTCGCCGAAAGGTGTGGGCGACTGCTTGGCGGTTCTCAGGGTCGATCTCGGTTAATTTGTGAACACTATTTCACGGTTTCTAATTCTTGTTCGAGGGAAGTCTGAGACACGTTGACTACTGGCTTTCGTGGGACAATAAATTGTGTAGACTACGAGCCGAATTCGAGGTTCAGCCAAGTGAGACGTGCTACCAAGGGTGTCATGCTTTGGAAGTTCCCCAGACACACCCTCGATCGAAACGGTGAACAAGGTCGTGATGTGGAAGGTATTCGGAGGAGGTTTTGTCTTGGCTGGAGACGGTTGGGGGAGGGGTTTGGCTCTCAGATGTGACAGGGACCATGCGACTAAGACTCAATAGGACGGGATCGCATCGACTGAGGCCTCTGAAATGACGACGACCACGCGACTGAGACCGTGGCTCAATGCGACAGGATCGTACCGCCTGAGGCCTCAGAAGTGACAACGACCACGCGACAGAGACCGTGGCTCAATGCGACAGGATCGTACCGCCTGAGGCCTCTGAAATGACGACGACCACGCGACTGAGACCGTGGCTCAATGCGACAGGATCGTACCGCCTGAGGCCTCAGAAGTGACAACGACCACGCGACTGACACCGTGGCTCAATGGGACAGGATCGTACCGCCTGAGGCCTCTGAAATGACCACGACCACGCGACTGAGACCGTGGCTCAATGGGACAGGATCGTACCGCCTGAGGCCTCCGAAGTGTCAACGACCACGCGACTGACACCGTGGCTCAATGGGACAGGATCGTACCGCCTGAGGCCTCAGAAATGACGACGACCACGCGACAGAGACCGTGGCTCAATGCGACAGGATCGTACCGCCTGAGGCCTCAGAAGTGACAACGACCGTGGCTCAGTAGGACAGGATCGTACCGCCATCTGATTCCCTCCATGACCTTAGCCATGTGTGCTCGTCACCCTTGCCAGGGACCTCTGCAGAGGCCATCCGCACGAGCGGTAGACCCATGTTCCAAATCATTTTTGATCACTAATTGGACGCAGAGTCGTAAACAGTCTGAGAAGAAACACAAACCTTTCGCCGTCTGCCGCGCAAAGTGAAAGTCATTAAGTCGTTATTTCATTGTCTGACATTCATCTCGGGAGCACTGTTTTCGTTGTCAACATGGCAGATACAACAAGTGCCACAAGAGGTTGCGGCACGACACCACCGCGTTCGTTTGTTGTTTATCTTGCGTTTCAGCCCAATTAGACGCACCCGAAAAGTGCCCATAAACAGATGACGATCTAACGATCTAACGACATAAGTGCACTTGTCCTTGTTGATAGTTTCTCTTCGCTTTGTTTCTGTTTGACTTTACGACTGCAATTAAGCGCACCCAACTGCTGATACCGAGTGTATGCCACGGATTTCGGATCGCGATTCTATTTCCGCGCGAAACTACCGGAAACACACTAACAAGCCGAGCCGCGAGCCGAGTGACAAGTCAAGGAACGAACGAACGTGAAGTGAAGGGCAACAGACGGCCTCTGAAGATTTAGAACCGAAACCAGCACAAAATTAGACAAACGAAAAAAAAAAAAATGCTTTCTCTTTTGCGACTATTCATTCTGAGGCCGCCACGGTGGCCAGGCAGGCTGATTGGAAGCGCAAGACAAAGACCGGTGAATGGGAGTCGCGTCTGGCTGATGTTGAAGTGACTTAGATGACGCAGGGCTTATTGGACGCGACCAAACAAAGCCATTAACCCAGAAAATGTGAGCTGACTAGTGAAATCGGATGGCTAACAAGGGGAAACACTAATAATCCGTTTGGCGGCCTACTTGACGCTGACATGTCAAGTGGGAGAGGATGCAACGATGTCGCGAGTGATCAGGATTGCTCCTATAAGAGGACGGAACAGGATGTGATCAAGAGATGAGGACGCTGTCAAGGCCACTTGTGTCAAGCTGAGGGAATTCTGCGTGATCAAGAGATGAGGACGCTGTCATTTGTGTCGACTGTGGCTGGAGTCTCCTGTCTGATGAGGGCTCATTTGTCCCGGTTGCTGTCTCCTGACAGATGAGGGATGCCCATTTGTCCCGGTTTGAGTCTCCTTCCAGATGAAGGCATCACTTTCGGGGGAAAAGCAAGCCAGCAGGGAGCGAAAGAGAGGACAGTTCGGCATCAGATTCTGACATCATCACGATGCTTGATCATCTTTGCTGAAGAAAGACCTCATTTCTGAAGTGTCCACCGATGTGTCTGCCGTCCGCGAACCGGTTGCACGACATTTTTTCCCGTCTGTTGTGTCCAATTCGATTCAAAAATTCAGGCTAATAGCCGATCTTTGTCTGCAACTTGATCGCAAATTGAGATCTGACGGCTAGTCGCTTCCATTTCAGCACTTGCCTGGTGTCTGTGGTTGGCTAGGTATCTGACTGGACCGCCAATGCTCCGGTTTTTTGAACTAAAAACGTGGCAATAGGCCGCTCCAACAGACAATTAATGACATCAAGAACGTCTTGGCTTATGAACGACGTCTGCAGCGGCTGGGAGACGGCTTATGGAACGCATGTGCCATGGGTGCCTAAGTCCACACCCTCCTCCTACTGGCTAGGTACCTGATTGGACCTCCAGTGCTCCCGTTCTTGAACTACAAACGTGGCAATGGGACAAATAATGACGATGTACCTCAAAAAACCGGGCGATGGCTTAAGAATGAGGTCTGCAGCACCCGATGTCCATAAAAACACTGCAGCCGGAGAGACTATGTCCACACCCTCCACCAGACGATCCTCAACAGTGCCACTCATTCACAAAAATTCCCCCATGTCCACAGTTCATTAATCTCGCGTCCACTCCTGGCAGACATCACCTCAACTTTCTTCACATCGCGTCGGGGATCACAAAACACGCGACAAAATGAAAATATGGAAAAATTAGAGAAAAAATCTGACCACCATCCCCCGCCGCTCAACTCCTTCGATGTGTATGTCTGCTGCACGGGAACCGTTCAACCGTGCAGTAGCATTCAATCGAACACTACACGCAATCCAACAGCAGCCACAAGCACGGATACACATTCGTGCAGACCAGGTAGCACAGCCGCACCACACACGTACACAGCAGCGCTGAGGTAAGAAAACGCTGAGAAGAAAAAAAAAAAGCAACAAAACTCCCAACAACCCAGCCAACCGACCGTCACTTCAAATCAACTCAACGCGATTGTCTCATTCCTTCCAAGAAAAATGGGGAAAAAAAAAGAGAAAAACGAAACAATTACACATCGCATCGTGGTCGTGGAGTCCACTCACCTGGTTCTAGTTTAATGAGATTTAATCCAATTTGTCAGCTCGGCTGTCGCGGTGACGCAGAAACGGAGAATATCCTTCGCGCGACACTAGCACCAGCTCTCGCTGTCGAGAGCCAACAAGCACCACTTGCAAGGGAACAGAAAAACAAAGCACTTTTATCTCAGGAATCGCATGGATTCTCATTCACGGCCATGGGGGCCCACACACATTTGAATGCCCGTTTTTTTTTTTTTTTTTTTTCTGTCGGCAACAATCACAACTGACGCGGGACAACGATCAGGAACACAAAAGCCGGTCGCGGCGGGACTTGCTTTGAATTGAATGGAAATCTATCTTAAAACACGATTTATTTTCTATTTTTGCTCGAGTTTGAGTCAGTCAAACTTAGGACTAGAGGCAAGAATAAACGCGCACACGTATAAGAAAAGAAAAGAAAACAAGATACAATGTATCTCAAGCAGACATTGTAGGAGAGCGCGTCTCTGCGTTCTGCCGTAGTTCAAGCTGCGCATGTGAAAACCGCTCAATTCGAACTGTTTACCTGTGTAACGAACGTCGGCCAGCTAACCCCAGCTTCGAAGTGGAAGAAGAATTGAACACAAAACCTGTACACACAGATATACTCATACTCACGAATGGGAACTATAGCGGATGGCAGAGAAAAAATGAAAGAAAAAAAAAATGATACAAGTACTGGGAGAGACCTACGAAGTGTATCTTGTGTGGACTTGTAGTGGGAATGGTGCAAGTGTTGCCACTTGGCGGGAGTGAGTGACACTTTGTTGGGCGGCTGAGTGAAAACTCCGCTGGATGTGGTTGCGACATTGGCTGGAAGCGTGGGGATTTGGAGGCGGCCAACCTTGATTCCGGAATGTTCTACGTTCAAGTGGAAGGCAGCTGATGAGGTGAGTCGGGAATCAACAAGTCGGGAGCTGGGCAAGGGTCGCAGCTGGGAACGAAGCTCAGCTCAACATCCACACGGCAGATCAACCGTGCCTCCAGCCAACACAGTGAGCTCTTCCCTTTGCTCTTCCCTTTGTCCAAAATGTGAGGACTCTGAAGAAGACGCAGAACACACGACTTTCCACTGCAGACGATTTGAAGGGACAAGAATAAACTTACCAACACCGGAGCTCCTAGTCGGTCATATGCCGGAGTGAGCCGAGAAGTGGGAGGAAATCTGTTCCTTCATATCAAACTTGCAGATCGAGCTAAGAAGGCTTGAAAGAGTAAGGCGAGCCGAACAGGCAAACACAGTCGATCCAGCTTGAGTCGCTTACCAGCCCCGCGAAGAAATACCTAACGGCAGTTCCGCGGGGAGAGTGGTAGAAGAGTGCAGAGTGTGGGTTAGTACGTAGGCGTATTCCCGAAATCGAGAACTTGGGTTTGCGAATCGTGCATGCTAATGGCACGGGCTATTAGTATCTTTCGAAGATTGCCACATCCTTGGACGTAACCAAAAAAAAAAAAAAAAACACAGGTCGTATGTACGCCTAGTTGGGCCGCTGTGGCAGTTGGAAGATGAGCCATGAAAAGGCTCCAAAATCCTTACTATACACTGTCGATTTTTTTAGGTGAAAAATTCGATGTCGTCGGATCCACTCCAGTCTTTGGATTTCGATAATACATATCTAAACACAGAACCACAGGTGTCCACAGGTCGTAGGTATGCTTAGTTGGGCCGCTGGGCAGTTGGAAAATGAGCCATGAAAAGGCTCCAAAATATTCGCAGATGACTCGCCGATGATCGATCTATGCCAACTGGAAGTCGCCACTGATCACAGAGAGCGAACAAATTTGGCCACTTTTGTGTTTAAGGAGGCCACTCCGAGCTGGATGCAGAGCTCGGGGTAATCTCCCTAAACACAAAAGTACTCCATTTGGTGGAGTGACAGCACCCAAAAGTCGGAGCATAAAGAAGGAAATATCAGCCGACAAAGAGGTCAAGTATTTTGGCACTGGCTTCAGGCCGAGGTTCCAGTTCAACAGCCACTCGCAAGTGATTCAAAACCCGTTCGCGGACAGAGCGGCATAATATTGGGGGCCAGGGCCTAGCTTCTCAGCAACTACTCGTGTTGTGCGTGCTATTGTTCTATCACGAGTCGACAGAGCGCTCAATTTTGTGCGTATTTGCTGAGACTTAAATGTCAGCTGTCCTCGAACGTGTTAAGAAGGCCAAGGGCCTAGGCATCCATCGCATCTAATGGATTAAGCCAGACGACAAAGCTGCCGCTCTTCTCGGCGGACTTCAATATCTCGAGCTCTTACCGCCTCCCAGATCACTCGAGTATCTTCCAGGCTGAAGTACCAGCGATCAGAGAGTCGTGTCTTCAGTAGTGACTGCCCTTATGGTAGAGCTGCAGCGATCTGCATCGACAGCCAAGCAGCCATAAGGGCCATCTCCTCAGCAGACAGGCGTGGCTGTAAGCATAGACATCCACGCTGCTAGACTCGGAATACCGTTCAACCCACTCTGTCGCAGTTGCCTCGACACGCACTCAGAACATATCGGAAGCACCACAGCAACTTTACGACGTAGCACGCATCATCCATTTGACTGTTCAGAAAGCAACTTCTAGACACCAGCATACCCTACCCTAACGAGGCACTCGGGAATGTGAGGAACCTGCCCGGATAACGCTACCTCAACGCGCTAAATCTGCTAAGCGAGGAGAACTTCCCGCCGGCATTTAAGAACGAGCTACATGGCTTCAACCAGAGCAGCGATAGCAGTCATCGTCGAGACTGAATTGGCTACCATACCATCACCCCATCCCAATGTGACCAAAATGGACACACACGAATTTGAACAACAGGACATTGTAGGTGTCTGACGGAGCAGTGGGACAAAGCCCGCGTTGCTTTCAGTTGCAGCGCCTTAATTTGAGTGCTCGACTGCCCGATAGACAGACCTCTGCGAGCATTGTCAAGCTGGATGTAGCCCGAAAGGCATAAATCCGTCGACTCGACCACATGGAGTGCGATGACACTAAGAAGGATCCCAGCTGCAGCTAGGAGGGCCTTCGAGTCATAGGCTCCTGCTTCGAGACTGAATGGCTGGTGTAAGGACCAAGTCATGGTTGTCTCAGAACAACACATTCTTTTCCTCCATCCCCCTCCCCCCTCGACTTATTCCGTAACACGAGTGCAGCCTCCAACCCTAGTCCCGGAGAAGAGTTTTCCGGACCGGGGACAATGGCACGGACAAGTGGTAATTGCAGAGGCGTAGATCGACCTATACACTGACGGTTGAAAGACGAGCGCGCGTACTGTGGCAAAGGTCTTCTGTGACATCTTGGAACGATCCCGGGCACTGACAGATAACTGCAGCTGAAGTGGCTGTCAAACACGAACAAGCCCTCGCATTGAGGCATCACAACATAGCCGGCGAATCGATCACCATCTTCTCTGAGAGCCAAGCGGCAATAAAGGCCGTTGCATCAAGCATCCTGACATCGAAACTGGTTAGACTATGCAGACAGAGTATCAATGCGGTATTGTTGATAAATTCGGTGACCCTCTGCTTGGTTACCGGGGGCCAGACTGGAATCCAAGAAAATGAAAAGGCGGAATTCCACGAAAATGCGCTTGGGCGGGGTGAATCGTTAGCCCCGTCTAAGCATCCGTCTCAGTCGAGCAGACGTTTTATCTGCTGACCCAGAGACAGATTATGTGAGATTTCGTTGAAAAAATTCACTTACTCGCGTTGGGTCCGTATAAGTCCTTTACTGTTAGACGAATCGTCAAAAATATGCTTTGGTTGTCTAGACCACAGTTAGACCTTTCATATGAGTGCTCATTCACTCTGATCCGAGCAGAATTCTCGGAGATATTGATGATTTTGTCGGAAAGTTGTTCTGAAGCCTGACACTCGGCTGGGATTTCTATAGTCGCCCAGAAATTTTAGCAGGCCTACTTTTGCAAATTTGCAGTCTTTGACGTTGAATGTCTCGGCAACGGGGCGACGCAGAGAAAAACTAATGATGAGGGATTGTAGGCTACGACTTCGTCTTCTATGACGCACAAAATGGACGCTCGGAAAGTCCCGTTATTTGCGTCAGAATTCACAGCAAAAGAAAAAAAACATAGTTTTCGACCGTGTTTGAATTAGAAATGACAAACGCGTGCAGTAGTGGATTCAAGTACGAAGCGTGTCCTTTAATATGTGAGGCATTATTCATTGGTCTACTCGAAGTTGTACATACTTTAAGGAATGGCCCCTCTTACGGTTTACAGCTGCGTTTACTTTCTCTGATCGAAGAAAGGGAAAGTGGTCAATTGCTAAGAAGGTGTTGGGAAGTGTAGGAGTCTGTGACGATTGTCCAGAGATCGCCCCAATTGGAGAGCCTTATACGCTGGTTGGTTCATTGTAGCGTCACGCAAAGATGGAGAATGCCTCGATTGGCAAGGAACACTAACAACATCGTTTCGAGACTGTTCTCCAACGCGGAAGAGAGAAGTTCACAAGCAAAAGTGCTGCAAGTCCTGTCATGTCCTTGAAAAAACGGGATGTCTTTACGAGGTCTCGTATATCAACCTTTGTTCCATATGTGTACCAAATTTCACTTCTTCCCATCAAGCCGTTTGCCAGATCTGTGCCAAGAACAAAAAAATCCCATCCTGACCTGAGATTTTGGTAGACGCTCTGAGCTTGCGAATGCACAACCTTTGACTGTTTATATCTCGGCAACGGTGCATCGGACAACCAAATGGCCAGGGTCGATTTTGTAGCTTCCAACTTGGACTAGAGGATGGTGTTTAGAAAAGGAAAACTGTACCGTTATTTTGGGGAGATAATGAATTTTCATTGAAAAGCTGTACAGCCGTAAATTAATATTTTTCCCAATTCCATCGTCTACTTCAATCTCTAAGCTATCTCGGGAACGGTGCATCGGACAACCAAATGGTCAGGGTCGATTTTGTAGCTTACAACTTGGACTAGAGGATGGCATATAGAAAAGAAAAAATGTACCGTTATTTTGGGGAGATTTATCAAGGATAAGGGATTTCCATAGGAAATCTCATCTGTACAATCGCAAATTTATATTTTTTTCACTTCCATCGTCTAGTTCAATCTGTGAGCTACAAAATCCTCCTTGGACATTTTGTCGTAGGATCCACCGTTCCTAAGATATAGGTAATCAAAGAGCTGCCAACAGTCGAGTGGGCCCCCTTCTAACATTTCCGGTGGCCTGGCACGCATATTAAACAGAGTTTGAGCTGTCTTTGTGGACGGAAAGGACATCTCGAGGACATGTAGGGGCCATCGATTTGACTGAGATTTGATAAGAATTCCGAATTTGTGGATCTGGAGACTGCGCTGGCTGCTTGTTAGGGCCCAGGTTCACTCTACGGATGGTGGTAAGATCCCGAGATTGTCGGAACTTTGGTCAAGTTTCCTGCGCAGCATTAGGTTTGCCCTCCTTTTAAAGCCACTTTTTTGCCGGTAGTCGTAGGTAGGCCTAATTGGACCGCTGTGGCAGTTGGAAGACGTCTCTCTTTCTCAGATCTCCTGCGAAGAATACATACGACATCCAAGTGCATGCAGAGATGATGGCGACAGTGACCGATGGTGGACTCCAGCAGCAGCAGCCGTTTATTGGTCTTCTCCTTACCGCCGTACTGGTCATCACATGTCATTGCTTCTCCTCAGAACCTGACGGCCACTTGTGCCTCAATTTCAGCGCACTTCATCATCCATCTCGACTGTCATTTCCTGTGCTGTTTTAGCAGAGGAACCGGCAGCTTCAGTCGCCTAAATTTGAGAAAGTCTAGAACTTGATTCGTTTTCGAATCAAATTTGCTGAAACCTTGCCGCCCACTCTTTTCAGGCGCTGATGGCAATTCTCAGCGCTGTGTCCTCAGTCGAGACGCCGCTTCAGTTGCTTCAATTCAGTCGTCTACAACCAGGAAGTCTCGAACTAGCTCCAATCCGTCTTCATGTCTTCTGCTCACGTGACAGTCTCATGGGTTCTTCTTCGTCTCAAAAAATCCCTGAGTCAGTTCTGACCTCGTTCCATTCCCAAATTCGCGTCCCCTGTCAGGTCTTTCAGAAAGTTTGTCATCTTCTCGTCTTGACTGTGATTTTAGCTAAGACGCGTCTTCGTTTGCCTTCTGATGAATCCAGTCAAAACGTCTAAAATTGAATCATTCTCAGAAAGGAACCCTACCGTCTCCGCTTCTCATCACCAACCAGCATGTCCGGCGTCACATTGAGTCAAACTCCGACCATTTCCAGTGCTCCCTCGCTCATTGAGTGAGTTGCACTCGCGAATCGGCAACACTTCCCCGCACACAAGCACACACGCGAATCGAAACAAGTCTTCCGACGTGTTAAGTGCAGCGACAGAGATCTCTGCCTGATGGGCATCTTCTGCATTCGCCAGTGCGGCTGCGCGTCTGACTGGAAAGTTGAAACACCTCATGACGCGGCGCAGACCCTTCACACCCTTGCCTGCGTCACACTTCCGTTGCGTCATCAGACAAACGGCGGCCAACAGGCAAAGGCGCTCACGATTCTCGCGCACTGCGTGCAATCAAAACAAACGAACACACGACCAAGCTGGCATCGGTCACTGTTCACCAGAGCCGCCTCCATGACGGGGCCGGCCACCCAATAAGGAGCCATTGCGCGAGTACCAGTCCATGCCGCGAATGCGGTCACTTGAACTTGGACTTGGAAGCGCAGCAGCCGTCAAACCGGCCGGACGACTGCGGCGACACCGGCGCGTGTTCTGAAAGCAGAGATGTGTGTCGCCTAGCAGTACCCCGGTGGCGACTGTGCCTCGGACGAAATGAAAGCCTCCCCAATTCGCACATCTAACGGATAAAATACTTTATTGAGAGAAAAATTTGTTTAAAATCTACACTCGCCGCCCTCGGTCTTGAAGAAGTCGTCGGCGAAGGGATCGTCGTCCGAGATCGAGTGCCGGCCGACGTCGGTCCTGTTCGGGGCGCCCAGCTGAATGGAGTTCTGCGTGCCCTTGCCCTCGAAGTCGTTCAGCAGGGCCGGATCGATGAGGTTCAGGTTCGCGTACACGTACGCGTAGTCGAACTGCGGCATTTCCGGTTCGCCGGGCTTGATCGATCGGAGGCCGATGTGCGGCCGGAGGAAGCTGTCGGCCAGGGGGAACCATCGCAGCTGGATTTCGGGCTCCTGGCCGTTCTTGAGGGCCTCCAGCATTCGCTTGCGATGCTGCATGTAGGTGATGCGGAATATTTTGATCTTCTTCGAGACGTACTCGAGGTCGAGGCCGTGACCCATGGCCGCAGCTATGTCCTCCATGGCGGCGTTGCGCAGCTCTCGGCTGCGGTAGTCCGGGTCGTTCAGGTCCCAGAGGCAGCGATGGGCTCCGTAGAGCCGGAGGAATTTCACCGAGTGCTTGAGGCTCCACTTGCCCTCTAGCAGGTCGTCCTCGAGGCCGTTCCACACGAGCTTGGTGGGCGGCTCGTCCGACTCGGGCTTGGGGAACTCCTCCTCGGGCGGCTCCTCCGTTTTGATGGACACAGCCACCGTGCCGTTCTGAATGACGGAGACTGTCTGCTGGGCTGCCTGCCCGTCGTCGGTGGTTGCCTGTGTGGCGTCATCGGCCTCCGTCGGCGGTTCCGGTGGTGGTGGCAGGGGCGGGGGCAGTGGGGGAGGAGATCTGGGGCGAGGTGGCGAGCCGGCGGTGTCAGCAAAGTGATCCAAGTCCTGCGGTGAATCCGGGGCCTCCTGCTTGATCTTCCTGTCATCGTGGCCGTCGTGGTAGAGGGACGGGGCCGGCGACATCAAGTCGGGGTCGACGAAGTTCATGGGCGGCATGAACGGCTGCGCCGGCTCCTCGCGGCGAATGAGGAACTCGTCGGCTTTCGGAAACCAAATCAACTCGGTGGCATATGGGTGGCCCCTGTCGCGAGCCAACTCGATCTTCTTGCGCTCCGTGCGGTACGCCTTGAGGAGGATCTTCAACTTCTTGCGGATCCTCGGCTCGGCCATCTCCATCTTGTGGGCCATGTCCTGCACGGCGGCGATGCACTTTTTGGGCTTCTTGTAGAGCGGGTGCCTCTTGTCCCACAGGCAGCCGTGGATGCGGAGCAGCTCGATGAACTGGAGCGATTCGCGCTGCATCCAGGGGCGCTTGATGGGTTTGATGCGAATTTTCGGAATCCTCGTGGCGGCGAGCGTGCCCAGGGGGCTCTCGTCGTCGCTGGGCGACTCCGTCTTTATCTGTGCTGTGGGCTCATGGGCCAGCTTTCCAATTGGCTCCTCGTCTGAGTCGGAGAAGCTTTGGTTGTCGTTCACGTCCGAGGGGGCGCCTTCATTGGCATCGCCCGGCGGCTCTGAGTCCGACTGGGGTGAGCCCGGTGGAGTCGCCGTCTTGAAGAACGGCTTTAGGAAGCTGTCCGCCAACGGGTACCACTTGAGTCGGCTTTGGTGCTGGCTGCCTCTAGCCAGAGCGTCGGCCACCTTTCTGCGCTCCGTTCTGTAGGTCGACCGCAGAACGTTTATCTTCTTCACCACTTGCTTCTCGGACAGGTCGCCGCCCATCTCGTGGGTTATCTGCTGGATGGCCTTGCCCCGCAGGTCGCGGTCCTTGTACGTCGCGTCGTCGCAGTCCCACAGGCAGCGGTGGTTCTTGTAGACGTTCAGGAACTTAATAGACTGCTTTGACCTCCAATTCCACTGTTCTGGCGACGTCGCCTCCTCCCCCTCCTCCTCGTTGGTGTCCTCGAGCATCTGATGGATCTCGTCCATCTGTTCGTTGATGTCCCTGATGGCAGAGTCGGCCTCGACTTGCGATTGCACCGCGTCGCCGATTGTGATGCAGTTCTGGTTGCCCGAGTTGTCCTCCTCCAAGGGGATCAGGATTTCCGGATCGATGGTGAAGACGACGGTGTCCTCGAGATCGGAGTCCGAATCGGCCACGCCCTGGAAGCAACAAAATTCAATGAAAACCATGTCAGCCACCGTCGATGACACATGCGTACGTCTGTCTTTTTGAACTTATCCGCTCGCGGAATGTTCCGCAGGAACGAGTCGGCCAGCGCGAACCACTTCAACTTGGTCTTGGCGCCCACCCCCTTGCGGATGCGCTGCTTTATCCTCCGCTTCTCGTACCGATACGTGGACCGTATCACGTTGATTTTCTGTATAACCTGCTCCATTGTCACCTCGTCGCCCATGGCGGCCGTGATGTCAATCATGGCCGCCTTGCGCATCTTTCGGTTCTTATTGTGCGGATCCTTGTGGTCCCACAGGCACCGATGGGAGCCGTACAAGCGCAGCAATTTGATCAACTGCTTGGCGCTCCACTTCTCCACCTCGTACTCCTCGTTCTCCAGATAGACCGGCTTGAATTCCTCCGGCATTGTGATTCCGGTTTCCTGCGAGAGTTGGGGGATGAGTTAATTTGTTGCACTCCCAGACGTTCGACGAATTACCTGCCGCATCGCGGAGAATATTGCACGGTTCTCCTCCTCATCGCGGGGCACCCAGACGCGGGACTTACCCTGGAATGAATAGGACGACATTCGGCCTATTTTGCACGCTCCGCTTTCTGTTAATTTTTCTTAAACTTCTGAACGTGAAAATATTTTCAGCAGCCAGCCACTGGCAGCAACACAACAACAACTGCGAGAGAAACGTCAAATTGTGTGGATCGTGTGGATGGCAGACTGCTTGTGGACCATCCACCGGTTTCGTTGGTTTGTGGAACTCATTTCGAGAAGCACTGGCTGACACTGAGCACAGACACGAACCGTATCGGCGACGAAACGAGCGCACGAACCGCAGTGTGTTTCGGAATCGGGAAAAAAATGTGAAACGGTTTCGAAATAAAACGCACGCGTGAGTAGAAAACGAAAAAAACAAAAACGAACTTTATTGACTTCCTTAAGAATCTACAAATGTGTCACTACAATCTAGTCCTGGCAAGGGGTTCCCTTGATGAGATCGGTGTTCTTGCCCGTCAGCACGCGGTAGTTGATCTCGTCGTTGTCCAGCTGCTTGTAGATGAACACCGGCATCCGATCGGACAGCACCCAGATATTGCCGTCCGCATCGAGCTTCAGGTCGTTGGGGAAGACGAGCGCCGTCGAATCGGAGTCCACGAGGCCCTGCGAATCGGCGTTGAGCGGCTTCTTTGTGTTCCAACATCCGATGGCGTCCTTGTTCACTTGCGTGTAGAAGATCACTCCGGTCTCCTTGTCGTACACCTCAGCCGTTGACTGTCCGTTTGCGCCACGATCGCCGAGCAGTTTGAAGTCGTAGTAGGCGGCGTCACTCTGGACGTGCGTTTCGTTCTGCAGAACGCGATTGGAGACGACGAACTCCTTGGTGCTGGCCAGTGCGTGGAAGTAGATGTCACGTGTGTCGTCGGGCTTCATGCTGCCAACGGCCATGCCGAAGACACCGTCGGTCCATTGGAAGTTCACGCCGCCGACGTTGAAGTCCCCATTCAGCGGGTCGAAGTGGAAGAAGTTGTGCTTGACGCGCCACGAACGATCCTTCTTCAGCGAGTAGACGACCACTCCGTAGGCGCCCAGGTCGGGAACGTACGCGTGCGCGTTGTCACAGTCCTCCGGGGTTGTGTCGATGATCTGGAAGAAGGGGGTAGGGGGTAGTGGTTAGAGAGGGGGGATCTTTCTCGGGAATGCACGGCGAACTAACGATGTTGGCGAGGAAGGAGTCCTCCTTCACCTGTCCCTTGGGAATGGCAAAGCGGCGCACCAGCCGATCGGTCTTCAGGTCAAAGATGACAATGGCGCCGGGCGTGATCTGCTTCGGGCTGCCCAGGATGTCCGAGAGGCCGGTGTCGAAGACCCACAGGCGGTCACAAACGTCCACTTGCATGCGGAAGATCGAGATGAGCGTCGAGTTGTCCTTCAGCTGTCCTTCAAGCTGTTCCGCCTTGTCTGCGTCCAAGCGGCCGCCTAAAAGCGAGAATCTACGTCAGGAAACTGCGTGTGTGTGTGTGTGGAAGGGACTCCGTGCTTGTTTACCTGACTTCTTGTTGGCGTCGACGGGGCTCACGTCAATGGGCAGCTGATTGGCCTCCCAGCTGGGGTATGGACGCAGCCTTGCCGGCTGCTCGTTCGCCTCCAGGTCAATGTAGTTGAGGGTGGCCGCTACTCCAGCTCGCCATCTAAAATTGTGAAGAAGTTCGTCATGTGATTTTGAGGGAAACACGGGGTCACTGTTCGGTTCGCGGGACTTTCGATTGAATTTACGAATCACCCTGTGCACGATAGTCGCGGTTGCAGCGGCATTTTGTCTTGAGTGGGGTCTGGTAATTGCGACCACCAATCGAAGTCACTTGGAGAAACTTCAATTCGAATGCAAATCGTCGATTACGAAGTTTTAATGAACCGCGGCAACGTCTGAACATCGCTCAATGGCGTCGAAACTCTTGCCGGAGACCCTCCGAGAAGCGGGCAATCAATGAATCATGGAAGGCCAACAAAAAAGGTGCACAAAAAGTGAGCAATTACTTTCGGCAGTGCCCAGCAGCAACACAGATACTTGTCGAAGCGCGCCGACCGCCCGCCACAGTGGCAGTGGGTAGCGGTAATTAGAATGTCGACGCGGTCGAGTGGTCACAAGCGACATTGGTTATGACATCTTTGCCCAGTCACATGACTGATCTGGTGGCGTTAATGTGTGTCCTGAGGGGGGGCAGTAGAGGGGGAGAGAAAGTAAGCCAGCGACAATCAAGGCTGCCCACCGGTGGGATAAGGAGCGGCTTCACGAGGTTTATCTCGTGGATTAGATGGTGGCCCCCACATGGCCCCTGCGAGCGTCTGATTAGTGAGCAGACAAGCGTTGTTGTCGGCAAGGCCGGCTGATAACAAGAATGTTGTTTTCCGGCGCAGTTTGCCTTGGCGATTCGGTGGTTCGTGGTATGGTTCGGTTGAAAGATCACCGATTTGGTTGTGTTTATGCGACGCCGGAATGAGTGCGACGGCGAGGTGAGAGGGGTGGGTCTGGGGGGGGGGAGGCTCAAGGTGGGTGTGGATTGGAGGAAGGCGTGAGAGGCGCTTGGAATCAGGTGTGGAACGCATTGACGACAGGGAGGCGTTGCACGCTTGTAATTTGTTGAAGGACACGGCGTCGGGCTTGACGATTAGGAAGGTCTGGAGGCCTTGAATAGAGGTGGTCGAGAATGCCAGCAAAGGCAACGAGACTGAGGATGATAGACTTGAGATAGAACGGAACCGGAAGTCAGTCGTTCTCTTTTGTGGAAGCCCCAAGATTAGAGCGACCTAGAGTTCAAATTTTGAAGCTGTAGCCGAGGGCGCAGGACACAGACGGAAACGGAAACGGACCGGAATTGAGTCGTTTCCTTCTGTGGAAGCTTGAAGAAAAGAAGGGCCTCGAGCCCAAATTCCAGACTCCAGCAAGTCTAGAGCTGTGGCCGGGGGCGCAGGGCACTGACGGGAACGGACCGGAATTCAGACGTGGAAGCCTGAAGACAAGAAGGGCCTCGAACCCAAATTCCGGACCCCAACGGAGACAACGAGACTAGAGCTGTGGCCGAGGGCACAGGGCACTGACGGGAACGGACCGGAATTCAGTCGTTCCCTTCTGTGGAAGCCTCAAGATTAGAGGGGCCTAGAGTCAAAATCCCAGACTCCAGCAAGTCTAGAGCTGTGGCCGAGGGCGCAGGGCACTGACGGGAACGGACCGGAATTCAGACGTGGAAGCCTGAAGACAAGAAGGGCCTCGAACCCAAATTCCGGACCCCAACGGAGACAACGAGACTAGAGCTGTGGCCGAGGGCACAGGGCACTGACGGGAACGGACCGGAATTTAGTCGTTCCCTTTTGTGGAACCCTCAAGATTAGAGGGGCCTAGAGTCAAAATCCCAGACTTCAGCAAGTCTAGAGCTGTGGCCGAGGGCGCAGGGCACTGACGGGAATGGACCGGAATTCAGTCGTTCCCTTCTGTGGAAGCCTCGAGATTAGAGGGGCATCGAGTCCAAATTTTGAAGCTGTGGCCGAGGGCGCAGGACACAGACTGGAACGGACCGGAATTCAGACGTTTCCTACTGTGGAAGCCAAGATTAGAGAGGCCTCGAGTCCAAACTCCAGCTGAGACAACGAGTCTTGAGCTGTGACCGAGGACACAGGACACAGACTTGAACGGACCGGGATTCAGACGTAGAAGCCTGAAGACAAGAAGGGCCACGAGCCCAAATTCCGGTCTCCAGCTGAGACAACGAGGCTGGAGCAGTGGCCGATGTCAGGCTCCAGAAAGGACGAAAACGACCGTTCAGCCTTGAGTCGAAATCCCAAAGAACGACGACAGCAAACATCTGCTGACTAAAACAAGTCAAATCCGCTGTCAATCAGCGTCGGATCCTCTCCTTAATCCCTTCCTTCAACAAAAACCCATCAGCGTCTCGCCATTAACTCAAAAAAGAAACCAAAAAAACAAGCAGAAACGAACAAAAAACCAAAAAACTGAATGCCAACAAAATCGTTTCCAGAATCTACTTTGAAACCAAATAGACAGAGATCCACTGCGGGTTTGTTCAACACAGTTTCTGGTGCATTCCTGGCGTTTCTTTGTTTCAACTTCCGCATGGTTGCCTTCACAGGATTAGCTCTTGTCGCCCGCCTCGCCCCGTTCCGCCCCGCATGACGAAACATGAACATTGTCTTTGGGCATCGCATCGTCGTTATGCTCCTCTTGGCGCTGCAACAAAGGACAACAACTTTCCAAGAAGAAAAGGAGCAAAAAAAAAAAAAAGAAAAGAAAGAAAATGTTTTCCATAAAAAAAGAGAAAAGGATTCAAAAGGTGGCGCGGGTGGGGGGTTTTCGCTGACTTCGACGCAAAAGTTTCGTTCGCTTCTCATTTTCTCGTTCTCGTTTTTTTTTTTTGCTTTCTGTCTTTATGTCTATTCCCTGATTAAGTATCTAACTGTCTCCGATATCTCAAACAACAAGTATTCGGAAAAGTGTATAGGTTGCGAGTTTCGCCTTTTTAACTCGCAACCGGTGGGAGTGGGGGGCGTGTGGGGGGAGGCGCACTCAGGACATTTATAAGACGAAGTCGTTTGTAGCGAGCCGGGATTTTGATGCGATATGAAAGTTTTAAGGGCCCGTTCGAGTGCAAAAAGTTTGTTGCTGAATGCGGGGAGGGGGAGGCAGAGTGGGGGGAGTGGAAAGGGGGTCGAAGGGAGGCAAGGTGTCATATGATCGACGGTGATTTGAAGAGAAATCGGGCCGGAAATTGAAAATTTCTTTTGGGGTACCACAAGGGTGGATGGTTTGTCCTATACTTTTGCCCTGGATTGGAAATCCATTCTATTCGACAACAGAGAAGCTTGCAGGACAGAAAAACGATTCAAATGCCATTCAAAGTTATTTTTTTTTTTTTTATTTGAGCGCTCAAGGGATTGCTAATGCCCTTAAGTGTCCGGGGTCAAGACACAGCACGGGCCGAAGGTATAGAGGGAGAAAGGGAGACGAGGTACATGTGCACATTGATCTTAAATATCTGCGGGTTGTAGTCTGTGGGAAATATAGGGCTGGGAAGAGCATTCCAAAGTCCCGTAGTTCGGCTGAAGAACGAGTCTCTAAATTTAACTGTGCGTCCGAAAGTAGGCTTAAGGGTAAACTGATGAGCATTCCTGGCGAGACGAGTATTGCGGGTGAATTCATGGAGATGCGGAATGCAGTTGGCTAGCTCACTTGAGCATCGTTTGTTGAAAAAGCGATCAAATACGGACAAAGAAGAAACGGTACGTCGATGTTGGAGCGAGTCTAATGACTTTGCGACACTTGTTGTCTCCTATAAGTTTTATCGCTCGCTTTTGAATTCTATCTAGTAGGTGCAGGGTGGTCTTTGGGGCACCAGACCAGATATGAGCGTTGTACTCAAGCTTGGGGCGGATATACGCCTCATAAATGAAAGCCAAATCAGAGGGGGGTGAAATATTTCCTGCATCGATTAAGGAAACCTAAACATTTCGCAGCTTTTTTGGCGACCTCAAATATGTGATCGTTCCAACTAAGTGTTCTGTTGATACACATACCAAGGATGGAAAGCTTTCCGGTTTCATCGACACAAGCGGCATTCTTGGATAATGGCTGATTAACAAGGGTTTGCTTGAGTGACAGCAGACAGCATTGAATTTCACTCTGTTGTTGTGTCCCCAGCTAATTATGCTGTCAAGATCGGAATTCAACGTGACGCTGCGACGAAGGGGAGGGTCGTGAGTCTCGGAACGAATATGAAAAGCTGAGGGTGCTGTCATCAGCGAATGAATGGATTGGATTAGAAGTAGCAGACAAGAGATCATTAAGGCAAATGAGAAAGAGTATCGGAGACAGAACAGAGCCTTGGGGTACACCAGGATTTATTTGGTGAATATCAGACTTGAACAATTTGAATTGAACGGTTCGAAAGGTAATTTCTAATCGATAGAAGAAGAGATTCATCGATACCATATGCACGCATTTTCGACAAAAGAGCTTGATGCCAAACTATAGAAATAGCAAGTGCAACGATCTTGTTTTCGCCCGCATTATGCAAAGATTTGTGCCACTTTTCGGTGAGATAAGCAGATCAGATCACCAGTGGACCTGTTGCTACGGAAACCGTACTGCCGGTCATTAAGCAGCTTCCGCGATTCAAGATATTTCATAGGCTGACGATTTATCAGCGTATCCATGACCTTTGAAAGAAGGGACGTAAGTGCTATGGGTCGGTACGAGGTGGGTGAAGAAGCCCTTTTTCCATCTGCTCGGAAAGAGACCTAAAGAGTAGGATAGATGAAAAAGCCTACGCAATGGTATTGCCAGCGCAGAAGAACACCACTTCAGAAGTACGAGGGGCGTTCAATATATTCTCGGTATCGGGGTGAAGCTGTGGTTGTATATATAAATTGACTTATTTATCAGGTAATACTATTATTTTAGTGCATTCATGTAGAATTTCATATAAATGTGATTTTATCTCTAGTTAAACAGAATCATAATGGCAACTGAGACGATGATGGTGAAATGATTGAGCATCGCGCTGTAATTAAATTTCTCACTAAGCAAGGAAAAAGTCAAAAAAACTATTCACGAAGAGATGGTGGCTGTTTACCAGGGTTCCGCACCTTCATTATCAACTGTGGTCAAAGTGGTCAAGTGAGTTCAAGAGAGGCAGAGAGAGCAGAAGACGACCCCCGCTCCGGCGCCCCGTGAGAAAGCATCAAAGAAGTCGAAAAACTTGTTCTTGAGGATGCCCGAATAAGGGTGAAAATGATGGCAGAGATCGCCAAGCTTTCAATTGCCACCATTCACACCATTCTTCATGACCATCTTAACCTTTCAAAGGTCAGTGCAAGGTGGGTGCCACGAATGCTCACAGCGCCTCAGAAAAAAGTGAGAATCGCATGCTGTAGAGAGCTTTTGGAGATGTGTAGTGAGGACGCGGACGGTGTTATGGGTCGAATTGTTACTGGTGACGAAACATGGGTCCACCACTATGACCCTCAAAGCAAACAAGAGTCCATGCAGTGGCATAAAGAAGGAACAGACCCCCCGTAGAAGTTCAAAGTCACTCCGTCTGCCGGGAAGCTCATGGCCACAGTTTTTTGGGACTCAAAGGGAATCTTGCTCATTGAGTACAAAAAAAACAAGGTGAAACCATCAACGCCACATCCTACGCTTTCACTTTGCGTAATCTGCGGGAGGAAATTAAAAAGAAAAGACGGGGTAAACTCGCAGCGGGTGTGTTGCTTCTTCATGACAACGCTCCTGTTCACAGGGCGCGAGTTTCTAAGGCTGCTGCGCCAGATTGTGGTTTCGAAGAAATCCACCACCCACCCTATAGTCCAGAGCTTGCCCCTAGTGATTATTTCCTGTTTCCGGATTTGAAAAAATGTCTTCGTGGAAAAAGATTTTCGGATGATGAAGAACTCAAGTCGGCAATAAATGGGTAGTCTGTTTAACTAGCGATAAAACGCGAATTAATAATCACAATCATATGAAATTTTACACGAATGCACAAAATAATAGTATTACTTGATAAATAAGTCAATTTATATATACAACCACAGCTTCACCCCGACACCGAGAATATATTGAACGCCCCTCGTATAAGAGGGATACCATCCGGGCCAGTCGAGATCTTTATGTTACTGTACGAGTGCGGAAGTGGATTTGTCCCATGGTGAAATCAACGCTCTCAAGTACAGGTGGAGACACATTGGAATCTGGCAGTGTTGAGCTGACTGCAAAATGCGCCGCACGCAGATTGGCTTTGTCTAAAGAGCTGACAGCTGGAATGTCATTGTAAAAGGCGAGGCGGAATTCCTTATGTTTTTTTACAAATGACCAAAAGTTTTTGCTACCTTTGGGACATTGTAGGCATCCTGAATGTCCTCTAATCGAGGATATAGACGATCGTCGCCACAGCAAGCACCACATAAACCAAGCTTAAACCAAAAAATTCGTCACCAGCACCAACTCAACCCCTTCCACACCATTAATCAACTTTCAGAAGTTAGTTCTGCGAAGCAATAAAACATTGATTAGCATCACTTTCACACCACCTCAAGTGGGTCATCAACTGATCATCGCCTCTCTCATCTAAATTTATGCAACAAAGAGAGAGGTGCCCAAATTCGGGCGCAACCCAGATTCTAATCTAATTTCTGCAACATTTTAACGACCTCCACTCTTGGCAATCAATAACAAAACTTTCCACGCCATTAAACCCGACGCAGATTCGGGGCAAATCGAAGCCAAACCCTCGACCCGACTAGCTCCAGCTCGGAGTGAGTCAAGCCCAGTTTGTGTTTGGCCAAAGTTCCGCAATATGTGCGGCAAACTTGTTCTACACGAAAATTCTCGATATGCAAATGCGACGACGTTCTAATGGACCGCCTAATCAGTGGGGTCCAGCCGTTCGCCGCTGGCCACTGGCCGCCTGCACAGACGTAAATCACCGGCCCAGAATCACACTGAAGCTCGAGAACGGGGAAAAACGAATGCGAGCCGAACCGAACCGAATCGAACCGAAAGGTTAAACGTATTTTTCGAGTCACAATGCAACTTACCTTGGGACGGTGATGAAGAGTTTGTTTTGCCACTTCTCGACGCCCAGCGGTAGATTGTTCGCCGGGATGTAGCGACCGGTTTGCATCGCCTCTTGTTCGGCTTCTGGCGTTGGCCAATCGAATGCCAATTGCTTCCAAGCGAATTTCTCCTGCAGCTTGAGGGCGCTGCCAAGGGCTATGCAGCCAACCGCCAAGACTAGTGCCGCACGATGGAAAGCCATGATTTCACAAGCTTTCACAAGAAAACAAAAAAAAAAAATGACGAAAAAAATGAAGCAAACGAAAAGACTCCGCACACTTCGCAGGTTCACTGGCGACTGTCGCGTTTGTGGTTGCCGATTGAACTTAAGTGGGTGCCGCCGAGAGTACGCGTCGTAGATTGCGCAGAACATGTGGCGGTGGTGAGGGCAGCGGCAACGGCTAGCCATTCAGTCAACATGTTGCGGATGAGTGGCTGACTTCAAGCGAAACGGGTTTGACTGGGCCGCTATTTTGGTGCCCGAAAGGTAATTGTGTTTACGTTTGAGGTCTCCCGGTTGGGCAGTCGCCTTCGGTTGGCTTTGGTGCACGTGATGGATTGGTTAGCGGCCAGATTGACGACGACGTTGAATGGAGATCGGAGAGCTGGACCGATGAATCACTTCATCAAGTGGTCGTCAAAAGTGTCGTGTTGTTGACGCAATAATCGACGGACAGCTGAATGGATCGATCTGTGAACGCGCTTGGAATACTCAAGAGAGCTTTGTGTTGGGTCAATGGGACCGGAATGGAAATGACGTTCGAGGACGGTTCCGCGGGAGCAAGAGGATCACGAAGCGGGCGTGCTGGAGGAGTGTGCGAGGCGAGCACGTTCGGGGAACCATTAAGTTTACGATGATTGAACGACCGTTTAACGAGACTCCTCGGAGGCGGAGGCGGAGGTGTGACAGCTGCAGTCTCGATTTCAAGGGAAAAAAATATGATTCCACTGTAGGACGTGAATGCAAATGGAGACCAAGCCGACGGAGCTCTGAAAGTGCGAGTGAACAAGGCCGTGGAACAAAGAAGTCGACATGGGCTGAGCTTGGGCAAAGGACGAAGGTGCTGGACGCGATTGAAAGGGAAATTGGGTTCCACGTCACGTCGGGAGGGACATTCGACATGTAATGAAGCTAGGCTGAGCACTTAGGGCCACCAAGAGGCAGCTCTTGCAAGGGCCCAGCTGTGTACTTGGGAAAGTGGGACACGGTGGCAAGATGTATAGAAGCCTCCTATGCCCACCAAGACCGAGGCAGCTCTTGGAAGGGTCCGGGTAACAAATTGGGGAAGTGGGACACGGTGGATACAGAAGCCTCCTACGCCCGCCAAGACCGAGGCAGCTCTTGGAAGCCCAGCCCAGGTGACTACTAGGGAAAGTGGGACACGGTGGCAAGATATACAGAAGCCTCCTATGCCCACCAAGGCCGAGGCAGCTCTTGGAAGGGTCCGGGTGACTACTTGGTGAAGTGCGACACGAAGTTCTCGAAAAAAGGCCGCCTTAGATGGATCCTGTCGTCTCCTGAAGACAGGTCTGGTGTCAAGCATGGTCCAGAGAGCACTTGGGTCTCACTGTCTGGTTCCCAAGCCAGAAGCGATGGCAGACAAAAAGGCAGACGATACTAACTTCGTGCGAGTTGGCCAGTAACGCGGATGACATGCAGTCCTTCTCCGGGAAGCGCTGGGCTCTGTTGCACAAGAGGACTTCGACTGTCTGTCGTAAACTGACATCCTCTTGACGTCCATCCACGATCGAGCTCAGTACCCCTTTAAGCCTCCCTCGACCACACCTCATTCAGCGACCCACCGTCGCCACAGTCTTCACTTAAAAATTCACAAGCTGTTCCTTGCCTTCAGCAGATTTATTGCCGACCAAGCGGTCTACTTGTGGCTTGACTGCATTTGCTTCAAAAGAGCTCGCTCGTCGCGTACGATCCACTGGCAAACCGAGATGATTACGCGATCAATCAGTCGTCCACGCGGCTATCCGAGATCTCCTGACTTCGAAACTAAGTCACGAACGATTAACGACTTTGAATGGAATAGTCGGTGGAATAGAACGGCTAGATCGACGATGCACGGCTAGAGATAGCCACGAATTAAGGAATGTTTTGCTAGTTGGAGTCCACTCAATTGTGCTAAGCCGAGAGGTTGACACTTCAAATGAATCAAAGTCCTGAGTGGACCTGGGCTTCAACTTGATTTCCAGGAGAGAAAAAGGAAGAAGCAAAGAAGCTCCCATTGATCGACTAGAAACCAAAGAAACCACCTCTGCCTCGTCATTCGAAAGCTGTACCTTGCCCGAGTCCATCGTCACCCTCCTCCAACCAGTCATCGTTCAGTCAAATGCAAACCCACGTCTGGCTTGACGTCAACTTAAACTGGATCGCATTAAAGATCTCCGAGAAATGTCGTCTCCTCACTCAGTCCTTGGAGGAATAACCCCAGCTCTCGTCAAACGGACGATAAGTGGAAACGATTTCCCCTTTCTAGGTAAAGCTCGTAAAAGTTGGAATCCCCCCGCCGAAGACATCACCACTAACGTGCCATTAGCCGCTCGAGTGGTGTCAGAATAAAACCCACCGTACGTCAGTCTCAAGTCAGTCTCGACCAAAGTCACCCTCCCGCAACAGAACCGGTTGCGGCGTCAGCTCTTATATGAGCAGCCAATTTGAATATTTGCCCCGCCGGTCAAGTGGGTGGGGATGCCGATCGTCGGGAACAAATTGATTTGTTGAATAAATGCTTAAGTTGCCGCCGCAACAAGCAGTGACAACTGACAACAAGACCAATTACAGAAATCAGCTAATTCCCTCGATTGGTTGTGCATGCGAACAGCGGAGTCGACGGATTACTGTCGGATTGTGGTGAATGCATGGAGGGGCTGAATGGAATTTCATTCTTTTTTCTTTTTTCAGAGATTTTGAGAGAGGAAGCGGATGTGGGCACGGAATCGGAATTTATTGAAATCGGGGTTGTTCTTTGGGAGCTTGTGGGGAGTTCAATAAGGGAAGACCTCTCTTGACAGGAACCATGTGTCTTTGGACTCAGGAGGCAGTTGAAACATGAATTCGTAAGGATCTCAATCATCCCAGTCCCGCTTCATGGTCCAAGGGGTGTGACGATAGCCAAAAAGGCGACGAAGTGCTCTTTGGCGACGAAACATTGTCAATTCCTGTGTCTTTGGACGCAGAAGGCTTAAAAGCTCTCAATCAAGCCATTTCCGCTTCATGGTCCAACAACCTGGACGGAATCGAAAGACGAGGGAGTGCTCTACTTCGATGGTGCTGAGGGGGGATTTAATGACGAACTTGGAACTTGATAGCTTCTAGAGGAAAGTCTATCGGAACTCTGAACTCAAGGAGATTTAACGACAAACCAAGCGCGCGGTACGGGCCCCTTGATCTGGTCGGACAAATATTGAGTCTCCCCTCCCATGCAGAGCGAAGGGACACCAACGAGGAGGAACGTGGTAAAGAATGACTTCAGTCACCGTGCCGCGTTCAGATCCCAAAGAGCTAACGAAGAGCCTCCATCAGCTGGACGTGCGCCTTTGGAAACCAGTCAAAGACCGAGCTGTCGATGGAGAGGCATGCTTTCTCAGGCGTTGACCCCACTTCAGATTGTAAGGAGACTCAAGACAGGAGATCATTTCGGAACCAAGCTCCTTCGCATTTGTGACCGTAACGTGATGCGACGTGAGGCAACGTTACGTAAAGGTATGCAGCGGAATTAAATATGGTGTAACTTGAATGAAATAAACGTGTGATATGAAATATGGTGTAACTTGAGGTGACGTGACGTGACGTGACGTGACGTGACGTGACGTGACGTGACGTGACGTGACGTGATGAGATGTGATGTAAGGTGAAGTGATGTGACGTGATGTGGCGTGGTGCGAAGTGATGTCACGTTATTTGCCGTTATCTGATGTGACGTGATGTGTCGTGGTGCGAAGTGATGTGACGTTATTTGCCGTGATCTGATGTGACGTGACGTGAGGTGACGTAACGTGACGTGACATGACGCGACACGACTGGACATGAAGTGAAGTGATGTGACTAAATGGAATACAACGCGACGTAAGGACATGGAAAAGAATATAATGTGACGCGAGGTAACGTAAAATAACGTAACGAATCACTACTTAACGTAGCGTAACGTGAAGTTAAGTTACGCAATGTGACGTGACTAGATATAAGGAACTAGATATAAGGAAACGTGACGTTACGTAATCTGAACGGACGCGGCTGGACGTGACGTGATGTGACGTGACGTGATGTGACGTGACGTGATATGACGTGACGTGACATTATGTAAGACATGACATAAAGACATCGAATAAAATATAATGTGACGCGAGGTAACTTAAAATAACCAAACGCAATGGTCAATACTTAATGTAGCGTAACGTGATACAATGTGACGTGACTAGACATAAGGAAACGTGATGTATGGACATCCAATAGAATATAAAGAGACTCGAGGTAACGTAAGGTAACACCATGCAGCATAACGTAACGCAATTCGTCGTTACTTAACGAAGTGTAACGTGATGTTAAGTTATGCAATGTGACGTGACGTAACTAGAAATAAGGATAAGTGATGTTACGACATCATAACGCAACGCTGCTTAACGTAACGCAATGCGACGTTATTTAATGTAACGTAACGTGATGAAATGTGACGTAACATGACTTGATGGAAGACAACGTGCGGTAAAGACATCGAATGGAATATAATGTGACGCGAGACCACGTAAAGTAAGGCATGCTAGGAAATATAAAGTGCTGCAGGGTACCACAACGTAGCGTAACGTGATGCAACGTAGATAATGTAATGTGACGTGATGTGACTAGACCATAATGCGACGAGAACTAACGTAAAATTACGCAACGGACGTCAATGTAACGTCAATGAAAATGAAATGAAAATACTTTGTCGTTACTTGACGTGGCGTAACGTGATGTGACTTACCGCAATGCGACGCCAATGCATACAATTGAGAGCAATGTGACGCAGGGTAACGCAAAAGTAAACAAGGGCATATGGTAGAAGGTTGGCAACTCAGCATAACTTGACGTAACTTGGAGTAGCGTTACGTGATGTGACGGTATCTAAGGTAACGCGACGCAAAGGCATGTAATGAAATGCGTTAGGTAGGTAGGTAGGTAGGTAGGTAGGTAGGTAGGGTAAGGTACAAAAAACGTCATCATCTTCTGACGCGGATGATCCGCCAAAAGGGTCGCTGTGGCAACAACGTAACGAAAATAACTTAGCATAACGTAAGGAACTTCAAATGCATCGGAAACATCCCAATTCACCGCAAAATTGATGACCAATAGACGACTATCCTCAGGCGAGTGAGAGATCCAATCCGACCTCAAACAGTGAGTTTGATGGGAAGATGGTAACGTAACGTACACGAAGCATACACGATGCTAACGTAACGTGACGCATTCGAAGCATACACGATGGCAACGAAACTAAGCGACGAACAGCGTGACGCAACATAACGTCCGTGCATTCATAGCTTGATGAAATGTATCGTCAATCTACGTAAGGTATCGTCGCGACACATCGTCACTCGACGCAACACATCGTCACTCGACGCAACACATCGTCACTCGACGCAATGTATCGTCACTCAAAGTAATGCATCGAACCACGACATAACGTAACGCAATGCGACGTCAAGCATCGTAAGCATACGACTTCAATTGAATGTAGAGCAGTGGAGAATTGTGGAGATTGAAGATGGAGCAGCACAGGACTGTCTACAAGTCGCTGGCATCTAAAAAGGAAACCCACTCGAGTCGTGATGCACAAAAGCGGTCGTTACGTAACGTAAATGAGGAACTGTCATAATTTCACACGATTCTCAATGGATCATGCATCATTAATCCGAAATATAATCAAATCAGTGCAGTCTCAGCGCATTGCATTACGTAACGCAATCCAATCGATAAAAATTAACAGGAACACGATTAAATTCACGGAACAATTTCACGAGTTGTAAGTTAAACCCGCTCGCCATCCATCTGAAGTTCAAATTAAGTTCATTTTTGTTCTGCTTTTATTTTCTTTGTCCGACACCCGACACACGTCCGCTGCTCGTTATTGACTCACACGGATTCATTTATGTTAACTCGGCGTACGAGGGATGGACGCGTGAAATATTTATGAAATGGAAAAAAAAAAATCCGAAATCAGAGCTTGCAGCTTGCAGCAATGACCAGCGGTGACCGGCGCGGTGGTTCCAATACGGTGTCCAGCAGCAGAGGCAGCGGCAGAAGCACAGGATTCACAATGCGAACGAATTTAAGCGAAATAAGTCGCGAATGCTCGTCGAGATATATCGGTTGGTTGGTGTACACTGTACAGTCGTGGTGTTAACTACGCGGACCCATGGCTGTGGTTAATTGAATCTACACGATTGTCCTGCCGCCTCCTGTGATCAGATGGCTGGGCGTGTGTGTGTGTGTGTGCGATGCTGCTTTGCTCTGTTATTAGGTTGTGTTCACACGCGGCCCTGGATGGGGGTTTTTTTTATTGATTTTTTATTAAATTATTTTATTGACCGAGAGGATTTATACTTTTGTCGGGGGATAAACAATTCGATTGTGGATTGAGTGTGTTGTTATCGTTGTTGGCTCGGCTGATCGGGGGGATGTTGCTTCGTCGGTTTAATTGGGTTTGCTGATAGTGCGAGTGGAACGTGTTACACGAGAATTGGACGATTAAGCGTGTTCTTGCGAAGCGCCCGTCTCATCTGAGAGCAATCAGTCTCACAAGCCCTCCCCCTCCCCCCCCCCCACGCCACACAGTTGCACAAATAGCTCAGAATTCCTCGGAATAACCTTGTGGAACCTATTCAGCCACCCATCCAGCCAGCCGACCAAGTCAATAATAGACTTACACTCCACGTATGTTTACTTCTCCGAAGCCACTAATTGCATTATGAACTTTTGCACAAGGACTCAAGTGCTCCGCCCTGCTCCCTCACCCACCCCTTCTGGGTGTCGGTGGATGTCATGTATCGCAGAGCTCGCATGCAGTTCCCTTGAATTGAATCGAAGTCAAAGGCTCATAAAGTTTTGGTTTCACCCAATTAACAATGCTAATTAGCATCGGTGTCCCCGAGTGTGTGCCCCAGTGGATGTGTGTGTGTGTGCGAGTCGAAGACATTGCAAATTCCTTTGAGGTTATGACACTCTCTCTCTCGCTGGCAAGGCTTTGGTGCAGACTCCCCTGCGTGCGGATGCCAGTACGTGGATGGAAGCAAATGTAGCGAGCAAACCGAACCGTGCTTGGGGTTTTTGGGAATTAATGCCATCGCTCGACGACGGAGGGGCCGAGGGACGGGGACACTTGTGTGCGGTTGCATAAGACAAAGGAGACGTGCGTTTGAGGGGCGGGCATGACGCTGCATTTGCCGGAACCCGGTAATCTGTGTTCATTAGCTTGTGCAATCCTCCGTTCGGTTTGCAGTGTTTGGTGTTATGTCAGAGACACCACTCGAAGGGGGGGTGAGCTTTGAAGTGGGACGAGTTGAGGTTGAATCCATCAAAGGATGACGCAGAGATGCGCTTAAATCGATTGTGACCGCTGTTGGGGAACACTTGCAGGGATCAACGAACTGGAACTGATCTCAAATGGGACGGGGTCACGCCCTTGTTGAAAGATTCGGGGATTGTCTAAGACGGAGGCTGGCTGAGACGAAGGCTGGCTAAGGCGAAGGATGGCGGAGGCTTTCTGAAGCGGAAGCTGCCTGCGTCCGAGCCTGTCCTAGAAGGAGGCTGGCAGAGACTGGTGGAGGCTGGCTGAGGCAGAGACTGTCTGAAGCGGAGCCTGTCTGAGGCAGAGACTGGCTGAGATGAAGGCTGGCTGAAGCAGAGACTGTCTGAGGAGCCCGTCTAAGGCGGAGGCTGTCTAAGGCGGAGGCAGTCAGAGGCGGAGACTGGCTGAGACGAAGGCTGGCTGAAGCAGAGACTGTCTGAGGAGCCCGTCTAAGGCGGAGCCCGTCTAAGGCGGAGGCTGTCAGAGGCGGAGACTGGCTGAGGCGAAGGCTGGCTGAGGCAGAGACTGTCTGAGGAGCCCGTCTAAGGCGGAGGCTGTCTAAGGCGGAGGCTGTCAGAGGCGGAGGCTGTCTGAGGCAGAGACTGGCTGAGACGAAGGCTGGCTGAGGCAGAGACTGTCTGAGGAGCCCGTCTAAGGCGGAGCCCGTCTAAGGCGGAGGCTGTCAGAGGCGGAGACTGGCTGAGGCGAAGGCTGGCTGAGGCAGAGACTGTCTGAGGAGCCCGTCTAAGGCGGAGCCCGTCTAAGGCGGAGGCTGTCAGAGGCGGAGGCTGTCTGAGGCAGAGACTGGCTGAGACGAAGGCTGGCTGAGGCAGAGACTGTCTGAGGAGCCCGCCTACGGCGGAGCCCGTCTAAGGCGGAGGCTGTCAGAGGCGGAGACTGGCTGAGGCGAAGGCTGGCTGAGGCAGAGACTGTCTGAGGAGCCCGTCTAAGGCGGAGGCTGTCAGAGGCGGAGGCTGTCTGAGGCAGAGACTGGCTGAGACGAAGGCTGGCTGAGGCAGAGACTGTCTGAGGAGCCCGCCTAAGGCGGAGCCCGTCTAAGGCGGAGGCTGTCAGAGGCGGAGACTGGCTGAGGCGAAGGCTGGCTGAGGCAGAGACTGTCTGAGGAGCCCGTCTAAGGCGGAGGCTGTCAGAGGCGGAGGCTGTTTGAGGCAGAGACTGGCTGAGACGAAGGCTGGCTGAGGCAGAGACTGTCTGAGGAGCCCGCCTAAGGCGGAGCCCGTCTAAGGCGGAGGCTGTCAGAGGCGGAGACTGGCTGAGGCGAAGGCTGGCTGAGCCAGAGACTGTCTGAGGAGCCCGTCTAAGGCGGAGGCTGTCAGAGGCGGAGACTGTCTGAGGCGAAGGATGGCTGAGACGGGGGCTGTCTGAGGCGGAGGCTGTCTGAGACTGAGGCTGTCTGCGGTTAGGGCTGTTCTTAAGCGGAGACTGTCTGTGGCCAAGACTACCTAAGGCTCGCCGCTCCATAAACCAGCCTCGCCATCACAAGTCCCTCTCCTCGACAGTTCCTCTTTAAAGAGCCCAAATCCTTCGCAAATTCATCTAAATCCAGACCTCACGCAGCTCCCCTCACATCTGTTGAAGCCAAAAATGAACGCCCGTCCCCCTCAGTCTCCCCAAAAACTCCCCAGAGCTGAGATCCATCAGCTGTTCCCCGAATTGAAATTCATTCATTCATCCATCACCGACGCTCAAGCACACATGGCTCATCTCGTCGAACGCCGCCCCCCAAGCTAGGCCATAAATATGCACACCACCCCGCCCGAGTCCGGTCCAATCCCGCCCACTTTTGCACAAATTTGCATTCCACTTGTGTTCGACATTCGAAATGGCACGTTTTTTTTTGTTTTTTTTTTTGCTGCCCAGCCCCTTGGCCCGGCGGAAGCGTGCGACAGGACTGGCTGCCAGAGTTACCAGCCAGCAAACCGCTGTATTGATTTATTAATGGTCGGCCCACCACCGCTGGGCAGGCGGTGCGGCAAATAATTACTGCTACAACGGGATAACGGTAATAGCAATGCGTCCTAATCAACCGGATATCCTGCCATAACAACATTTCGGTTTGCGTCGAACACATGCAAACACAGATTACCCCCCGCAATGCACGTGCCCTTATATGTAAGCCCTCTGTGACCATATGTTGAATTGGATCGAAGGTGGTGGAGCGGGAGGGGGGGGGGGGGGGACGAATGCTGATTTGGTAAATCAGAGTTTTCAACGCAAGGATAATGGATGTCCTGTGTCGCGAGCTGCAGGTGAGATGTGTTGACAAATCGTCCGCAATTTGGGCTTTTGGCGAACGCAACGCAGCGCGACTCATTAATATTTAATCCAGACCCGGTCGACGGGAATGTAATAACTGCGGCTTAGGCAATCAAGTGGGACGGGCGGGCGCAAATCTGTGTGTTGACACGGCTCGCTGGGATTGATTTGAATGGATGACGGTGGCCGGGAAGCGCAGAGGGATGTGTGGTGGACAGAGCGCGGGACGTGCGGACGTTTTTCGATGAGTTTCTGGACTCCCCTAGCATCTACGAGAGGGAATTCGAAGGGAAATCTGTCGTGGGAAGTAGCTGTCGTCGATATTTTGTGTCGCAGACAGACGGAGCCTTCAGACAGCCCGAGCAACAGAGAGTTCCAGACTCAGTGTGTCCCGGTCTCAGTCTCAGCCTCGGCCATTCCCAGCCTCTGCCTCAGTCCGTCCTTGCCTCAGTCTGTCCCAGCCTCTGCCTCAACCCGTCCTTGCCTCAGTCTTCCCCAGTCTAGGCCTCAGTCAGTCCCATCCTCTGCCTCAGTCCGTCCTTGCCTCAGTCTGTCCCAGTCTAGGCCTCAGTCAGTCCCATCCTCTGCCTCAATCCGTCCTTGCCTCAGAATGTCCCAGTCTCGGCCTCAGTCCGTCCTTGCCTCAGTCTGTCCCAGCCTCTGCCTCAGTCCGTCCTTGCCTCAGTCTGTCCCAGCCTCTGCCTAAGTCTGTCCTTGCCTCAGTCTGTCCCAGTCTCGGCCTCAGTCAGTCCCAGCCTCTGCCTCAGCCCGTCCTTGTCTCAGTCTGTCCCAGTCTCGGCCTCTGCCAGTCCCAGTCTCATCCACAATCCCTGTCTCAGCCATTCCCAGTGACAGGCACCCCAGACCCACCGCAACCACTGCTTCCAAGTGCACTTCAGAACCCCTCCCCCAACTCAAGGCACCCCCACTCGATGTTCAAAGAAACACTTGTACCATGACGACACGACATGACAGGCGGCGGTTCCCCTGCCGTCGCCAGTGCCATCAGATAGGCAGCCGTGCTAAATCGCGGCAATGACGGGGATTTCCGATTCGCCCGGCCCTGCAACGGGTGCCAAATGAGGCGGCGCCCTTGTCAGCGGCGACACAAAAAAAAAAACACAACTCCCTCCCGAGTCAGGTGCATTCGAACGGGGCCCGAGGTCTTCATGCAATCCGTGGGCCAGCGACCAGAGTTTGCATGTCAACCAGCATCAAGGCCACACCGCCCCACAGCCACACACACGCATCGTGACTACGACCCAGCCACGGTTCCATGCGACCTCACCTTTGTCGTGGTCACGATCTTGACAGTGACTGTGTTGCGCGCTCGTTTCTGCAGCCAAGTGCACACTGGCAGGCCCCCGTCGACGGCCGATCTGATTAGAGCCGCAAGTATGAAGCTAGCGTGTGGCAAGTGCATTAATCGAGCCGCGCTGGCTAATTGTATGCCGCCGTGACTTCCTTGGTTGCCCACTTGATGGATTGTAAATACTCGTGGTGGTGACAAGCAAACAAGGATACTCGAGATATGCGGAAGACGCGCGTGAGAGCAAAAAGAAAGCGGCCTACAACTGCAACCCTGTGGCACCCCATTTGAACATCCAGACTCCCCATCGCACATCGATTGAATCGAAACGAGCTCCAATCGGAGGCGCCACGCACTGACCGAAACTAATCCACATCGCCGCCAGCAGACCGTGGCCGATTGCGAAACTCGTCGAAAAATCAAAGAGGCGAAAATAAGCTCTCCAACTGACATTTGACAGAATGACACAGAACCGATAAAAGTCCACCCCCAGCCACCGCCACCAAGGACCGCGCGTGTGAAGGGTTCTCACGCCGTTGCTCAGCAAACCGTGGTGTGGTTCGGGTCTCCTGGGAAATCGAACTGAAAGCCACACACATCCCCAAACGAACCACTGTCTCTGAACCCTCTCCACTCGATGGACGTTGTCCTTCCTTTTTTTTTTTCTTTTTTTTTGTGTTTTTTGATGTCGCTGCCGCACCGGACGGCCTGCGAAGCCTTCACTTTGCCGGAACAGAATTGAACGAGGCTATACGCTGTTATGACGATAATGATGATGGCAATGGATGTAGCAACACCGAACCGACACGGGCGGAGTAGCAGCGGCCACGGTGACGGTGACGGTGACGGTGTAAATGCCATCAATTGAGCGAGGACATGTCCTCGTCGTTGTCAACGGCCAACGGGCGGCTGCCGGCCAGTACATGGATGGAGTAAATAATTCTGGTGTACATACGCCGGGCTTGGGGCTGGAATCTTGCCTCCAATCCCCCCTCCTTTGACAGCGGCCGTAATGGCGTAACGACTGAACGAACAAATGCAGTAAAGGATTATGTGAGTCGATTACGGTGTAATTTAACCTCTATGCCACTCCAAAATGGGGATCAGTAATTGACGGGGCGGTGGGGAGGTGGGGGATGTCAAGTTGTTTTGTGACATTCGAACCGTAATTTGATAAAATGGGAATGTGTGCGAAGATTGGAGATGGCTTTCCCTGGAAAAGTGTCTGAGTGCCTGCCGGGCTCACCGCAGGAGGTGATGACTTCGGCGACTGATTTGGGATTTCTTTGAAAGAAGGACTGTCTGCTGGATAGTGGGTGGTGGCTGAGAAGGCGGCGAAGGCGAAGGCAAAATCGGCTGAAGTCGCTATCTCGTCTGCTCAGCCAGACTCCGCAGCTAAGTCAAGGGAACAAGGACGACTCGGTGGAGATTCGGTGGCATCGGCGGAGCTGGCGAATTAGAGGAGTTCACGACAAAAAGTGAAACATTTGAAAGATGGAGAGATCCCCGAGATGAGCAATCTACTCTGCAAGAGTCTGAGTCTGGGACAAGGGCTGCTTTGCTGATGTCGACGGAGGAATTGACGACAATGACGCTGCGAAAGTTAAAAATCGCCGAAGTCGCTACCTCGTCTGATTTGCAAGACCCTAGAGATGAGTCTGGAGCAAGAACGCCTCGGTGGAGATGGCGGCTGGAGGAGTTCACGACAAAAAGTCGTCTCGTCCACATCGATGAGTAGTCAGTCAGCAAGACTCCACAGCTGAGTGTGGAACAAGGACGCCTCGTTGTAAATTCGGTGGCGTCGAATGGAGGAGTTGACGACCAAGACGGTGCGAAAGTCAAAAATCGCTCAAGTCGCTACCTCGTCCAGCTCGACGTGCAATCAGTCAGCAAGGCAACAGAGCTGAGGACTTCTTTGCTGTTGACGGCGGAGGATTTGACGACAAAGAATCTCCGAAAGTCAAAAAATCGGTCAAGTCGCTACCTCTTCCAAATCGACGTGCAATCAGTCAGCAAGGCAACAGAGCTGAGGACTTCTTTGCTGTTGATGGCGGAGGACTCCCCGTCCACATCGGTGAGCAGTCAGAACCCAAGACAACAGAGCTTAGTGTGGAACAAGGCCTCCTTTGCTGTTGTCGGCGGCGGAGCCTCCGAAAGTCAAAAATCGCCGAAGTCGCCACCTCGCCCTCGTCAATGAACCGTGATCCTTCGACAAACACATCCTTTGCTTCAAATTTAAGTGAAAAAAAAAAAAAACTGAATAGACTACCACTCGTCCCCTCCAACCACGACTGGCCCCACATCACCCTTCCATCCATTTAGAGAGAAAATGAATCACCACAGGATTCTGCCCCTTGGCCGGTGTTTTTTATTTTATTTTCAAAATTGAAATTCCACTCCATCGTCACACGCTGGGCAGGAAATCACGCCGAGCTATTGAATTCATTCCAATCAACTGGCATTGCGGCGGTCTCTGTGTCCCCTTCCGCCGCCCCCCCACCACCCATCAAACCGCCCCGGGGGTGGTGGGAAATAACAAATTTTTCCATCGTCATTGACACCCCGTCCACCCGCAAATGTCATCGATGCGTAATGAGTTTTCGATTCGCAATCATCGAATCTTCCTCTTCTTCTTCGTCGAGCATCGATTCACCAGCACACGGCGGAGAGCAGTCTAGTGGGTTTGGTAAACTACGCACGTACCGGTGGCACGATTGAATGATTCTCCCATCCACCGGCACCGTAGACGTTGGCGCATTCATTTGTCTCCCCGGGGGCCGGTGAAGGCGCGGGTGTATCTCAGGAATTTGACATGTCATCACCTCTGTCGTGGACAAAGGACGACGTTGCGGTGGGGGTGTGCATCGCGGAAGCAGCAACGAAAAAGCACACATCCGTCTCTGTCCCATCGGATGATGGACAATTTCACTCGAAGGCAGGAGAAAAGTGAGAGCGAACCTGTATGCCAGGAGAAAAGTGATTCCAGGATGTGTGCCCGATAAAGTTTTATTGGATTCCCACGTTCCACCTTTGGTTTGTCGAGTCGCACAAAGCGAAGGAGACTAAGGATCAAGCAAGAAGACGGCCCAACGAAGGGGCAAGGAAGGAGCGAACTTTGTCTTTGGTTACAGATTATTTGACGGCGTTTATGGTCTCCATCGCTGAGGTGCGGCGCGAGGATTCTATTTCGAGTCAGATGATGGGGGCTTTTCCTTTTATTTCGGTACTTATGGCATGCGATTGAGAATTTGATTATACAGCAGCCACACGCACACACACGCCAAACAGAGACAAACGTGCGTTTGCGGCGCTGCCAGACGACGCGACGGGAAGATCGAAAAAATCAGAGGCAATGGGGGAAACGCTTTTATCGAAGTTATATGGTAATCATATGAATTATTAAAACTGTGACGCCGACAAACAAATATGGTACGCACATAGGGGCGTTTTTATGGGTAGTTGTGCGGCCGGGGTGGGGGTGGGAGTGGGCGGGTGGGAGTTGACAATTTGATGGGAATTGATTTTGAATGCAGAAATGTCGGATGCCGGATGTGGGGTGCGATTTTTTGGGTGACCGGAGGGGGAAGAGACAGGAAATGGCTTCATTTTGGATCAATGAAAAAATGGGCAATTTGCATGAAGGTTGATGGAAAGTGGTGCACGCTAGACTGCGACTCTTTCACTCGAAGGCAGAATGGTCTGCCAAGCAGATTCCAGTTCAAGAAGTCCATTCAAAGGTGCTTGCCTTGATGAAGTTGTGTGCCCACAGACAGAGCCAGTCCCAGTTGCCAACAATAGCCAACGAGGCCTGCAGGCAGTCTGAAGTGAATAACCCCACAGTCGTCGTCTGCAAAGTAAATGACTACGTGTGCGGCTTGTCACCAGTAGAGTCCCTTTGATGAGGAGGAAAAAAAAATGAGAAACCACCCATCCACCCACCCACCCCTTAACCACAGCAGACAAACACAACAACTCAATGATTGCGTTGTGTCCCCTTTGAAATTCACACACAGAATACCGCATCAAATGACAAAGGAACGCTTTCGCTTCCCCTCCCCGTCCACAGCTGAACAAAGGACTTCCTCGTTTTAACCGACAAACCACCCCCCCCCCCCCTCCCCACCACTCCGACACCCAAACAAAGCACACACATCGTGTGTAATCGCATTCAACACACGCCTCCCCCCCCCCCCCACATCGAGACGAGATCCCTCATCCTTTTGAGACGTTTAATTCCTCCTTCAGCTGGCGTCACCACCTCGTCGAGGTTGGCCGTGGAATTTCTTTCATCTGACGGTGACTTCACGTCACGGCGACAAGATGCGAATAATACGAGTTCTGTTGATTTTCTATTCGAATGGGCTTCGAGGGTGGATGCCTAGGAACGCGCAGAGTAGACAAACAAAAACCGGGTGTCAGACTCGCTGAATTGAAAGTCACCTCCCCCCCCCCCCCCCCCCACGACACACCTTAAATTTGAAATTGAAACACCCAAGAGCACTCTAAAGTCTCTCCTCTCTCTCTCTCTCCAACAAAACAGAAAAAAATTCGATGTGACCATTTCGAGGGGGCCTGTGAACCGTCGTCACAGGGGACCACCAACTAACCGACAAATGCGCCATCAGTGAGACGACGCTGTCAATAACTGTATTTCACTTGGAAAACTTAAAAGACAATAACAATTCGACTTAACGACTATTTTGCGCTGCTCCGCGTGCGTGTGTGTCGTTCCATTTCGTTCATAACCCGAGTCCTTTTCCAAAGCCAAGCGCCAGCATCCACCCACCGCCCGTCCAACACGTGCCCACCATTCCGACATTTGCGTTTGCGTTCGGGCTTACCTAACAATAATTTGATAGGCGCGCACACTTCACTTTGACAGTCGTCGTCCGCCTCAAGGATCTGCTGTTCGTCGCAGAAGAAGGACTCTCCAGTCTCCAACATCGCCATGCCAAGAGAGACGAGGACAGAGGGAGACGAAGGAAGAGAAGAAGGGCCGCATGGAGCGTACTTCAAACTTATGTTTGTTGTGCCATGTTAAGGCGAAATCCTGTTGCGAAAGTTACGAGAGTCCTGCGTATCCCTCTCGTAAGGCGCAGTAACCAGGAAGACGAGCGAAAGCCGTTAGATGTCTCATTTAATAATGAATAAGGATCAATGGCGTTCGCTGGTTGCTGGCTGGATGTGAAGATGAACTCTAATGACACCCATGGGGGGGGCACACCATTCGCATCCTCTCACCGATGTGCGCTGTGTCCTTCAAGATCTTCGAGCATCGCACAAAATGCCGGCGAACATTTGAATTAATAATTAAGGCCATCATTGGCTAATCGCGAGAGCCTGCGGCTGAAGAAATTATTGTGAGTTATGGCGGGCGGTTAATGGATTTGAAGGACTCTTCAGTTCTTCTTTTGGTTTTTTTTTGTTTTTGTTTCAGACTTGTGGCCGAGTTGATTGGATGGGAATTATTTTGTGGATGATGAGCAGCAGGGTCTGGAGAGATTTATGACTCGACTTGGCGAACAAGATGAAGTGATGAAGTTATTGGAGCGCTGTTTGGCACGTAATAAGATGTGGGGGGAGGGGGATCGGATGAGGATCATATTGGAAGTGGATTTTTTGTGTCGATGAGGCCTGAATGGGAAATGATGCGGAATTTGTTTAATGCTCAAGACATGCTTCTGAGGTCAAGGAGGGGGCTGTCATCGTTGAACTGATGGGCTTGGCGTTGATGGCATACGGAGAAGAAGGTTCAATCTCGAACAGTGACATGAGTCCAGCCAGGCGTCCACGCCTAAGATGGCTAGCCCATGTAGAGCGTATGGAAAACTTAGCTCCGGACGGAAGAATCTTCGACTCTGAGCCTGGGGGACAAGACGAACAGAGGACGTGCTCGCTCAAGGTGGCGCACGCAAGTCGACGAGGGACTTCAGCCAGCTTGGACATCAGCCAGCTTGGACTTCAGCCAGCTTGGTGTGCGAAAGTTGAGATTGCTGGCTGGAGAGGCATGTTGAGTGAAGCCCAGGTCCGCCGCGGACTGTTGCGCCTTAATAAAACGAAGAATGGTTTCGGCGAGGAGCTTCGATTCAGACGTTGAGTCCATTTGGGGCTCTGTTGTGAGAATTTGGTGCGAAAGAATGTGTTTTTTTGCAGAAATGCTCTTGAGGCAAGCATCAGAGGGCAAGTGGGCTTAGCGTCTTCAGAAGAGTCCTTCTGTTCTACTTTATGCAGAAATTCGTTTGTAGTGTACTTCAGAGAGCCTACTAGCTTCGCATCTACCGAGACCCGCTTATGTTCAAGTTTTTGACGCCACCGTGGTCAGCATTTGGTGAAAAAGTGGACGCTTCGTTGTGACACAACACTGATCGCCTTCGACGCGTAATTGGTCCCCGTTCGTATGTCACAGAGATCTGATTTTTCCTAAATAACGACATTTCGATGTTTCAAGCACAGATCTAATACGATTAGAATCTCGTATCCAAGTGGAATTGTGTCACAACGACGCTTCCATTTGTTCACCAAGAGTGGCACTGATCTGACCCCCCTTCAACCACATCATCCGGAATGGACAAGGATTTCAGGCATTTATCCTGAAATTTTCCATTTTTTCACATTCCATAGGAATGTGCTGCCCGAGCGGCAACACAATTGAAGACATCTCCAGCTACGTTGACAAAAAACCCCATCACCTACATCGTCCACCAAAATGAACAAATAATGACAAAAATGGGCAAATAACATGCCCATTTTCATTCCAGAAAAACTCTCCTTGAAATCCCTCTTAATTTGAGCCCAAAAACGGCCAAATCCGTTCCGAATTGAGCGACTATCGCCAGCGCACAAAAATTGGTTCATCGGATCACTGAGTGTTTGATGCCCACAAGAGACCACATTCATGTCATGCACAATTTTGTTGCATACTCGCGGGTGCTTACGTGGTTGGTATACCTGCTACTGTCTGTCGTCTGAGGGATGTTCCTGGTGGTCTGGTGGATTTTTGTGGAATTTTGTGAAGAAATTCATGCGAAATCGGAATTTTTCCTCAACACTGCATTTTTTGGTGTAGATTGCAGCTACTGAGGACTGAGTCCTCGTCCTCGACACGTTGGAACAAGGGAAACGTGTAAGCAAGGCAGGTGATAGACCGAAGCACACTCAAGGGAGGTCTCTGCCAGAGCACGTTGCACTTGCCGATGCGACATTGATGCAGCGTGTAGAGCATCGTGACGTTGCAAAGAAATTCTGAGGTTGGAAGCGGGAAGGGGATGAGCGAGAAGGTGTTAAATGATGACTTTGGATGGGAGGAGAGAGAGTATTCGGATATGACGACGGCCACTCCCTGGACTTGTCGCATCCCTTGCCTGGACGCCTTCGAGTCTGTCGAACAAATTCATTGCGTCCCAGAGTGTGTCGATGGCGCTTTGATGCTGAAACGACTAGAAACAGTTCAAGAATCGAAAGAAGACTTCGACATGAATGGATCTCCTGAATCCTGCTCAGAAGTTGCATCCCCCACACCCTCCTTCAGAGAAACAATTCCAATTCACGTCGCGAACTCCGATCCAACCGCAGCACCAAGATGATATCGCATACTTTCGACAAGAACCAATCAGAAGATCATTAAAAGTCCACTTCCCAGCCATCCACCCTTTTCTTCCCCACAACAGGAATCGGGCGACGTTTCGCCAAATTCCCGAAGACATTCCCTGTCTGCCAACGTGACATTAATCCTGGTTACGTATCTGTTTTCAATTTTAATAATAAATTCACCAAGCGCGACGGCACAGTTGCTCACGCATCGCCAAACTCAACTCAGTCCAGGCCAGGACACACGCACACACACGCACGCACTTTCATCTTCCGACAGAGTATGGCATTATTTATGATGACGCCGCAGTTCGCATCCAATGACAGAGGGACCACCGTGAGAGACGACACCCGGCCACCCGACACGTCATTTGAATTCCAGCAACTCGCACATGTGTGAGGAGGACCTCGCCCGGCAGGAGCAAGTTGCTTCCCAGTTCGTGGTGTCGGGTGGACAGGTGTCAAAAAGTTTAAAATTTCACATTCCATTGCCCTGGAGCGGGGAGAGGGGGGGGGGGGGGGAGGGTTCTTGAACTTTAGCCATTTGCTTAGCATAAGTTGACACTCGCAGGATTACGTAATTAGACCTGGCCGCCAGGGCGGGCGCGGGGTGGTCTACGCTCCCCTCTGATGAGGGTCTCATTAATGCAAATTCCGACCGCGACGGGCCACCACCTGGTCCAACATGTGAAGAGGGGCGACGCACGCCACCACGCGACCAGGGGACCAAGTATAATGTTGTCTTAGGGTTGATCTGCCAGTTCATTAAATAACTGTCGTCGCCGTCGTTTTTTTTGGGGGGGGGAGGGGGCGGTAACGCGATAAGTGTGTACCACAATTAATCCTAATGGCTTGGAGCAGTTTTCAACTCGAGGGGGGAGGTGCGGGGAAGGCGATGACGGCCGGAGATAGACGAGATAGGCGGCCCGGTCGGTCGGGGCTTAATTGATTTCTGAAAGGATTACATTAATTGGGGATCACTGACGATGAACTAATGACGATGGCGTGGGGATGGAACGCTCCCATTTCGACCGGAGTCACGTACACGAGGACGAATGCTAATCCCTTCGCTGGCGCGTGACTATACACGGGCACTTTGCGCTCGTGTGTGCTTGTTCGAGACGGAGATGGTGACCTTGGTGTGGCCGCCTCCCTCAGGCGAGTCAAAAATTCACGTCTCGTCTCGCTCCTTCGTCAGCAGACACTTCCGTCGTCGATAAGAAGTGCCCCCTCTGTCGCCCGCACTTCGTCGGCTCCTTTTGAAATCAATTCTCGGTCGTCCCCAGCAGGATATCCTTTCGCTATTTTTTTCTTTTGCTTATCAATTCGTTCGTCGCTCCGCCTCGTCTAACCTCGTTTCGGGACAATGAACAGCGTGCAGTCAATCAAATTTATATCCTCCATCAGGCACTGTTCCTCGCCGTCATTCATTTCTCAGGATAAATGTGCCTTCGACTGAACCCCCCGCGCGCCCCATCCGAGCGTTTTCATAAATATCAAGGTAGGCGGGTGGTGCACGAAGGTGGTATCGTCTTTCTGGCAATATGTTGGCGCGCCCTCTCCACGTCCGTCGGGGAATCCATCACACAGCCAAACACCCGCCCCCACGTGCACGCGTCGTCCTTTCTCTCGCATGTACCGAGGACACCCGACTCCATGGTGAGCCGGGGCTATATCCTGCCGCAGAGCCCAGCCACTTGCTGGGATCTCCTTAACAGCTTTAGGTGTGATAATATTCGTGAAATTGATTTTGTGTCATCAGACTGGTTCTCGTCCTGAGGGAACGACCAGAGGACCAGGACCAGGACCAGGACAAGGACAAGGGCAGAATCAATGCAGTCAAGGCGATTGTGTTCAGTCAGGTCGGCGGCGACGGTAAACCCATGCTGTGATGCTGGATGACGTTTATTGAACAACCAGCCGCTGGAGGAGGACTTGGTTGTGATGGAAACCATAAGGTTGCCGTTAAGCGAATTGAGCCCGGGTGTGGGTTGTGGTCTCGTCGATGATGTGGTTGCAGAGGGTGCAGTGGTGAGTGCACGTGAAAAGCGATACCCCTCTCAGCTGGGACGGTGTTGTTACGGACAGCTTGTACGGTTCGCGGATTGTGTCGCTTATTTGGGCGGTCTTTGAGGCGAATTCTGGGAAACAGCAAGTTGGGTGAACGCATTCCTATTTCAAGCGTCGGATCCTTTAAGGCAAGGCGTAAACGGGCAATTGTACGCTTCGCGGAATGAGTGCAGTCTTTCCGGAAAATTCAGAGAGGCGGGTTTGGGGGACTCGTTAGCCTTCACGGCAAGTCGACGACGAACGTCTGTACGCTTCGCGGATTGTGTGAAGTGCAGTCTTTTCAAGTCTTTTCAAATTCAGGGAAACGGCGTATCGACAGACTTGGTGGTCTCATTTCCATTTAGAGCCCAATTCGTCTCAAATTCACGGCAAGGCGGAGTCTGTTCGTCAAATTGTTTGAGACGCTGTATCGGCAGCGCGGGTGGACGCAATCCCATTTAGACTGTCTCAGCCTTCACGGCAGTTTAACGCTTCGCGGATTGTGTACATTCCTCTGCCTCTGGCGCATCCACTGGCGGCGGCCAGTTGCATCTGCACACCTCCACAGCGTCTCTCTGCCCAAAAAAATGATGCAAGCTCCTGACGAAAATCGACTCCTCGACGTAATTGGTTTCTTCGCAGCGAATTCGGTCCCAGCGAAATGGAGTTTAATATTTTAATGAAAAAAAAAAAAAAATTTCCCAACAGATTCGGAATTGTTTTCCATTTTTGCCAGCGCGCCAGCGACGACCGTCGAGGCAAAAACCGAAACGAACTGAAAACCGGGTCAGGACGATAATGAAAATGCCTGAACTTTTTGCCCCCCCTCTCTCCCCCACCATCCCCGTCGTCTTCGTTAAGCCCATTACCGTGTTTCTATCCCGTTCCCGGGCCCATCCTCATTCCCATCTTCATCCTCGTCGTCCCCGTCGTCCCCGTCGTCCCCGTCGTCCCCGTCGTCCCCGTCGTCCCCGTCGTCCCCGTCGTCCTCGTCGTCCCCGTCGTCCCCGTCGTCCCCGTCGTCCTCGTCGTCCCCGTCGTCCCCGCCGTCCCCGTCGTCCCCGTCGTCCCCGTGGTCCCCGTCGTCCCCGTCATCCTCGTCGTCCCCGCAGTCCCCGTCGTCCCCGTCGTCCTCGTCGTCCTCGTCGTCCCCGTCGTCCCCGTCATCCTCGTCGTCCCCGCAGTCCCCGTCGTCCCCGTCGTCCCCGTCGTCCCCGTCGTCCCCGCAGTCCTCCCAATCCTCGCCATCCCCTTCGCCATCGTCCTCGTCGTCGGCTATTTAGAAGTCTAGCGCGCTCGTAGCCTGACATAATGAACTTCCAACTTGGCAGGGCTCTCTCTCTCTCTGATGCTAATGTTATCCCACTCTAGGCGCGGGAGGGGGAGGTTATCCTCGTTTTATGCCTCCATTCGCCCATTCACTGGCTGACCAGTGGAAATGGAAATTCGTGTTCAGTGCCCACTGGCCACCTCCTCCGGCCCCCTTTCCATTCCGGTCAGTGGCGCTAGCCTGGCATGGAATTATTGGGGTTATGATTTCGAATGTCCTTTCATGAGTGCGCGACTTTGGCTTTTGGATGATTTCGGTTGACATCACTAGCGCGCGCGGCGATGTATTTTCGGAGACGAATGGGGCCATGGTCGTTTGATGGAATTCTCGTTCGTTTATGAATGTGGACGCGGACGGCAATCAAGCGGGCAGTTTGTTAACGAAATTGATGTGGTCGGGCTCCGGGGTGGGAGCTGCTGGGTGGGTGGACGGGTTTGAAGGGTCGCAGCGAGACTACGTGGCAAGCGAGAGGCAGTTGCAACTGATTTAGCCCACAAATCTTGTCCGAAGCAGGCAAAGGGCAACTCTGGCAAATCAGAAGCAAAGACTGTCCATCGGTTTGAATGAGAGGCGAGACATTAAGGGGCGCGCAAGGCTCGTCACGATATGACGGGCGTTCAGACCCGTGAAGATCGCAGCAAGATGAGGGACATTCAGGCCCGTCAAGCTCGTTCCATGACGGGGCACATTCAGGCCCTTCAAGCCCCTGTCACAACGTGAGGGACATATGTACATCGCGACCCTTCAAGCTGTGCCTCAAGGTGAGGGACATAGTTCAGTTAGGTTGGACTGGCTGACAGCTGGTAGCAGCAGGACCATACTTTGGGACCCTTCAAGCTGTGCCACAAAACGAGGGACATGGCTAAGTTAGGTTGGAGTGGCTGACAGCTGGTAGCAGCAGGACCATACTTTGGGACCCTTCAAGCTGTGCCACAAAACGAGGGACATGGCTAAGTTAGATTGGAGTGGCTGACAGCTGGTAGCAGCCGGACCTTGCATTGAGACCCTTGAAGCCGGTCACATAGGCCTTCAACCTCGTCACAAGCCTGTGCTCAATAACCGCACGATAAACGCCACACCATCCACAGCCAAACTTGTCAAAAAAATGCACATCGTCAAGCCCCAGAGAATTAAAAACACGTCTTCACCAATTTGCCCACTTCTACGCGATTCCCCATGTCGTTGTTCGTCGGATTAGCATGAGCGCACCCCAAATCTCAGCAATTTGCCACCACCTCGTGCAAAAGAAGCGGTCAAAGCACACCGCCTTGTGGAAGTCCATCAAAAATCGTCCCATCCCACGCAAAAACAGCCAAAATTGAACCCAAATTAAAGAGACTCTCTGCAACGCACTCAATCAACGGTCCAACTTCGATGGTCAATCTCCATTCGAACGACCATTTCATTCCAAAGTTAGATCAACGACCAAAGTTTGCCCACTATTTGCTGGCCTCAAAGGTGGCCCCTGCCTTTGCAAGGAAAACGAAAATTATGCCAAATATGATTAGACGCACGAAACCAGCCCACAGTCGATTTCATATTCATTTCACCATCGAACCACTAATCGAATAACTAAGCCATATCTCCTTGTCCAAAAGAAGAACTCCAATATCGGCGAAACTTTGCTGGCTTTAGGCCGGACGAGGACGACCATGAAGAGGCGGAAGAGCAGGAAGACGCAAAAATACAGGAAAAACTTCAAAAGTGTATCTAGAAAAACTTTCTAATTCCTTTTACTTATCCCATGAGGATATAATCACCAGAATCATCGGAACACAACCACCCTTGGTGCCTTTCGCCCAACCACCGCCACGATGTGCCACGGCGGAGAGCAGCCCACCCAACAGAAGAGGAGGAGGAAAAAAAAGAAGTAAATCTGAAAAGGAAAACTTAACTCATAACTTTTAGCTTATTCCCTAAAATGCTTCGCAAAAGATTTCCATCCCACCGATCGACCGGGCCACCAACCACCCTTCTCCACGTTCCCTGTTGATTGGTTGAAGTGAATTGATGGCTTATAAGTATGTCGTCTGTTTGCAGTGGCAGAGGCAGAGGCCTCCAGATGGACATCCCGGTGAAGGGACACCGCAAATGATAAATATTTCGCAATTTGGGCCGTTTGTCCGTTTATTTGGCGGACATTCTGTGGCCGGGACGTTCCATTGGCATCCACCTTGGGGATTTCGTTGCGCATTCTTTTGATCAAGTTGATGGCACTTCGTGCGGAATCGAAGGGAACATAGTTTTGGGGGCGGCTGGGTGGGTTTTGCTGTTCGTCGCTGCAAGCAAGTTGGCCGGTGTTATTGTTGGCAAATTGTTTGCTTCTGGTCGGGCTTGGTAAAAACAGCAAAAGAAGGGAAGTGGCTCTTTGGGTGGGGAATAGATGACTTCGTTGTTGAATAAGGACGTGGGGTGGGAACAGTGTTTGCTCAAGGAGGGACTACTTTCACGACGCACAGGAATTCCCATTTGCTTCATCCCACGACGTTTCAGCTTCTCGGCAAAAAGAAGGTCACCACCTGGGACAGGCGTCTCACCTTGCCACCAAAAAAAACGACAAGAGGCTCTTCTTTTTATCTTTCCTCGTAATTTGTGGCAACTTTGTGCAAAAGAAGGGGTCCAAGCCCACCACCTTGTGGAACTCCTTCATTGTTTTTTCCCAAAATCTCTCACCCATCAAGAAGACATTAAAAAACCGGAAGCCACTCCATCCGCTGGCATCCCCGCAATTTTGCAAAAGAACGGGTCAAAGCCCACCGCCTTGTGGAACTCCTTTGCTACTCTTCCCAAAATCTCTCCCACATCAAGAAGACATTCAAAATGAGACGCCACTCCATCCACTGCCAACCCGGTTCGTCCATCGCTGTATCGTAAAATTAAGAAAATCGAAAAGAACGGGTCCAAGCCCACCGCCTTGTGGAACTCCTTTGCTACTCTTCCCAAAATCTCTCCCACATCAAGAAGACATTCAAAATGAGACGTCACTCCATCCACTGTCAACCCCGTCCATCGGTGTATCGTGAAACTAGAAGAAATCCCCGGAATTTCCGCAAAAGAGCGGGCCCAAGGCCGCCACCATGTGGAACTCCCCCACAAAAATCACGCCAAGCATAATCTCTGTGGCACCCCAAGGCCTACGGCCACTCTGCCACCCATTTCCGGTGCACGGGACCGTCCCATCTTCCATCATCGTCATATTTTTAAGCCGGTTTTTCAAGGCTCATTTGTTCTTCGCCTCCCCTCCACGTGCAGCATTGCTCTCTAAAAACCGAAATGGGATCCGTTTTACGTTCAAATCTCCCCCAGGAACCTCTCGATTTGTAACGGCAATCCATCAAGCCCACACCCCCTTGCTCAGTAAACCATCAATTCAATTTCCACCACATCTCAGTGTTCCAGCATTACTCTACGCGATCGAAGAAGAAACCGAACAAAATCCTTCATCTCCCGCCACGGATCAGAGCAATAAGCTGATTACAGCGGGAAAAGAATCCTTCGCTTCACCAGACCCCTCCCGGAAGGATGAGCACAACGAACGCGATGCATCCTGAAAGGAAACAATGCCACCAACCTCACCTCACCGGACCCCCATCGAACCGCAGCGTCAACAATCAAGTGGATCACAATGAAATTATGGGCCCCACTGGCGAAAGGAGAACGCAAGGAAAACACATTTTATTGCCTGGCTAGTGATTTACTGGCATCCAAGGTGCACATTGTCGCATTGTCTCCGCTCAACAACAACAAATTTAACAATTCGCCCAGCTCGCCGCTCGCCATTCGGTGGCAAATTGAGTCAGCGGTGGTGGCGGTGGTGATGGCGGGTGATGGCCCCAGCACCGACATCATCATCATCCTCGTCGTCGTGGAACGCAAATAAATTTCCCATGCAATGCGAGGAGACACAAAAAGGACTCAATCCGGACGATGCGCGTCGTGGCAATGGAATTAAGGCCGTGAAAGCGGGCACGCCAGTGAATGAAAGCCGCACGGCGACGGCAAGGGGAACACAGTCGTGGGGTTTGTTACCGCTAAAACAATCACTTTCACGGATGATGTCATCAATTTGAATCTCATATTCTTTTGACGAGGCGAGGACGGGATGCCTTTGGCGCTCGTACCCAGGGCTCGCCATGGGCAGAGGCGGTTGCCGGTTGGTTGAGGTGAGACTGTGATTTGTGGCAACTCGGGGATGAAATGAAATTTAAGAACTTGCCGCTGGATTAATTGAGTTCCGTGCAAACGATTATTGATGACAGTGACGACGCGTTCTGAAGTTTAAGTCGGCAGGGAAGTTAAAAGGGAGGGAACGCACTCGGGTGTCACATGACGTTTCTTTTTGAACAATCTGGGCCGGAGATGGAGACTTCTTCGGCTGCGTTTGTGATGAAGGCAGTGGCTTGTGAGCTGGAAGATGGATAGACATCGTTTATGGAAGCTTGAAGACAAGCTAAACGATGATGGAGAGACGAAGAAAGAGAAAATCAAACTTCAGGCCCAACTTCAGTTCATTCAGCTTCAGTTGCAGATGACTTAGAATCTCTTCGTCGTTGCGACACACCATCAAGACCTTGTCCAGTTTCCATTAAAGTCCTAAATTCTCATCAATTTTGGCTTCGTTTTGGAAGAAGAACCGCTGTATAGACGGCAGACACGTCAGTTTTCGTCGTTCCTTGTCTCTGTGTAGAATGTGTTGGAAAGCCACAAGGTGGCGAGTACGCGGTCTTTTTGTTACAACAGAACAACAAAACAACTGGCCTGGCGCGCACTCTAAACGTGGCCTAGACACGCCGAATTCAATCAGAAATGTGCTGGAATACCACAAGGCGGAGTGCCATCCCGCAGCCTTTTTCGTTGCAACAGAATGAGTCTCTTTGTCGCCTCATTAAGTGCTCTCAGTCGTCGACGTGATGCGACACCCAAATCTACTTGTCAAGTCGCGCATAAATGATCGCCCGTATCATGTGCCACCACACTGCGTCTGCTGATGATAGGCGTCTGCATGAGCTTCCCACTCAAACTTCCACGAAACGCACTTGTTGTTCCACAGTTGGATTTATTCAGATAAGAGGCAGCAACGTCTTCATCCCCGCACCACCCGCGTCAGACCAAAACTGAGACATGACCCCTCCCCCCCCTCAGCCTACTGAGTGTACCGACGCCGAGAACGCAGACAACGACCTCGAAAGTTGTGCATTTAAACAGAGATCCATCAGCCTTCAGTTGTTGTCTTACCCTCGCAGCGATGGCGACTGCAAGTGGGGAGCGAAGTCAGCGGGAATAACCGAAAGAGAGAGAGAGAGAGACTGAGTTAGATGTGTGAAAATTCATTTGCAAGCAGCAAACATGGTGTGCTAATGAATTTCCCAACTTTTCCTTCAGTTTAACGCTGTCTAACGCTGAGGCAGGCGCTGGGACGAGAGATGAAGATCCGAGGGGTTGGCTGCCGACTGCGAAAAGGTGAAGAACTCATTGGAGTTTAATTAAGTCTTCATCCTGGCGATGCATGGGGGGAAGGAGCATGGATGCAGGTGTAGAGAGCGAGAGAAGTTCTTCATTTTTGAACTGCATGGATGCTAGAGTCAACAGAGGGTCAGAGTGGGGTTGCGAAATTGGGGTCAGCTCAAATGTCGGTGCAGACAGGGGTTCGTGTCGAGCTATGAAACCGATTTCGGGGTATTTCAACCATTTAAAGGGAATTTCATTTCAAGAACATTGCCTACTTTTCGGCTGACTGGATTAGAAGACAGGGCAGTACGTAACGTGCGCCCAGGGCAGTTAAGTCCTTCGAGTGAAGACAAGGAAAGACATTCAGAGGAGGAAACACCCTACCTCCCAATCAACTGCCTCATCAGAGTGAATTCCACACAATGAAGCGCAAGAGAATGACCATCGTCGCGCTAGAGTTAATTTTATTTTTTTTTTTCGTTGTAAACATTGCCACCACTTAACTCACCCACTTAACCCCGTTAAATGGCATCACTTTCTCAAGCGGAATACCCATTTGTGCGAGAGATCCTCGCATTAAGTGCCGTTAATGTGAATCATAAACCAAACAGCGTCATCGTCAACTGGTCATGCATTTTATTCGTTTCTTGTCTCTTTGTCTCGCACTCTCCCCCACCGCATGCTTGCATGCATCCTATTGTCCTGTAAAACCTGCCATTTATAACGGTATAACTGCAAATGTATTCCCTTCCAGTTTATCGCTCCGAACTTTAACGAGAGTGTCCATGAATTCATCCATCAGCAATATTTAAGGACGCACACTTTTATTCACTGTGTCATGTGCGTGCACGGCGGAGTCCTGTGGACGAGTGTGCGTCCTTTGTGCGATGTCTCATGCCTTGGGATTACTGCCTCCCTGGACCATGGTTCACATTGATCATAAAGCCGCTTTTACGGCGGCACGGGTGGAAGGTCAGCTGACGACTGCCGACTGACGAGATGGACACATTTCTGTGTCTTTATGATTGAACTCGACATGTGGACATGTGTATGCCGCATCTGCAGTGGCTGACTGCTGGCTGGCGGAGACAAAGAACGAACACTGACTCTCAACCAACCGCAGTCTATTCACCAGCAGCAGCAGCAGCAGGCTGCTTCTTCCGGTGGACGAAGCCAAAGTTTATCGGAATTGAGGACGTCCTGTCTTCTTTTTTCATTTCCACTGATTTGCGCGCCTCACTGCGTTGTGCTGTAGCCAAGGAATCCCATTAGGGATAATTCCAGTCCAGTCCTCCTTCGTGGACAATGATAGTGGCGGCGACGTTGTGTAAGTTCGCCAGAAACTTTTCGTCAGTTTTATCGTGCCGTTGTTCGCCACTGAGTGCGGTGGCAGGGATAAATTCAAAGACGATTACAACTTGGATCGGAAGGAAATCCTTTCTTACTGAAATTCCATTCGGGAGGAGGGATGATTACGGAGGAACGACCGCATTTGACGGACAAAGAGGATGGAGGCTTACGCGTGGGAGGGCGGAACTTAAGACTGGATTTGGGGTTGCCTAAGCTTGTGGACGGGAATAGAGAAGTGTAGGCGGAAGGGAGACTGCAATGGAGGAGACATCAGTGGTCTGCGGATGGTTCTGAAACTACTCGGAGTAAAGGAGATTCAATAACAGGCCCTTGCTGAGTAGTTGATTGGGATAATTCTACCTATTGCCAAGGAATACGAGAACATTATCTTGCCGAGTAGTAAGTTGGATCATTCTATATGTAGTGCCTGCCTAGTCATCGACCGTGATCCTCTTCCGCGTGTCTAAGGTGTCCGCAGACAAGTGGAGAAGGACCTTAATCAACTTGAAGTGCGCCAAATAACCCAAGCTTTGTGGCCAGGCTTGTTGCTTAGGGCCCCGGAGAATTCGAAGAACATGATGACCAAGTGGGAAAGGAAGCAGCAGCTTTGAAGGAGGAGCCGCTGGGCCAAGACTCAAATCAGCCCATCCCCGCTTGGAATTAATAGAAAGTGAGTGGCTTTGCTTTTGATCCATAAAAAAGGAGAGCCTTTGAACTGCGCCAACTACAGGCGCATAAGTCTCCTAAGTATCGCATACAAAATCTTATCTGCCCTACTGTGTGAACGCCTAAAGCCATTCGTCAACAACCTACCCGTGTGGCTTTAGGCTTTAGGCCAGGAAAATCCACCATCGACCACATACGAGAGGCGTTCAATATATTCTCGGTATCGGGGTGAAGCTGTGGTTGTATATATAAATTGACTTATTTATCAAGTAATACTATTATTTTAGTGCATTCATGTAAAATTTCATATAAATGTGATTATTAATTCGCGTTTTATCTCTAGTTAAACAGAATCATAATGGCAACTGAGACGATGATGGTGAAAATTGAGCATCGCGCTGTAATTAAATTTCTCACTAAGCTAGAAAAAAGTCAAAAAAACGATTCACGAAGAGATGGTGGCTGTTTATCAGGGTTCCGGACCTTCATTATCAACTGTGGTCAAAGTGGTCAAGTGAGTTCAAGAGAGGCAGAGAGAGAGCATTGAAGAAGACCCCCGCTCCGGCGCCCCGGCTACTGCTTGTACTCGTATTCACACTGCGACTGATTTTGGTGAAAACCCTGGAGCAACAAATCGATACCCACCATCTTTTCATCGATATTAAGGCCGCTTATGATAGCATCTATAGAGACGTGCTATACAGAGCAATGTCTAGTTTTGGCATCCCTACCAAACTCGTCCGTTTGTGTAGGATGACGATGGAGAATGCACGCTGCTCCATCAAGGTCGGTAAAGACCTAACCGAGGCCTTTGATGACAAAAAAGGATTCAGACAAGGACATTTTCAACATCGTTCTTGAAGGAATTGCTCAAAACTCGAACGCCAACACCAGAGGAACAATCTTTCAGAAGTCCGTCCAACTACTCGCATATGCCGACTATATCGGAAGAACGCAGTGTGATGTCGCTTTTGTGGGTATTGCAATTGGAGGCCGCGAAGATGGGTTTAGCGGTAAACGAGGGTAAGACCAAGTATATGCTGTCGACGAGAAAGGACACCCAACACCGACGTTTCGGTCAGAACGTCACAGCTGACAGATATATGCAACTTTGAGGTAGTCAAAAACTTTGTCTACCTAGGCACCGCTATCAATTCAAACAGTGACACCAGCGCTGACATCAAACGAAGAATAACTCTTGCCAATCGCTGCTTCTTTTGGGCTAAGAAAGCAGTTGGTGAACAAAGCCCTCTCTCGACCAACCAAGGTAACGATTTACAAGACCTTAATCGTCCCAGTCCTGCTATATGGCGCGGACTGGCATGAACTTTGTCAAAATCGGATGAAGCTGCTCTTGGTTGCTTCGAGAGGAAAATTCTTCGTGTGATTTTCGGTCCCGTCTGCATAGACGGTGAGTGGAGGAGGAGATATAATGACGAACTATACGTCGACTTACCCATGAGGGGTGAAGATCCAACGATTGAGATGAGCGGATGGAAACCAATGCTCCGGCCCGAAAAGTCTTCGAATCTAGCCCCGAGGGACGGCGCAGTAGAGGAAGACCGCGACTCAGGAAAAGTGGAAAGGGACCTCAACTAACGTGCTAGCTAAAGATCGAGCTGGCTGGAGACGCTTGAGGCCCAGGTCCACCTCGGACTATGGCGCCACCTTAAGTAAGTCATTAAGTAAGAGTGGCTTTGCAGTCGGATGTGGACATGAGTCGAATTTCTACAGGAGCCACTGGTCTTGTGTGTCCCATCACGAGTGGATGCGACACAGCGTCTTATGCCGGCTTTAAACGACGAAGTTTGAGAAGCTTCTTGGAGGCAGGTGAGCATTGGCGGTGAATGGAGGGACGTGGAGCCGCGAATTTTGGAAGTTCTTGGTGTCAGGCATCGAACCTAGACACCAAGCGTCAAAGACGACGCACGTAACAACTACGACGGCGATCACAGACCACTTGGAGGGGCTTCATGAGCTGTGGGTCGACTGTTTGAAAGCAGGGAAATTCGAAGGCCCATCGAAGAAGTGACTTAATCGGCGCGGCTTGGAGCGGCTTCATGAGCTGTCGCCTGCAGGAAAGCAGCAAAATTCGAAGGCCCATCGAAGAAGTGACTTAATCGGCGCTGCGGTTGACCGAACTCGATATCGCAGTCTGCTGTCGATTTTGAATGATTACCCACTCGTATAGATGTGACGCCCTACCAGCCCGTGCTACGATGTGACGTGATGTCGCCATCAAGGGGGCTACGTTCGGGATTCTGCGGGAGTTTTGGTAACGACTCGATTTCGAACTTGTGCCGATTTGACGAGGTGTCAGGTCATATCTGGAAGAGAAAGGGTGACCAAGCTATGCAATGGAATGCCTTAACACAGGACGACAGAAGACATGGCGATCCGACGAAAACTTGGACTTGGTCGATAGTGAAGCACGACAGCTGGAAAGCTGGGTAGAACTGAGGCACTTTGCCAGAAATAGAACGCGATGGCGCGTGGGCATGATTGAGGCCCTATGCACCGAAAGGAGATACAAGAACTAAAGAAGAAAGAATGTCTGGAAGGTGACCAGTGGGAACTCTGCCTCTAAAGACTGTCTTTTCCAGTCGATTACCGCGAAATGTGGCTAGTCCACCCGTAAGATCGCGAGAGTCGAGGGAAACGTCACGAAGAACAGTGGACAGAGAGCTGAATGGTGAACAGAGGGACTCTCCGCATGTTAGACTCCCGAGAATTTCACTGCCTCCAAGAGATTTCCCACAAATCCCGTTCAACATTCCAACCTTTCCACTTCATCTCACACCTCGCCTCATCAGACTCCACCACAGACCACCTGCGCGCATACTTTAAGTTAATTTGTATCACTCTACCCCCTCCGCCCCCCCCCCCCCCCCTGGTCGACAGACCATCCTTAGTGGCTTAGTTTCAACATCCCCCACCGCCCACATCCACAAACAAACAATCCTCTCGAAACCCCACGAAACACCGCAAATAGATCCAACAATTTCGAGCGACTAATGAACTAATTAAAACAGAATTCGTTTAATGAATAATTTATCAAATGGCGCTCGACAACGCCAGATCATTCCGTCGTAACTGGCCGAAAACACACAAAAAAAAAACACCAAAAAAATACACGGGAATTCTATCTGGTCGCCATGGGAATTGATTAAATTCCTTAAAAAGGACACCGGCAAAAAAAAAAGGAAAAAAAACATGAAATTTAAATGACACCCACGCCCGCGCGATTCTGTTTCAATTTATTTATTAATGTCGGAACTAGAAATATTTGTCAAATGCTGTTACCCGACAGAAATACAGAAAAAAACTGTGAAGCAAGAAGCAAAACCCTCGAAATTGTTTTGTCGTTAAATTAATTTGGGTGGATTTTTTTTGGAGGGAGGGAGGGGAGGGAAATTGGGGTTTTGCACGTGCAACAGAGCAACACCCTCCGATTGGGGACGTCGCGTCGGATGGGTGATTGGACGGGTAAGTGCGAGTAGTGTCGACTGTGGAATTGAATTCGGACACGGGGACAACGTTCGAAAGGCAGATTGACAGTCGTTTCGTGAAAAGGGTGATTATTTTTGGTTTTTCGTTGTTGACGCCGCTAATGGACTGTGCAACAAGGAGTGAGGAAGTGGGAAAGCTAGAATTGTCGGACTGTGCAACAAGGGACGTGGGGGAAGCTAGAATTGTCGGACTGTGCAACAAGGGACGTGGGGGAAGCTAGAATTGTCGGACTGTGCAACAAGGGACGTGGGGGAAGCTAGAATTGTCAGACTGTGCAACAAGGGACGTGGGGAAGCTAGAATTGTCGGACTGTGCAACAAGGGACGTGGGGGAAGCTAGAATTGTCAGACTGTGCAACAAGGGACGTGGGGGAAGCTAGAATTGTCGGACTGTGCAACAAGAGACATGGGGTAGCGAGAATGATGCCACCAACCAACTAATTCAACGCAGACAGGAAGAGATTATGGACACGCAAGACGAAAGCTGGTTGGGCTTCAATTTAAGATTAAAACGAACCGACAAAGCGCAGCCCGGAGAGGAAACTCGAAACTTCTGGCACACCTAGTGGGCTTTGGAGTCCTAATCAAGCTCGACACTTGTTCTGGCATCAGCTGTCTGTTTCATATTCTGAAGCTTCATATTTATAGAACCAAGTTCAGCCAAATCAGGCATGACCCTCGCTAAAACCTGGAGTCTTATTAACGAAATACTGGGAAGGAAAGGTTCCCGACGGAATAAGAGCCGTTGATATAAAAAGACACTCGGGCATACGAGTATTTACCCCAATGCTGTGCAAATTCGTTAACCTTAGCTTAAATCAAGCAACAATTCCTGCAAACTTTGAAAACAGCTGTAGTCAGGCCAATATAAAGGGTGGTTAAATTTTAAGGGCCGATGTTGAATGTGAACCACACCTAAACGTCAAGTTTTTTTCTGCATTTCATTTGACATTTCTCAATTTCAGACTAACTCAATTCGAACCATGGAAGGATACACAATCGAACGATGCGTTAAAGTTATTCAGGCTTATTATGAAAATTGGCGTTCAAAAACAAAATGCATATCGTGCACTTCGTGATTTTTTCTGTCAACATTATCGACGAATTTGTGTCCACAATCGGTAGAATTGTGCGCAAATTTCAGCAAACTGGGTCTGTAGGAAATGTGAAAACACCTGTGCATGCTCATCCAGTTCGTCCTGCGGCTTATGGGCTGGGGGCGTCAACGGGCTGTACTTCGTCGAAAATGAGGTCGGCCAGGCAGTTACCGTGAATTGTGTCCGCTATAGCGAGATGATAATGGACTTCTTGTGGCCAGAAATTGAGAATATCGATCTGGACGATATGTGCTTCCGACAGGATGGTTCCACTTGCCACACAGACAACGAAACAATGACTTTTTTGCGCGAGAAATTCAATGGCCGTGTTGTCTCATGTCGTGGCGATGTCAATTGGTCGCCAAAAGATCATGTGATTTGACACCGTTGGATTTTTTTTTCTTTGCGGTTATTTGAAAGAAAAGGTGTACGTCGATAAGCCAGCAACAATTCAAGAGCTAAAGAATGAGATAATCCGGCACATTAACGGCACAGAACCACAATTATGGTTCAGCGTCATCGAAAATTTGGACCATCGGATGGAGGTGTGCCGCCGAGGTCGCGACGGCCATTTGGCCGATATTTTATTCCATTCATAATTGAACCATACCAATATTATCGAAATAAGAAGAAACAACAATAATTTCCTAAATGATTTCTGTTTTATTCAAAATCAACATCGGCCCTTAAAATTTAACCACCCTTTATAAAGGAGGTATCAAAAGCGAGCTCAGCAATTACAGACCTATATCAATATTGCCGATAATTGAAAAGTACCTTGAAGAGGTCGTAACAAGGAGGCGTCAAGATGTCATAGATAAAAATCATACGTACAAGCCAGTACGGCTTTCAGAAAAATAAAAGCACTGGTAAACTTTTCAGAAAATTTTCCAATTGTGTTAAAGAAGGCCTAAACAAAAGGCCTACTTGTGCTGTTCGTGGATTTCAGCAAGCCTTTGGACACACTGAACCATGATAAGCTAGTAGAAGCACTTGAAAACCTTGGAATAAGAGGTCTGATGGCAGACTGGCTAAGAGAGTACTTAAACAACAGACAATTCTGTGTCAAAATCAACCAGACATATAGCCAAAAGGAACGCGTGCAATATGGAGTCCCTCAAGGTTGAAAATTGGGTCCCGCTCATCTTCATTTTATACACCAACGAGTTGTTTAAAGTATTCAAACAGGCCATCGCGGCGATAGTAGTGCGACACAGATCTTTGCATACGGCAACATCAATTATGCAGGAGGAGTTTGATGATGCAGTGAAATGGTGTCATGATCGCGGTCTAACGATCAGCGCTTTAAAAACGAAGATGATGCATAGACGAAATGCGCAGTTCAAGGCTTATTTTTTTTTAGAAATAATTCCTGCAGTAGCTCGGTTGAGATAGTGGCGAGGTACAAATATCTTGGAGTCACCATTGACAGCAATTTTCTGTGGGACACGCATATCGATGAGTTGTGCATGAGCCTTAAAAAAAGCCTAATATGCCCTTACCCACCTCAAGTTCCTTACCACGACGTCAGTGTTAAGACAAGTATACTATGCCTTAGTGGAATGCTGCAAACGACAAAAGACATTATTACTCCTATACTGCTATCTGGTCAATGGACATATGCCGGCTGCATGGAGAGAAGTAAAAGTTGTGTTCATTCCCAAAGCCGGCAAGATCAGTCACTGCACGGCGAAGGACTACAGACCTATAAGCCTTACTTCCTTCGTCTTGAAGGCGTTCAAAAATCTCCTCAATATCTACATCCGCAGTAGCTTCCCGCAAAATACCATCTCAAGGGCACAGCACGCGTATATGAAGGGCAAAGGCGTAGAAACCGTACTACACGAAGTGGTTAGTGTGATTGAATAGTCCCTACATGCCAAGGAATATGCACACGCTGCTTTCCTAGACATAGAGGGAGCCTTCAATAATGTAGAGACCACGGCAATTAAGTCCGCCCTTGAAAAAGCCAAAGTGGAGCAATCCCTTACTACCGTGATAGTAAGTCTGCTCAGCAAGAGAATCATTAAAGCTACCTTAGGAGACTCCACAATTAAAGTTGCAGCTGCAAGAGGGACTTATATCCCCTCTCCTATGGGTACTAGTAATTAATGAAGTACTAGAAGAGCTCAGACTAACGGGAACCAGAGCAATTGCCTATGCTGATGACGTGGCGATTATAGCTCGCGGTAAGTTTCTCCCGACTCTTAGCGAGCTAATCGAGAACGCAACGAGAACCCTCCTAATATGGGCGAAATCCTTTGGTCTAGGAATCACCTCTCAAAAAACTGAGTTGGTACTATTCACCAACAAAAGGGTCATTCCACGCTTTAACCCCCCAACAATTGAAGCCACGACCCTCAATCTGGCGGATAGCGCGACATACCTAGGGATCATCCTAGACAAAAAAAAACTAACCTGGAGACTCAACCCAATGGAAAGATTCAATAAAGCAGCTTGTGCCCTATACCTCAGCAACATGATATTCGGCAAAAAGTGGAGTCCGAACCGCAAGACAATTCTGTGGATGTACACAGCGATTGTAAGGCCAATCTTGACATACGGCAGCGTGGTGGTATGGTGGCAGGCCGCACTGAAATCCATCAACCTCAGGCTGCTTACTAGAATACAGAGTCTAGCATGTCTTGGAGTTACAGGCGCTATCTCCACTACTCCAACCGCGGGCCTGGAGGTACTACTAAACCATCACCCACTTGACCTTTAAATACAAGCTAACGCTGCTAAAAGTGCCATTAGAAGCATTCAATCAAAATGCTGGCTATCAAGTAACATTGGCCATGCTAGTATACTGAAAAGACTACAAATATGACAGTCCGAAAGTGACTATATACTCCTTTTCCTCGACTTTGAAATACCCTTCAGATGCTATTTCCCGAGGACGGAAGAGTGGACCACAAAAGAACCCATCAATCATTCGAGCATCCAAGTATACACTGATGAATCGAAGATGGAAACAGGCAGAGGTGCGGGCATTTTCTCCGAATTGTTAAACATACACTGCTCTATCTTTCAAGCGGAGGTCCTGGCAGTCAAAGAAGCGGCCAGAATGATAACAATGTTGGATGTACCACCGGCTGATAATACCATTCTAATTGACAGTCAAGCGGCCATCAAAGCAATTTCGGCGAAAGAAATCAAGTCCAAGCTGGTCGCGAGCTCAAAACTCTAAGCGTGCAACACACGATAACTCTATGCTGGGTCCCAGGACACAGGGACATATCCGGCAACGAGGCAGCTGATGAACTTGCCAGAAAAGGGGCCGAAAAAGACCCATCCCAGGCAATCGAATTGATTCAACCACCACTGGCAGATGTCAGGAAGAAGGTGGATGATAAAATTCTAGGAATAGCAGGAAATAGGTGGTTCAACCTTACCACCTGTAAGACTACTAAGATGCTATGGCCCGATATTAATAGAACTAAAACCGACAAACTCCTCCAGTGTGGCAAAAGCCTACTGAGGATGGTAGTCGGAGCTCTAACGGGTCATAACCATCTGAAATATCATGAAACAAAAAATGGGACTATCCCATGACTACATATGCAGAGGATGCGGCGATGGGGAAACTATCTCCGCTACTGCCCAAGCCTCAGTCAACTGCGATACAGGGCCGTGGGCGAATTCTTCTTCCATGACCTGTAAGAAATCCATAACATCCGACTATCTAACTTTTTCAGGTTCATTAGGATGTCGGGCTGGCTCGACGACGAGAGGTCAAAAACGAATACAACGTCTCGATGAGTGTGATTAGGGTACAAGGAGGAACTTCTCCCCCTATGGGCAACACAATGGGTCCACACGGACCTAAGTGAGACGTGCTGCCGCACGTCTACCCACATTCCTATCCTATCCTAGTAAGATCGAAATTGAGGTATGGAATACTTGCATGGGGAAACGCATCTGCAACACACATAAACAAACTTAAGAAACTACAAAACAGCATTAAACAAGATAAGTGTAGACTATCGGCGAAATGTTGTTGCACAAGAAGGGGCCAAAGTTCTTCCAGTAGATGATATTTTTAAGATGACCCTTATACTGGAGTACTATGAAGATACTAAATTCATCACACCAATTCAACATGGGATCAACACAAGAAGACGGGCTCAAGATATGCTTCAAGAACCTCGATTCTACAACAACTACGGCAGAGGACAGCTGAAATGAAGTGTACCAGAAGTTCTCAATACACTTCCACAAGAGTTAAAAAACATCACAAGCTAAAAAACTAGCAAAAAAAAAAACATAAAACACTTTTTTCTAAACAAGAATTAAAATATGTAGCTAATTTAATCTCATTCTATTCTTTATTTTTTTCTTCGTAAATATTAATTAATTTTTAATTAATGAAATGTAGAAATGCATTTAACCTAAGCTTAATTATAAAATTTTGAAACTGAATATTCTGCAGAAAAGCCTTTATAAGGCTTCGCGGAAACGCATATCCATTGTAAAATATTCTCTGAAAATAAAAATGAATTGAATTGAATTGAAAAAGCGTCATTTCCTATTTGGCCATCTGTCGTTCATTCTCAAATAACAGAGAATTCATCAAATTAACAACAAATTGACGCTCCTATAGCCGAGCTGAATTCGAAAAGGCCAAAGCACGGCAGCGGATAGGTGCCGCTCTGCTGTCGTAAGCCGTCGATTCGGCTCGGCACAAGGGTAAGGTTCAAGAGCGATACCTCAACTCAGTCGTGAATTGTAAAATGCTCTAAGAATAAACACTTCCAGTCGCCGACCGACCGTTGTAGTCCTCGTTCTCATGCAGAGTCGACGCTGAGAAGTCGCATGGACCTACGCATGACTTGGGTGCACGTAACTATATCGAATCATCACACAGTTTCCACTGATGGGCGACATATGAACTCAGGTCACGAGTATCCCATCCAATGACTATATCTAGTCGAACTCACTTCCTTTGCAACTAGATCCAATCAAGCAACATCCACTGCTGACTGACTTGACATCTTTATCCACCTAACGTCGGCACACGTTCATATCGCTGATGCCTGAATATTAAGCTCTCTTTAAGGACTCCATAGCCCAAGTTCATCAGCTGTAGCAAACCCCATCAAGACCTTGTCCAGTTTCCATTAAAGAACAATGGATGTAGTGCCGTCAGAAGAACCGCTGAATGGTCTGCAAACGAGTCAGTGTTCGTCGTTCCCTGGCTCTGAACAACCACTGGCCTGGCGCGCACTCTAAATGTGCCATAGACACGCCGAATTCAATCAGAAATGTGTTGGAATACCACAAGGTGGAGTACCATCCATCCTACCCAAATAAATATAAAATTGAAGACATCACGAAGAACGTACACCATCGCCTACACCTTCCAACAAAGTGAACAAATAAAGCCAAAAATGTGCGAATTACGCTCTTATTTCTGAAAATGTTTTTTAACTAAAAAAATCTCCTTGAAATCCCCTTTAATTTGATACCAAATACATCCAAATCTGTTGCAAAATAAGCGACTATCGCCAGCACACAAAAATTGGCTGATCGGATCACTGAGTGTTTGGTGAACACAAGAGACCACATTTCATGTCATGCACAGTTTTGTTGCATACTCGCGGGTGCTCAAATGGGTGGTATACCTGCTACTGTCTGCAGCAGACGGAGTTTCTCTCTCTCGACTCGTTTTAAGGTCTGCTTCATGTGACAACTTTCGTTGGTTGTCTACCCATCGTTCCGCCTGCATCTCATCGCCCTTTGCAGTGCAACTTCTTTAGGATCCACGAACACGCCGGCAGCATTCAAGGACATTCTGAATTTCTTCCACATTTTGGTGAATTTTTCGGGCAAACACTTCATCCCCCCCATCACCCACCTTCCCCTAAGACTGACTCTGATTCAATTTAAATTCCCATGCCCCACCCCCTCCCCCTCAGTCCATCGAAAGATGGTCCACATTCAATCAGCAAGCTAATTCCATTCCATCACTTATCGCCTCAATTATTTTCCACTTCCATCGGAGAGTATGTGTTAAACGCCATTGTCGTCAATATTTCACTCACGTCGATGGATCTCCTCTCACTCATTCCGTCCCCCCTCCACCCCATCTATCCCCATCATGTCACTCTCGCCGTACACATATCGAATGATGAATGAGTCTGTACGTGTGGCATGCAGCCACGTGTGACTCAGCGCTGTTTAGTGCTTTCGATTCGAAAATTAATTAGATCATTGAGCGCGGCGCAAATCCAGAGCAAATGTGGCGAACAAAAAAAAAGAAATGTCCCCTCATTCGGTTGAGTGGATTTTAATGCTCCTGCCCCCCATTCGAGGGTGAATTTATCACATTTCCAGTCGTCATTCGTCATTTGAGGTCCCACTCTCTGGACCTCTCTCTCTCTCTTTCTCTCTCTCTCTGGACAGAAGACCTAACGAAGTGCCTCATTAAAATGTAATCCTTGGCGGTCAGGTACGATTACCGGGCGGATTGGGGGCGTTGCGTCGAAGATTGGATACGGCAAAGTTTGTCCTCTGCTGATTCAGGCACCACGTGTAATGTATCCCTTTGCGGTGGGGAAAGGGGGAGGGAGGGACGGGGGGACGGGACAGACTCTCATCACGAAAATCAATTAATTAATGACGATGCGATAAGACACAGAAGGACAACGAATGGTATTCATGACGTGAACTTAATGAGGTTTAATTATCTGTGGCTGGGTGGGGGCGAGCTGCTTTGATCCATCCTTCGATAGGGTGTTGCCTTGGTTATACTGCTTTTCATTTTATGTCCAAAAGTCCAAGGGGATGTCGATGGTTTTCTGGGTTGCGCATTTGGATCTTGTTTTGAAAAAGTTTCTTCTTGATTAAAGTCGTTTTCGAATGATTTCGATGCCAAACTCCATCGCAGAGGTCCTTAATAGCGTCATTTAGGAGAGGAGAGGACTTCGTTGTCCATAAAGTCGGTTCTGGTTCTGGTTCTCCGTTTCATCACAAGAGTCGTGGGAGTCTTCTTTCGTCGTCCACTGGGCATCATTGAGATTCCCAAAGTGATGCGTGACGCTTGAATCGTGACGACAATGAAGGTATTTTTCGAGCAATTGCTAAGAAACGATCTGCTGAAGGGAAACCAATGTAGACGCCGCACAAAATCATTCAGTTTCGTGATGCGTCACACAATAAACGTGACGTTCAACACTGGATGATGCTTGGAATATGATTTCGAATGGGTTTGTTATGAAAAATCTGTTGAAACATGCATTTTTGGAACAATTTGAACAAGGAATCAGACGCGTCACATGTAACGTTCGTGACGTGACGCACCCAACCATCAAAATAAATCACATAAATCGAATAAAGACACTTCAACAATGTTAACAGAGTCACAACGTCGACTTTTTTTTTTCGTGACGGTTTTTGTGACGCGATTTTCGTGACGCTCCCCACAGAGCTGAAGAAACAACCGGCAAAGGCAATCGCATAAATTTAATGAAGACCTAGGAACATTGACAGAGCCAAACTCTTGTTTTTCGCATCAATTCTTCTGACGTGAACTTCGTGACGGTCTGTGACGACGTGACACTAGAAAATTAAGGAATCAACCAACAAAGGAATTCACCTCAATTTCATGAAGACCCAGCAACGCCATTGACAGACCCAAAACTCCGTTTCTGTTCGCAGCAATTCTTCTGACGTAAACGTGACGCTATGTGACGATGTGACACGAGACAAAATTAAGGAACCACACAGTAAAGAAAATCTATATAAATTTAGTAACAATCTATTAAGATCGTTAACAGAGTCAAAATTTCGTTTTTAGTCAGATTTTGTGACGTGACGCTCTGTGACGATGTGACACGAGACAAAATTAATCAACCACACAGCAAAGAAAATCTATATAAATTTAGTAAAAATCCATTAAGATCGTTATCAGAGTCAAAACAGTCAGATTTTGTGACGTGACGCTCTGTGACGATGTGACACGAGACAAAATTAATCCACCACACAGCAAAGAAAATCTATATAAATTTAGTAACAATCCATTAAGATCGTTAATAGAGTCAAAACTTCGTTTTTAGTCAGATTTTGTAACGTGACGCTCTGTGACGATGTGCTATGAGACAAAATTAAGGAACCAAGGAGCAAAGGAAAACATACAAGTTTAGTCACAATTTCTTAAGATCGTTAACAGAGTAAAAATGGAGTTTTTTGTGATGTGGACTTCGTGACGCTGTGACGGTGTGATAAAATTATCATTTAATCTTGACATTTTTGTTTTTGTTTATGAATACTATAATGCGTATTGGAAAAATACTGACACCGGTTAAATGCCCCACAGCGTCACGCGACGCGTCACGATCAAGACTTGATGATGGAAGTCATGGTTGTCAACGATTAAATAGTGCTTCATTTTTGTAGTTATTCCCGGTGATTACAATCGCAGCAGTTATCCTGAGAAACGCGTCACACTTGACGCGTGACGGATTAACCAAAATTTCAGCAGGCTACAAAGTCTCAAATCAAGAATTACAACTTGGAAATATAAGGGGTGCGGAACATTACACAAGACCTAGTCTTCTGAGAGCAGCCGTGACGTGTAATGAATCTGGCGTGACGTGACGCAACGTCACGAGGTTTCCTAAAATCGTCCTTATTGATGAGAACAACTCAATTTGCTCATCTACCATTCATACGAATGCTTGACTCTTTAGACATCCAGTACGACCAGCCAATCTGTGTGCCGTGTGACGCGTCACGCCTTCTCAGACCACTTCACACCGCCATCACAGGCCCCCACCCGCTCTAACAAACTTCAGTTGAAATGAAAATATTCCTACGCGAGACATCGTGCTCCCACGTCGCTGCCTTGGCACCGTTGTCGTCCTCCGTAGTATCGGAATCCCTCGGTGAAATGAAATTAAATTTCAATTTCGCTCGAAAGAATAACACATTTGTGCCAGAAAAGCCATTACACACACACACACACACACACACAACCTCGCCGAATTGACGTCGAGGGGAAAGAAAAGCAAAAAAAAAAACAAGAATCACTTCAAGGATAATTCGAGAATCGAAAAATTTTATGTCATCTTCCATCTCTTGATGCTTCGTCTTGTTTCGTGGATTTATTGAATTTTCTCGTTTGGCACTGGATTTGGTTCGTTCGTCGACTGCCGAGCCGCCCTCTCTCTCTGTGCCGCCGTCGCTTTGAATCTAATTTCGTTACAAATTGCTTGTGTGACGTCGTTTTCGCGAATGTCCTTCCCAGTCTATGCCTGTGTGTGTGCGTTTGTGTATGAGAAGGTTAATTTGTTCATGGCACACAACATTCAGTGCATAACTTACTGGTGATACTTCCGAATGAAAATTTAAATAAAATTAACAAAACGAGGACAGCGAGAGCAAAAAAAAGCCATTAGGCCATTAGTTCTTGAGTCTGCCATGAGATGGGGGGGGGGGGGGGAGGAGGGGGAGGAAGCTAACTAACTTACGCGATCCACACTTGAGAGACGACTGACACTGTGAGTGTGTGACGCTGAGTGTGCCCGCTCGGTGCGGCTGAGATGAATATGATAAATTGGAGGGAAATTTGTCAGTATTTTGCCAGCAGCATTTTGGAATTAGTCCTTCAGTGCTTGGTTTTGTTTTTGTGTTGTGCTTCGTTGGGTTTTTTTTTTTTTTTTTGCTTCTGTTGGGGCTACCGGCGGCGGCGGAGGTGAGAGATGGGAGAGGACGGCCGGGCCCCCCAGGGGAGTCCTTGTGTTTATGACCAATTTAAAAGCAATTTTGTCTGTGCTTCGAGTGAAGTGATGATTTCGACCCACAATTACGCATCTAATTTGCATGACATTTCGGCAGTGAGAGAGAGAGGGAGGGAGAGTGACCTACTGGCGATACTGAATTGGAGAGGCGGGCAGCTGTTGGTCCAATTTGTGAAAGCCTTTTCGACGTGGGCGCACGTGGGCAGATTGATTGGATGGGCGGTTGGGTGGGTTGGACAGATGGCAAGGGGCTTTGGTGGCACGTGGCCAGAGGTAAGCGTGCGGTTTTGACAAATTCATGCAATTTAGGGGAGAATGGCAGATTGTGTGGTGTGTCCTAGGGAAAATGCGAAAGGGATTGCCATTGAAGGTAGTTCTGCAGGGAAGCGAGGGCAGAGTGGCCTACCAGTTGGATGGTCAGAGAGATGAACAACAGATGGTTACAAGCTTCGACTTGGTCGAGATTGATTCCAATGGCTGTCTGAATTACCGTGAAGATGCGTATGTCGAGAGGAAACTTGCATGTCACCTCAGCCACGACCTCAAGCAACAATGACTGATCCCAGTGACTGCCTGACTGTCCGTGACGATGCCAATATCGCGAGGAGATCTTGCATGTCACCTCAGCTACGACATAATCTACCTCGAGCAAGTCTTTTCAAGTCCCTGGCCCTTCCCAGCTCTTGAACAAGCTCCCTGACTGCCTTCTCTCGTTTTCAAGCCTCTGGACTTGCTACAGCGCCCCACTTTCCCAGCTTTTCAGAGACTTCTCTTCAAGGCTGACGTTGAGTTCACTGAATCTGGGCTTTTTAGAGTCTCCTCGTTTAAGGCTGACGTTGCCCGTTCTTGTTGATTGACTTCAGCTTTGTGGAACTTTTGTCATTTCGAATTCGGGACGTTTTGTGGTGTTGTCCAACTGTTCCCGTCTATCGTTCGTCGGTAGTTCCTCATACCGAGGCAGCCGCAATTTTTATGAATCAAGGCCTTCGGCCTGAAATCGAAAGATCGTTGGTTCGTCGGTAGCGTCTACCTCAAGCCGAGGCAGCCGCGCTTTCTGTGAATCAAGGCCTTCGGCTTGAAATCGAAAGATTCTTGGTTCGTAGCTAGCGTCTACCTCAAGCCGAGGCAGTCGCGCCTTCTGTGAATCAAGGCCTTCGGCCTGAAATCGAAAGATTCTTGGTTCGTCGCTAGCGTCTACCTTAAGCCGAAGGGGCTGCGCTTTCATAGAACCAAGGCCTGCGGCCTGAAATCGAAAGATCGTTGGTTCGTCGCTAGCGTGTACTTCAAGCCGAGGCAGCCGTGCTTTCACAGAATCAAGGCCTTCGGCCTGAAATCGAAAGATTCTTGGTTCGTCGCTAGCGTCTACCTCAAGCCGTGACAGCCGCGCCTTCTGTGAATCAAGGCCTTCGGCCTGACATCGAAAGGTCGTTGGTTTGTCCAAGGGAAGCTTTTCAGAGTATCCTCGTTCAAGACTGACGCGGAGACAAGCACTTAATGTGGGAACACTCCACTTCCATGTCACGGCCTCTTTAAAGCCAAACCCAAACCCGTTCCCATCACAAAACAACGTTTAATCCCTTCAAGCTGAATGTGTCAGACCCCCCCCCCCACCCCTCCCAGTCCAAGTCGAGCGCACAAATGTTTCTGACAAGTGGCCGCCCATCCCCGAGACTCGTTTAACCTCTTATCCCGAATTCAAGTGGAAAGAATTTACACAAATTTAATGAATCCCCTGTGCGTTGCGGGGTTCGCCCGCTACCCGCGCGCGCCGCCCAAAAAGCGGATCTCGTTAAAAAATTGACCAAAAATATGAAACTAACTAGGCTCACACCGAATCCTTATTGCCTCGCAGTCCATTTGTTGGAGTGCTCGTCCTCCTCGTTTGGGATATTTTATGATACCCCCACCCCCCCTCCTGGAACCTCTGGTTGGTTTTATCCATTATCCTTTGTTAGATTGTACTGATCAACCCGTTCTCTCTCGACCACACACACCCACCCACTCACTCACACACCTAAACAATCTCAATGAACACGACAAAAAAAACACAACACACCTCGTTTCTTTTCTTTTCTGTCTCCGTGAGGATTTCTATCCGAAAAAAAGGGTCTGGCGCGGGGGCACGAGGGTGTGTGTGTGTGTGTGTGTGTGAGCGGTGGTCGAATAGATAGAAACCAGAATCCTCCTGGTATTAATGGGAAATTTGTTGTGGGGTCAGTTACATGGGAAACATTCATATGAGTCCACTCATTCGGAAGAAGGGATCTCAATGGGGATATAAAGCACGAGTTAGCGAGCGGACGGATGGCGGCTGGGATGAGGAGGGCGGGGAGGGATACAATTAAACCCTTGGGCCTTCGCATGGAATCCTCGAGAGTTCAGAGTTCAGTTCAACAGACTCTTCCTCCTTGCCGGAGAGAACCCTTTCGCAGTCGCTACACACTCGTGTGATCCGGTCCCTGTTTCACAAATAATACGCTCGTTGTACTGTGAATTTACGGGACGGGGGGAGGGGGCACCCCCCTGCCAACGAGGTGAAGTTTCTGCCAAAAACCTAAATAGTTTCAGCCGTACGGATTCATTTGAGCCAATTAAAGTGTTCCTCATTCCCAGTCGGCCCTCTCTCACATGGGAAGTTGGCAAACCCCCGCCCTCCCCCCCATCACCAGTCCTGGGTAACGAAATGAAGTAGTACTAAAAGAGAGAGAGAGACAGGTGCCGGGAGATGGGGAATCATTCATCCTTTTCAGGCTCTAATGAAATTTAATAACTTAAATTAGAAGCAAGATCGAGTGAGAGGTTGACACCCCGGGGGGAGTGGGTTTGTGTGACCCCCCTCTCCCCCCAAAATCAGAAGCCCTTGCTGACTACAAATTCCTACTTAAGAGATGAATATTTGATTAAGGGTTCGGCTTTTGTTTGATAATTTGCATGAAAATTGATTCCGATGATGTTCACTGCGTCGAGGATGTCTCAATAGAAGTTTAAATCTGTCTGCCTTGTCGATGTGCTAGGGAGGGGAGGTGCCTCTGTATGCGTGTATGTTTGTGTGATGATGTTTGCCTCTAATCATATCCTTTGAATGAATTTTGTGATGTGAATCTTAATCAGGATTAAAATTTTGGAATTCATGCGCCATCATCAGAAAGCATGTACGCCGGAGCTGGGCTGCGGGAGAAGAGGGTCTATTATTAAAATTAACACTTTGTTGGCTCGCCTTGTGCGGGGGAAGAACTTCGTCGAGTTTGAGATGTAGATGGCGCTAAAAATGAGATTTGAATAATCTAGGGCGGCGAAGTGTGTGCGGCTGTGCTTTGGATTATTCTAATCGCGAGCAGATAGAGGATCTGTCGATGATGGAATTTGAAGTGTGGCTGTGGGAGGAGGCGGCTCAAAATCTCACCATTTTGATGGTGTGACTCAGGGTTGATGGGGGTTGCCCGTTCTTGTTGACTAACTTCGACTTTGACGAACTTTTGTCATTTCGAATTCGGCCATTTTGTGGTGTTGTCCAGCCGGCCGTTGCTCCCTGAATCCTCCCACAAACAGAGTCAAGGTCTTGGGCCTGAGATCGATTGGTGGTTCGTCGCTAGTGTCCATCTCAAGCCGAGGCAGCCGCGCTGTCTTAGAATCAAGGGCTTTGGCCTTAAATCGAGGGACCGCTGGTTCGACGATAACGTGCTCCCCAAGCGGAAGTAGCCGCGATTTTTAGAATCAAGGGCTTGGGCCCGAAATCGAAGGATCGTTGGTTCGTCGATAACGTGCTCCTCAAGCCGAAGTAGCCTCGATTTCTTAGAATCAAGGGCTTAGAATCAAGGGCTTTGGCCTTAAATCGAGGGACCGCTGGTTCGTCTATAACGTGCTCCTCAAGCCGAAGTAGCGTCGCTTTCTTAGAATCAAGGGCTTGGGCCTAAAATCGTTGGTTCGTCGCTAGTGTCTATATCAACATGAAGTAGCCGCGCATTGATTCTAAGAAAGGGCTTGGGCTTAAAAGTCAAGGGAACGTTGGTGCGTCTCTAATGGCTTCCTCAAGCTGAACAATCAAGAGCTTGGGCTTGAAATCGCAACAACGTCCGTTCATCCTTAACGGCAACCCGAGCCCAAGTAGCAGCTCCATCTCAGGAACAAAAGCTTAGGCTTTCACAGACCTAAGACCACTTCTATTTTTCACCAAAAAAAACCCCCCACTTCCCCACATTCGCATACCAAAACAATGACGAATCAATTTTGTTTCAAAAAGTTCCACATACGCCCCACTGTTCGTCACACAAATCCGCACGCATTTCATTACAATTGAATACGCCGCCACATACGCCACCCCGGTGTCCCCCCCCCCCCACACAGCGTCACAGTGAATGCAACTCAGCTCAATAACCTGCATCCACACAAACGCCACTCGCACTGCACACGGTTTAGCATCAATCGTGTCCTCAATTGCACGCCAAAATCCCATTGAGATCCACCTGCCCGGCCCCAATTGCGCCACGCAATCCCCCCAATGATGACCACTCAACCCGCGGCCATTTGTTCTCAATTATTGCCGTGCTTCGCGCACTGATGCGCCATCCATCCTCCTTTGCTGTCCACCAAATTGACTGACATTCTCGCTCGCAAAAGCGGCCGAGGCGCATGGGGCGAAGTTGTGATTGTGATTATCGCACCTACCATACACGTAATTTGACTCAATTTACTGCCTAATTTCACCCGGTAAGCCAATGGAATTTAATATCTACCGTAACTGTGCTGCCCCACGGGCACCGTCTGACGCGAGTTTAGTTTCATGTCGTCCATGTCCTGCGGAGTCGATTTTGTTCGAGCCCCATTCCCGGCTGATTGAAGTGCAAAAAGTACACACACGCTAGACCTGGCCCATCAGCGCAGCCAAACGAGATGGATAAAGGCAACAAGATACCGAAGAATCGCTGTGATGCGATGCAGATTTCACCGAAAATCAATCGAAGTGCATTCAGTGGCAGTGATTATCGTGAAACTTGCACCATTTTGCCAGAGGCTATTGAGTCTATGTGTGTGTGTGTGTGTGTGTGTGTGTGTGTGCGGACGTATCAGTTTTAAGTGACTGACCATGGCTGACCATCAGAGGAACACATTGATGCCAGCAGTTATGAGCGAGGAGTGGCCTGATGCCTGGTTTGATTGGAATGCTGTCGGGCACGCTCGTGCAGTCACTTGAGATGGACGATGGGTGCTAATGAAGAGGAGCAGCTGCGGGAGAATGGATTTGGATGCTCTGTTCACTGGTGTGCAGTAAAAGGGAATCGCAAAGGGAACCAGGATTTCCTGCCTAAAGGATTGTCCATCTTGTGGTCGCCAGCGAGAGCATCACCCTGTGACTGAATTGAGAAGAGCTATCAGTCGACATACATGCCCAATTCGAAACACCGCCATCTAGCGTGTAATATGCATATCTCACCCAAAATCAAAATCTAAAGCATACTCCTAGGAGCATACATTAAAAAATCCCCCCAAATTCATAAGATCAACTTCTGTCGAACACCCATTCGCACGGGTGACACAAACAACACCCAAGTCAGAGTCAGAAGCCCTCAGACAAATTGCTGACAATAGCTTCATTTCCCCAAAGGAAATCCAAGGAGAAAGAGGAGTCATAAATTGAACAGCTCCAATCCCACTTCACTTCACTCCACTCCACTTTCCACGGCTCTTCACACCACACCACTCGACGTTGACTCTATCCTCGACTCGCACAAAATGTGCACGATACTTTGTTTCAACAGCACTTTAAGGACAAGGAAAAGTAACCCTTTCGAGTGGAGCCAAACCAATTTCCTCCAACCCCGGCAGCGAACTCTCCGTGTACATGTACACGATGCAACAACGACTGGCTGCAGTTTCAGCAGCAACAACACACACTTCAGAGTTTGCAAAAATGCCAAAAGCAAGAATAAAATATCAAGAGAAGAAGACGACGACGACGACGACTTTCGAGTATCCTAGCGCCTCACCTTCGTATTCGCTTCTCGATTGCATTACAACGACACTGCGGCGTGCGGGGGGTGGTCCATCCGATGTGCTGTGGTCATGTAACAATTTTGTAGTTGAATCGTTTGCCCTCTAGAAACGAAAATAAGAAACTTCGGTGTGTACTTGTTTTCATTTTGTCTAAAGGATAAAACTTTCGCAAATTACTTCCACACATCCCGGCGGATGGGTGGCCAGCTGAACAACACGAGCTCGATTCGCAGACAATTCTTGCGAACTTTACGGTTATAGAATTTTAAAGTCACCCCACCCACTGAGAGGGAGGCAAAAGTTCGGTCTTCTTTTCGCAGCGAAAACAAAAGCATCGCGGACTGAGTAATTAAGGTGCAGTCGGTGGCGTATCCTTCGAATGGAGAAATGTCAATTCTACGTGGAAACACTTTTCAGTCCCGCCAACCCCGGCGGAGGGATGGGGTGTCAGAGAGCACAGAAAACAAATCAGGAGTGAATGATAGCCATTCGTTCGTTCGTTTGCTTGCGCCGCACCGTGGGCCCTTCGACGTGTACGCCAAGGATTTCGGTGTGTTTTCTAAACGATTCGGTTCGCTCTCGTCTCGCTCTCGTCTCGCTCTCTCTCTCGATTCTCCGACTCGTGGCACATGCCAAAATTCCATTTCCATACGCGTGTGTGGGTGTGTGTATTTATTAAGTTCATTTGTCTTCCCCTGACTATGCGAGGCGACGGACGACTGAATGGGTAGTTCCACAGGTCCTGACTGAGCAGAATTTGTTTAAGGGAGCGGCCGGAAATTTACATTCCTAACAAAGTCCTTGTCAAATGCAAATGTGGAAGGAATTTTAAAATGTTTCCCTTCTCTCACACACACACACACAGGGAGACAGACAGATCTATAGTCAGCCGACAAAAGCAGAGAAAACTTGGGCCGCACGCACGCACGTTCACACCATCCAGCCAGCCAACCAGCCAGCAAAAGGGAGAGAGAATGGGCCGACTCCCGACCGTCGAAATGAAAAGGACACTAGGGGCGAGTGCCAGTGACAGTGTCACCCATCCGCCGCTGTGCCTCGTGCCCTCGACGACGCTCGAAAATGACGGGAAAAAGGAAATGAAACTTTCGAAAGGACGATGATTTGAGTTTAAAGAAACGAAATGGAATTAAAAGTGCTAATTTGGATGTGTGCCATTGTGAATGCACGAGTGAGAGACTGACTGACGAAAGGGGGAAGATTCTCGATGGGATTTGGGACTTGTGCGGAGGTCTAAACTCCGACGGCTTACGGGGCGCTTTGCAACAAATTGAAATTGGTGGCAGAGCAGGGGTGGTGCGGGCGTCTAATTGACGCGAGGAGGGAACTGCTCTTGGAGGCAATTATAGGAGGACAGGCTCAAGGTTGTCGGCGATGAAGTTTACAACTAATCCAGCCGATCAGGGAGTGTCGGTGTCAAGGAGTCAAGAAGACAATCGAGTGCTTTGATGGACGCCCCCACGGAGGAATGCTGATGAGAGACCTGAAAGCCTACAACGCCCTGGCATGTCCGTCTGTTGTTCCCACCTCCAGACTATACTTCCCCTTAGATAACCACGACGGCTGTCAATTTCGATTCAGCTTTACCTCGTACAGGTCGACTGGTACCGATTCCGTAAGTCTTTTGCCTCGAACCGAGCGTGGAGCCCCGATTCCGACCGTCTTTTGCCTCGAACCGAGCTTGGAGCCCCGATTCCGACCGTCTTTTGCGTCGAACCGACCTAACAGAGAGTGGAGCCCCGATTCCGACCGTCTTTTGCCTCGAACCGAGCGTCGAGCCCCGATTCCGACCGTCTTTTGTCTCGAACCGAGCGTGGACTACCTATTCCGACCGTCTTTTGCCTCGAACCGAGCGTCGAGCCCCGATTCCGACCGTCTTTTGCCTCGAACCGAGCGTGGAGCCCCGATTCCTACCGTCTTTTGCCTCGATTCCGACTCTTTTGCCCCGATTCGACCGTCTTTTGCCTCGAACCGAGCGTGGAGCCCCGATTCCGACCGTCTTTTGCCTCGAACCGAGCGTGGAGCCCCTATTCCGACCGTCTTTTGCCTCGAACCGAGCTTGGAGCCCCAATTCCGACCGTCTTTTGTCTCGAACCGAGCGTGGACTACCGATTCCGACCGTCTTTTGCCTCGAACCGAGCGTCGAGCCCCGATTCCGACCGTCTTTTGCCTCGAACCGAGCGTGGAGCCCCTATTCCGACCGTCTTTTGCCTCGAACCGAGCTTGGAGCCCCAATTCCGACCGTCTTTTGCGTCGAACCGAGCGTGGAGCCCCGATTCCGACCGTCTTTTGCCTCGAACCGAGCGTGGAGCCCCGATTCCGACCGTCTTTTGCCTCGAACCGAGCGTGGAGCCCCGATTCCGACCGTCTTTTGCCTCGAACCGAGCGTGGAGCCACGATTCCGACCGTCTTTTGCCTCGAACCGAGCGTGGACTACCGATTCCGACCGTCTTTTGCCTCGAACCGAGCGTGGAGCCCCGATTCCGACAGTCTTTTGCCTCGAATCCGACTCTTTTTCCTACCTGCGTCGAGGATTGCCAGAGGCAGTCAAATTTCTAAAAGATCTTGGCTCCAACAACTGCTTTTCAGAGCACAGCTTGAGACCATGCCACAGCTGTCCAATGCACCTCGTTATCCTTGCATGCCAGCAAACGGACTCGGAATCGATTTTCACTTCAATAATTCGAATTTCATCGGATTCAAGGCGAATTTCTTGATTTTCCTAAAATACTTCAAAATTCAGACAACGGACCAAACAAACATCCAATCGTTTGCAATCGGCGACCCATGCGACTTTTCTATACACTGCTGTGCTCCCTGCGGTCCTTGTGGTCCATGCAGCCTTTGCAGTCCATGTGAGCCATGCGAGGCCTATGGTCTCAGTGACCAGAGTAGTCCTTGATGCCCTGGTGAACCGTGGGGACTTTTTGGACCTTGTGGACCTTGTGGACCCTGTGGCTCTGGAGGTTCTTGTGGCCCTGATGGACCTTGTGGACCATGCACCCTTAAGGACCTTGTGGCGCTTGGAACAGTTTAAAATCACACGAGGCGAGCATATGATGCAAGAGCAACAACATTGTCCTCAAATGCTAACAATTAACGGCATTCGAAGTCGTAGGTAGCCTATTTGGGCCGCTGTACCAGTTGGAGGTTGAATCAGCAGACCAATGAGGGTGCTAATGGCCTCAACAAAGCATGCTTGCCCTTAATGCGGAAACGAAACGGATCTGCGCACGATGCCTGAGCAGGCTTTGTAGAGTCTAGCGTATTTCTGCTCACAAGCCGCATCACCTCATTACTAATGCCTCAGTCTCTTGCAGCCCAGAGGACGCAAAGATCGGTTGCTCAACGACTGCGTCTTGTACGCGACGATAAAGATAAAGACTTCTTGCCGATCTCCCATCAATTGCCAAGTATTCGGCCTCGTCGTGGTGCTTGAAATCGTTGCCCAACTGCTTATGATCCGCGTGAGACCTAAGATTGAACGGTTGAGTTGGTTGAGCTAATTCGACCTCACTAGCACCAGGGACTGGGCTTCAGTTTAAGGGAAATGACAACAATTTCAACGGCATCGAGCAGTGCTGTCCATGCGCCGACCACGGCCTAGCAACCAGCGGAGGTGCCACCGAGAGGGTTGTTCGTCCAGAGACAGCTCCTATCCCATCCCCCCGCCCGCCCCCCACCAACATCCACCGCAGCAGCAATCAAAAACCTGAAAGAAATCTTTCAATCAGCTCACTCAAGCGTCACCCCTCGACTGATAAGCCCTCGAAAGCGGTCCCTCTTCCAAAGTCATCGCTATCGCCGATGTCCATCACTCGAACGGACGACGAGAGAAAAAAAAACCCCATTAGTACCATTTCCAATCGCCGCCACCACCAACAAAAGGCGACACAACTTCTCATTTCCCGCCGCCCCTCCCCCATCCGGCGTGGACACTCTGCCACGTGGATGCACATCAAAAACTGTCCGAGGACCTACCAAATTGCTCTCCTTTTCCACTCGAAAAAGGAGCCAGAAACAACCGAACGAACGAACGAAGATATAGATAAAAACCTATTAGATACGGATTCTCGCTCTTCAAAATGTCCACACAGCTCGCTGACCTAGATGGCCATCGTCCTCAATTCAATTTCCTTTTGACGTCACTCAACACAAACACACACACACACCGACACGCAGAGCCACCCGCTCTCTCATCATGCATGGCGACACATTTGTGTTGTTTGTCCATACGTCAATTTCGTTTCCACTTCATTTGGCATTCACCGGCGAGGGTCCGAACGATGAGACGAGCGCCAGAGTCCGAGCGAAATGGGCCATTTCACATTCGAGCTGAAGGCAAATAGACGGCATCCACACCGACAGACAGACAGACAGACAGACAGACGGACGCAGACGGCTAACGATGTGAATGTGGCACATGCACGACGGTCCGCCTGCCCCAGCCACGGGGAGCAGGCAGGAGGAGCGTATAACTTTCAAGAAACAATCATTATCCGTGGATAAATCTACAGAATCGAAAGTCGTAAATAAACAAGCAAACATGGGAGGGGGCGGGCCAGCCGCTGTGCGTTTGCCGAACGCCCGTAGATTCGAATCTCGGCTGGCGGACGGGGCTGGGTGCGTGGACTCCGTTGGAACCTGTGTTGAGTTGAGTGGACTCTGTCTAAGAGGGAGCATGGAATGGAGCTAGATTTCCTCAAAAGATTGTCGACGGGCTACAGTGGAGGGGAGAAGTTGCACTCCAGGCGGGAAGTAAATTGTATTTTTTTTTCCATTTTTTTGACATTCCCACACTCGAGGAAATTTGTCACATTCCCACCTCCAGACTACACTTCCCCTTAGATCACCACGACGACGCGATCAATTCGGATATTCGACTTTACTTAGTACAGCTCGACTGTTTTCGACTTCGTCCGTCTTTTGCCTCGATTCCGACCCTTTTGCCACGATTCCGCCCGTCTTTTGCCACGAACCGAGCGTGGACCACCGATTCCGACCGTCTTTTGTCTCGAACCGAGCGTGGAGCCCTAATTCCGACTGTCTTTTGCCTCAAACCGAGCGTGAAGCACCGATTCCGACCGTCTTTTGCCTCGAACCGAGCGTGAAGCACCGATTCCGACCGTCTTTTGCCTCGACTTCGACCGTCTTTTGCCTCGAACCGAGCGTCGAGCCCCGATTTCGACCGACTTTTGCCTCGAGCCCCGATTCCGACCGTTTTTTCTCTAGAACCGACCGTCGAGCCCCGATTCCGACCGTCTTTTGCCTCGAACCGAGCGTAGAGCCCCGATTCCTACCGTCTTTTGCCTCGAACCGAGCGTGGAGCGCCGATTCCGACCGTCTTTTGCCTCGAACCCAGCGTCGAGCCCCCAATCCGATCGTCTTTTGCCTCGATCCGAGCGTGGAGCGCTAATTCCAACCGTATTTTTCCTTGAACCGAGAGTGGAGCGCCGATTCTGACCGTCTTTTGCCTCGAATCGAGCGTGGAGCCCCGATTCCGCCCGTCTTTTGCCTCGAACCGAGCGTGGAGCCCCGATTCCGCCCGTCTTTTGCCTCGAACCGAGCGTGGAGCGCCGATTCCGACCGTCTTTTGCCTCGAACCCAGCGTCGAGCCCCCAATCCGATCGTCTTTTGCCTCGATCCGAGCGTGGAGCGCTAATTCCAACCGTATTTTTCCTTGAACCGAGAGTGGAGCGCCGATTCTGACCGTCTTTTGCCTCGAATCGAGCGTGGAGCCCCGATTCCGCCCGTCTTTTGCCTCGAACCGAGCGTGGAGCCCCGATTCCGCCCGTCTTTTGCCTCGAACCGAGCGTGGAGCCCCGATTCTGACCGTCTTTTGCCTCGAACCGAGCGTGAAGCACCGATTCCGACCGTCTTTTGCCTCGAATCGAGCGTGGAGCCCCGATTCCGCCCGTCTTTTGCCTCGAACCGAGCGTGGAGCCCCGATTCCGCCCGTCTTTTGCCTCGAACCGAGCGTGGAGCCCCGATTCTGACCGTCTTTTGCCTCGAACCGAGCGTGAAGCACCGATTCTGACCGTCTTTTGCCTCGAATCGAGCGTGGAGCCCCGATTCTGACCGTCTTTTGCCTCGAACCGAGCGTGAAGCACCGATTCCGACCGTCTTTTGCCTCGAATCGAGCGTGGACCACCGATTCCGACCGTCTTTTACCTCGAACCAAGCGTGGAGCCCCGATTCCGCCCGTCTTTTGCCTCGAACCGAGCGTGAAGCACCGATTCTGACCGTCTTTTGCCTCGAACCGAGCGTGAAGCACCGATTCCGACCGTCTTTTGCCTCGAATCGAGCGTGGACCACCGATTCCGACCGTCTTTTACCTCGAACCGAGCGTGGAGCCCCGATTCCGCCCGTCTTTTGCCTCGAACCGAGCGTGAAGCACCGATTCTGACACTTTCGCCTCGATTCCGACCGTCTTTTGCCTCGTATAACCCCAACCGATTCCAATTCCGCTCGACTTTCACCTCGTACTGTACGCATCGACAGGCGACGTGGAATTAAAGTGCATTCCATTTATCTTCCGCCGTGACATGTCCACACTCACACCCGCCCTGGTTGTCTTAATGCAAATTTGCTCCTCCTTAATCCACGCTCCAGCAACCACCCCCTCCACTCCACCCTCGGGCAGGTTCACCTGTCGTCGACTGTGTGTGTTGACTCCACTGCCCATCACCCACTCCACTCCACTGCCCACCCACTCCACTCTGTCTCAAGAAACTGAGTGAGGTCCTTTCAAGGACATTTGTGCACGCCATCGACACAAGATGCACTCCACTAATGGACTCTTACTCTTCTTCGGGGTGGGGCGACGGTGGACAGATGGATCCGCTCGACAGAATGGCCATTAGAGCTCTATTGAGTCGCACACACTCCGTCCGACAAATACATTCGGAACGTCTTCGACTTCATATCCGTTCGCCCGGCAGGTGTAACTGACACTTCCGTCCTCCCCCAGGTAAGCAAATGCTATACATCAGAACACCCTCCCCCCCCCCCCCTCTCCCAACACCCCGCACGACAGGAACCAGCTTCGAAGTGTATACGAAGTCAAGTCAAATGAATGTCTTCCGACGAGAAACAGGACACAGCTGCGACGCGACGTCGGAATGAAGCAGATTCCCCGTCAAGTGGCATACCTTCTCGTCGTCGCGAGGCACACTGAATGTATAATTTAATTTGGCAATTTCGTAAATTTGACATTTTCAATTATCCCGGCTGACAATAGACGGAGGGGCCACCACCAGAGATGCTGCGTTCATCTTCGTGCAGCAAGTGTGTCGGGATTGTGTCGCACAATCGAGCAGATACACGATTTCGTCGGTGGACGGGGCCAGGGGGTTGCGTCTTGAGTAAGTGCTTAAAAATGAGATTCACTCGAACAGTGGCAGAGGGGTGGCGGTGAGGTGGAGGGGGGAAAGAGAGGGATGGCAAATCTTGACGGGAACAAGTTAAACAGGGCAACAAGTGTTGCTTGTGCTTGAAATCAGTTGTGACGCTTGTTTTCATTTGAATATGGGTGGATTGTGGCTGTGTGGGTGTGTGAGAGGGGTGGGTGTCAGTTCAGTTGGGGAAAGATGTTGGATGGGGGAGAAGAAGCGCCGCGGATTTAAGGTGGGCCACACAAGATGAGGAGAAGCAAGCTGACGCTGCTAGCGAGAGAACGCATTGGAGTCTCCGCCCAAGTTGGATCCTGGTTCTACGCGATCAGGCGAAGGTTCTTCGTAATAGGTGCTCTGGTCCTTGCTTCGAAAATGGCCAAATGTTGCCAACTGCCTCGAGATCACGTACAGAACAGAGAGCATCTTCTTCATCGTCTGTCTGTGGACCTGAGGCAGAAGCAACAAGCCTTACGAGTCGGGGTTGCATCGGGCTTCAATCACTGCTGCCTGAGGTGGACTTAAGCATAAACCAAGAAGACTCTCCAGTCGAGGGTGGACCTGGTGCCGTCTCTGCGCAGCGACCTTACGGGACACCTCTTTGGACGTCTAACTGACTCTTGTTGGGGCAGCCTTAAGCAACGCGAGCTGAGAATCCCATCAGAGGACAGTTTCTCATCAGTCACTGCAACTGAACCATATTACCGTGGATTCAGAGCTGCCTCCTTCGATGGAAGCGAGTTTCCTAGGGCCTCCAACCGTTGTCACCGAGGAACCGAACAAACTGCTTCAAAGACCTAGGGCATCGCGTGAAATGACGCCATTTTTGAGTACGCCAGGTCATCCCGTTGCCTCCTACAATGCCGGCGTACACAAGTCGCTTCTTCACATTCCCCAGTGCTCAGAAGTCAAACTCAGAAGTGACTTAAGAAAACTAGTTTCTAACGAGATTTAATAGTTTTTTCTCAAGAAACTCATCAATAATGCAAACCCCCCCTTCGTCCACAGAGGAGGTGATTTCGCCCACACCAAGTAAGACATCAAAACTCTCCGAGAGCACTTCGGAAGCAGTTCGGAAAATAAATAGAATTCACGAACAGGGGGAGGGGGGAGGGGGGGGTGAAGGAAAAACAACAAAATTACTTCACAAACTCGCTAGTGCTCGCCTGCCGCTGCCGGAGCATGAGTACACTCTAATTGCTGTTGAATCACTGTATGCAACCCTCTCAAAAATGTCGCCCCAACCCCCCTCCCCCCCTGTGAACAGATAAGAGGCAAGCGAGTGTCTTGAGTGGAAAAGTTTCCCCAGCTCTCCCCCTGCCAGCCACCTGATGCAAATTGCAGATATGGTACATCAAGCCCACGGGAAGATACTCTTCTCCTCTTGTACGAGTTCCTCGGCTCCTCCTTAAAGTCTCGTTCAAAGTTTCCTTGTGAAAATAAGTTATTCTACATCTCCTCTCTCAGAAGTGTGTGTGTTGCGTCGGGGCTGTGGCAGATTGGGCCACCACCTGGTGGGTGGTTGTGATGGCAATCCGGGAGCTGTGCAAACATTCATTTCTGGCTATCAAGCGGAAGAGGAATTTCGGGATTCCAATCAGGACTCAAGCATCGGCGACGCTGTGGGAATGTGACCCAAATTGAGTTCAACCGCTTAGACCACGACGACGACAACGACGAGCACGACACACAAAAACAGAAGAAAAAAGCAAGAAAAAAACCCTCAAAAGTGTACACAGTCTTAACCACGGGCGACGCAGGACGGAGGAGAAGTTCAAACCCCCGCCAGTTGCCAGCTCGTGAGATGTAAATTAAAAGAAAAAACCAAAAAAATAGCGTCCACCGGCCGACAATGTAATCAATGCTGAAAGGGATCCGCAAGCCCAGGCGATACAGCACACCCGCCGACGCGGGCGGACGCCAGCTGATGTGCAATTAAGATTTTCTCGTGTTTCTTTCTTCGCTCGTTTATTTTTCACCGATGATTGAGTAAATATCCACGAAGTGGAAGAAAAGTTCATGAGCGCGAGACGTTTCTTTTAATTAAAACAAAGAATGTCCACCCACACCTCCCACGACGCCCCAGCCCCATCTCTGCTGGTTGATGTGGGGCCAACTGAGACCGAATGGAGTTCAAACCTGCGATTGAAAGTTTGAATTCTTTTCGCAGGATCCTAATCAAATGGCCTGTGGGTGTGTACTGTGGGCGAGATAAGAAGAAAATCACCAGTCCAGAACCCACCCTGTGTCCTACTTGGAAGCAGTCGAGCGACGATTGGTTTGTTTTTGGGGAATTGACTCGATTTTGGGGAGGGAATGGGTGATTTTTCGACGTGGGATCATCTACGTGGGTTGGAGGGAAATTTACCCCCTGCCTAAGAGTATGCAACAATCGTGTTGAATATGACCTGATGGCAAAATGAAATGCTTCTGGTCACCTTCTCCGGCAGTTTTAACTGGCTTCTGCTGACCGTAGCGAGATGGCTGAGGACACAAAAGAAGCGTCATTGCATTCTGCTTAAAGTGAAAAATCCTGTGAAGAAGTTGCATCGCCGAATAACAAACCGTTTTCGAGATATAGGCGATATGGGTGAACTGTCATCAGGTCAGCTTCTCCGACAGTTTTTTCCTATGTTCTGCTGGCAGTAGCGGGATGATTGAGAGCAGAAGAGAAGCGTCATTGCATTCACATTATCGCAAAATCATCGAGACAAGTTGCATCACCAAAGAAGAAAGCCCTTTCGAGATATATGCGATATGGGTGAAATGTTTCGACACTTTTTCCTGGCTTCTGCTGGCCGTATGGGGATGCTTTCGGGCTAAAAAGAAGCGTCTTTGCATCATTTATATATTTGTAAGGTGTAAGGTTAATTGTAAAGGTAAGCGAGAAGCAAAATCGCCAAAAAAAAAACCCACCGTTTTCGAGATATAAGCATTCTAAGTGAAATGTTTCAGGTCCCGAGTCTGCATTAACCCGTCCTACTTCTTGGTGGAGATGAATTGTGTTCCCTGTCAGACTTGACAGAGTATAAACGACCCTCCAAAGACCTGATCGCATTTACATTTGCTTGAATAGAAGTGCATTTTCCGATTTGAATCGGTTCAAAAGTTCAAAAAACTTGTCGCTCCCCCGCACCCTCAGAATGCACAACGAGATGACAGGTGCACTGGCAATCTCAAATGCCACCCCCTGACAGGACCGAGAAAAGACACACCACAGCACATTCGTAATCTGATGGATAATCCCAACAGAACATCCCATTAAATGCCTTCACTAAGTGATTTTAAATATAACTGTCTGTGCTGGCCCATCCATCCACCCACCCACCGAGCGTCACGATGAATGGATTTGCCACCACACACCCACACCCCCAGTGGCAGCCTCAACCTGTGCGATTATCTTGGAAAAGTAAATTATATCCTCCTCAGTCGCATCTCGGCCCACGCCACTCCACGACGCGCCACGCCATGAATGGATGGGTCGGCGGCGCGCATTGACTCCTCTCTCTCTTGGCCTGATGCTCGGGAACATTAAATAAAGATTGTGCCAATGCAAGAGGATTGCTTTGGCAAGGATCTTCTTCAGTCGCTCCCTCTCCGTCCTTCTCCGTCTGCCTGCAAGTCTCTCCCCAGCACATTCTATTTGGTCCTGTTATCTTTGAACTAAGACCACTGCGCCAGTGTTATTGAGTGCAGGGGTGTTTTCCATGGAAATTGCCATCTTTAAGCAGAATCATGGGAGGACACGGGGGAGAGGCGGCGAAAAAAGGAAAAAAAAAGGATTTCCTAATCCTCCATCGTCCTTCAGTGATTCACGTGATTTCTACTTAACACTGCGCCCTCTAGAGAGCGGAGATATGCAAACAGGAGGAAATGAAAGGGAACAAAAAGAAAAAAAAAGATGGTCACGAAGCGACCGGAAATTGATGAAAGAAATGGAAACGAAACGAAAGGAGCCTCGAATCAGCCCGATGACGCTGCAATGCAAATCTGGTGAGGTCGCGGGACGAAGATGGGCGGCTTTGCCTTAAGCGATTGCGTTGGGCAATCGGTTGCCAAGGTTGGCGGCGGAGTCCATGGGAATCTGCTGGTGTTTGTGGAATAAATTAAAAGCGCAGAAAATTCTTCGTTTTTTTTTTCTTTTTCTCTCAATTTGGCCATTTCGAGGATTTGTGAAGTGAATTTGTGTTTTTTTGATTAGAAATGGGCACAGGGTGTGGTTCGAGAGGGGGCACATAAACTTGGCTTGGCTGGAGGCGATGGGGGCGATTTCTTTTGGTTGAGACGACGATCTGTGGGGCTTTTGCGGGAGGCTTTGATAGGCTTCGACACTAACTTAGAACGAATCGTTGTTACTAGAGATCTAGTCTTCCTCTGTTTGTCAGACGATCATTAGGTTGCTCTCAGTACTGCCTATCGGCAGAGCTTAACTGGTTTGATCTCTATCTTCGTTGCAAGCCGGGAAACGGACATTTTTGAAGCTTTGGACGATCCTTAGATGACGCGAGCTGCAGCTAGTACTGCCTATCGGCAGAGCTCCTTGTCGGGCGATCCTTAGACGACGCGAGCTGCAACTAGTACTGCCTATCGGCAGAGCTCCTCCTCGGACGACCCTTAGATGACGCGAGCTGCAGCTAGTACTGCCTATCGGCAGAGCTCCCCCTCGGACGATCCTTAGATGGCGCGAGCTGTAGCCACTACTGCCTATCGGCAGAGCTCCTCCTCGGACGATCCTTAGATGGCGCGAGCTGCAGCCACTACTGCCTATCGGCAGAGCTCCTCCTCGGACGGTCCTTAGATGACGCGATCTGCAGCTAGTACTGCCTATCGGCAGAGCTCCTCCTCGGACGATCCTTAGATGACGCGAGCTGCAGCTAGTACTGCCTATCGGCAGAGCTCCTCCTCGGACGATCCTTAGATGGCGCGAGCTGCAGCCACTACTGCCTATCGGCAGAGCTCCTCCTCGGACGATCCTTAGATGGCGCGAGCTGCAGCCACTACTGCCTATCGGCAGAGCTCCTCCTCGGACGGTCCTTAGATGACGCGATCTGCAGCTAGTACTGCCTATCGGCAGAGCTCCTCCTCGGACGGTCCTTAGATGACGCGAGCTGCAGCCACTACTGCCTATCGGCAGTCAGGAAACGATCTAAATCAACTCTTCCGGCATCACCCTTGGCAAAGATCTGGTCTCCATCTTCAACGCCAATCGAGGCAGTTGAGGATGCCATCGCCCGCAGCACAATGACACGGAACGTGGACAAGACAGTGTTCATCGACGACGAACGTCTTCCTTCCCAAAATCATAGCCTTCCTCCCTCCCCCAGCCAACACCAAATACCCGCCGAAAGATGGAGAAATTGACAATACTCCCGACACCCGGTACGCTCCTCACAACCATCCGACAAAAGATCAACAAACTGACTACGAAACTGCTTGAAACCCGGCGTTCAACCACCCTTTCCCGTCACCCTGTGTGCCACCACTCGAAAGCCTCTCACCCCACCGCACCGCGCCTCTCCCTCCGAGAAAGTTAACTAAAATCCCACGACTCAAGGCCGCCCATTCATTAGAGGCAATTAAGCACTTGATGTACTGGTAACAAGTAACGACCCACTTCAAGCTGCCTGCCAGCGCAGGCCTTCGCCTATCTCTCTGCACGGCTCACGGCTCCCTTGCGACAGCCAGAGACATCCGAAGAACTAGCCTAATGGGTGATTTAATTTGTAATTCATCCTCGCGTCCGCCCATCCCGCGTCCCCCCCCCCCCCCCCCCCAGCACAAAAAAACTTTTCAATTTGTTTCTCTGGCGAAAAGTTTAAGGTGAATGAGCCGCCTCCGCCGTCGCGCGATACAACAAGACGCCAACGACCGATTGGTCGTTTAGTGCTGCTGCCGCTGTGTCAACACGCAGCGAACGCTAAACAAAACTCTGCTGCTGTGCCATTCTCGGCATTCTTTCTCGGTTTTAGTTTTATTTTTTTTTTCGTTTCGCCTCGCTCATAGTTCGAGAGGGAAATTCAATAAAACTTTTCGGAATCCAAGGCGAACTTCTAGAGAAATGCATAAATTTTCAATGTGGTCCCCTCTCTCGTAACAGCCACCGCACGCCAACGCCGTTGTCTCATCTCGCCCCCCCCCCCCCAAGCTCTGATGAATGAGGAAATTAGATTCTCTTACTCTGTGTGACATTAATTGTTGACTTGCCAGCGGCTCTCTCGTGTGTCTGTGTGTGTGTGTGGGGAGAAGGAGCAGATCAGAACTTAAATACGTTATCACACGCTCGCTGGGGCGTGGAACCTTGCGCGGCTGTGGTGGATGCTCCACACTCCAGATATGCTATTTCATGCTCGGGTGGACACACAAGTCGGGGGGGAGGGTGAAAGAGTTTCGTCGATGTTCGAAAAATGAGTGACGGGGTGGAGGACGATGTCTAGGATACGCTGAATGAATCCGCAGGCAAACCAAGCTGAAGTAACAACGTGTCACCAGCAGACGTTTGACATGACAACTGTGCGGTGGAGGGCGTGTCACGGAGGTTTGCTAAGGGATGGCGGTGGAATTTTTCGCATTTTCGGAGACCACGGTACATGCTAAGGACTACGAGGACTCGAGGCTCAGAAACAGTCAAATTTTGAAGCCACCCGTGCAAGGGGTTGCCTCGAAAAAGAGAAGAACGAGCCTAAGACTCTGTTGGAGATGGCTAAGCGGTTGTTTCAGTGCCGAGAAGTGGCACGGTGGTACGCTTGTTGCACGACTGGCCACGTCCGACTGAACCGTGCAGCCATATACGGCCACCGGGCTTGTCCTCGTCACCAGAAGCAAGGCCTGAAGACAGACGCACCGTTTTCGAGATAAAGGGTGGTTCAGTTTTAAGGGCCGATGTTGAATGTGAACCACAGCATAACGTCAAGTTTTTTTCTGCATTTCATTTGACATTTCTCAATTTCAGACTATCTCAATTTGAACCATGGAAAGACACACAATCAAGCAACGCGTTAAAGTTATTCAGGCTTATTACGAAAATGGGCGTTCAAATCAAAATGCATATCGTGCACTTCGTCCAAATGTGAGTACAATCGGAAAAAACGGAACGGCATAGAACCTCAATTATGCTTCAGCGTCATCGAAAATTTGGACCATCGGATGGAGGTGTGCCGCAGAGATCACGGCGGCCATTTGGCCGATATTTTATTCCACTCATAATTGAACCATACCAATATTATCGAAATAAAAAGAAATGACAATAATTTCCGAAATAATTTGTGTTTTATTCAAAATCAACATCGGCCCTTAAAATGTAACCACCCTTCAAATGCTCTTAGGGTGAAAAAAAGCATCATCATCATCATCTTCTGCCCCGCATGATCCACTACATCAATCTGCGCGGAGGTGAATGATCTAATGCACCCACGAGAGATCTCCAGGCCACTCGATCCTCCGACTTGGTGCAACCACCTCGTCCTGGGTCTGACAAGCGGTCGTCTACCCGATGGAATCGCATTCAAGGGCCGCCTCGGAAGTCGTGATGAGGAGGAAATTCGTGCCACGTGACCAAACCATCGAAGCATAGCCCTTTCCGTTCGAAGAAGCAGCTGCTCTACATTGAGTTACTCGCGTACTGCCGCGTTTCTCAACCCCTCCCGCCGAGTAACTTCCACAACAGCACGAAAAAAAGCAACTTGACTGAATTTGCTAGGACCTGAGCATGTATAGGCACCACTTACAGCAAGGGCTCTATGGCCGATGCACGGAAACGAAAAGTCGGACAGCCTCCAGCTCTAGCCATCCCATATGCGCATACGCCACTCAGCTCCGCAAGAAAAAAAGGCTAGAAGACGAAGCCCTAGATAGAGCTAGAGCTCGATGGCTTAGCCTGAATATTGGAGCAGCGGCGAGGACTCTATGGCCGACGCTGAGCGAGAAGAGATGAACCTCATCGATCGATTTCAGCCGCAAGGATGTGCGCACGCTAATGGGGGTCCCTACCAGGCACTGTGCCAGAGGTACGCATGCGATGCGAGTGAACGACTTTTGCAACACCTGCTGAGATGAGGAAGAAACAGAATCTATCCTACGTCTGCTCTGCCAATGAATGTCGCTAAAGGCCCTAAACTGGAAAAAAAACCCTACTATTCCGCCCACGAATCTGTCTGTTTTTAAGGCTGCAGACAATGGGCCTACTTTGGCCTAAGTGGGATTGCCTTCTGGAGTCAGCGACACTCCGAGGACTACAGTAGGTGTCACGATAGTTTTATGACTTCCGGTAGCACGGGCTCAATGGGTCCACACGTTGGAACATGTGAGTCACGTCGACAATGGCCACCCAATTACCTGTCCACCCACCATAGCCACGCACCATTGGAGATCTTATGTCGACACCTTCTGCGGCTCCGACGGTCGTGCTATAATAGATCTTCTGCCTGAACGTTGAGCGGCCTCAAACTCAGATGGTCTGGGCTGGTCTGCAGGAAGATCAGAAGGAGACGTCGGGCATATAACTCAGACTCCCTCTCAGACGTGAATACACTTCACTCACGATTCAACGATCAAGTCCAGAATCGGTGCGGGCGTAGGCTCAGCAGCTCTCTACAACTCAGCACCCGCCCAAGTTAAGATATCGTTTTTTCCAAGTCGAGATCATCAATCACCCCGAAGCCTAAGGCCTAAGGTACTTAATTTACGGAAAGACATGCGTTGTCGGTCTCCGTCTGAAAGGTTCCGCAATGGCTGAGATGAGGCGATCGAAAGGACAACATTCTTCTTCTTCTTCTTTTTTTTAGGGCGCTACAGTGCGAGGTGGTCCGGCTGGCCCCCACTCAACATGCCTCTCCAACCAGGTGTCTTCAGTTTCGCACACCAAGTCGGCAGAAGTCCCCCTCGACTTGTGTGCGCCACCTTGTGCATAGACGCCCTCTGTTGCGTTGTCTCACAGGCTCAGAGTCGGGCCGGAGCTTAGTTGTGCATACGCTCTACACGGCTTAGCCATTGTAGGCGGTAGTTCCGTAGAGGCCTGGCGAGACTTCGCCGAGTGCCATCAAAGCAAACAGGACCGAAGACCGCGCGCAAGGATTTGCATATATAGTCCAAGTCGCTGTGCCGTAGAGCAAGACGGGGATGATCAGGGGCTTATACTAGGCCTTCCGAAAAAGAGCTCTGTTAACCAATTGATTCGAGCTCAAAAACAACAGTTGGTAACAAGAGTTATTCTGCGTTTGATCTCGGTACTGATGTTGTTACAACCTCCTTCGTCTTTAAAAGTGACAGAGGACCATAGTCTGAAAGGCAGACCTTCAGTTAAAGCGACACGCAATCGTTGGTTGAGAACCTCTTCCCAGCCACAAGTCAAAGGAGTCGAGAAGCTCTTGGCTGTGGTCCCCTAAATTCTTTGAAAGGTACGTAGGTACACTTCTCAATTTCAGACTAACTCAATTTGAACCGTGGCAAGATACACAATCGGGCAACGCGTTAAAGTTATTCAGGCTTATTACGAAAATGGGCGTTCAAATCAAAATGCATATCGTGCACTTCGTCCAAATGTGAGTACAATCGGAAAAAACGGAGCATTTTTTTCGTTCTTTTGTCATTGGAGCACTCAGACTCAAAAACTGATCCATTGTCTACCAGACAGCAACCTACATTTGCTAAAGGAATACCAGCAGGCGCTTCTATGATGAAGAGCCACCTTCACTAGCTCCCACCTCATCCGTACCGAATCACTGCCACCTGATCGGCGAGCAAAGACGGGACTGTGGCAGACGCAGTGCTCTGCAGTGACGTCGTCTTCTCCACAGGCGTTGGGGGAGGTTTCATCGCCAAGAACATTTAAGTGTTTGGCGAAGGTTTAGGACGCCGATGCAGTCTTTTCTGTCAAGACTTAAGAAGAATGCCGCGGATTTCGTACCAACGTTGGGGACTTGGTCTGTCAACTTCCTGGAGAGTCATGCCATCAGGGTGTGCTCTCGAGAAACCCAACCATCGATGGAAGCCCCAACCAAGTAGTCTCAAACGCAGATTCGGCTCCTAAGAGTACCTCCTCTGATCCTTGTCTAGCCAGTTCTTCGGCGATCTTATTTCCCCGTGATCCCGTGGTGGCCCTGATCAAATTCAGAGAAGACTTGCACTCCTGGACCATCATGGAAGTGGTTAAACGGTTGAGCAAGGCCTTAACAGACAAAAGAACTCTGCCCCGTCCACACACAGGCCTTAAGCGCAGAGACAAATACTCGGCCGCTTCTGTTCTTCAGAATATACTTCGTGGCCATTAGGACCGCCTAGGCTTTCGGGAAGAGGCGGAGCGCAGTTATCTCTGTCAACAGTCAAGATGCCATCATCGACAGCGAAGCTTCGGCCTTGGCAGCCTCAAAGCTAGCCAGAGAATGCCGCAATGGGAGGGATACGCTAGCGCAAAGGACCATTTGGGGTCCAGGACGTGGCAACACGTCGCATATTGACCCACCCGCAGCTTCCAAAAATCAAAGAAAACAGCTCAAAACTTCAAGAACCGTGCGACATTTAAATCTAGAAGCTGTGGCGTGACAGATTTTCTCCCAAAAAATACCAGAAAAGGTCTACGGATTCTAACCGACCTTCACGATGGGACCGTTCTTGGACGATTGGAGCGTCGGGGCTTATACAGATTCGAGTGGGCGGACATAAAGGTTGAGTAGGTGGGTGGTAGCTTGCCCTGTCCGCCTTAGACCAACTTGCTGAGTCCATTGTGTCCTTGTTTTGGAGGGATTTCCATGAGCTGATGAGTCTGATGTCCCCAAGGACTGTTCTGTACCGCAATCATTCAAATTCAGGCGTTCCTACGCAAGTGTTTGCCTCGAAAAATCAAAGAACAAGCCTAAGACTGAGGTGCAGTGCGGCTAAGCGGGTAGTTTCAGTAAAGGCGGCACGCTTGTTGCATGACCGACCCGTGCAACCATAAACTTACGTGCCGCCGTGCTTCTGAAGTCACAGGCTTACGCCAACTACACCAACTGTGACGCTGTCGCCGCTTGTTTTTGTCGAATAAGCACACAACAAGTCTGCCGCGCCTAGAAGCAGTCAAATTTAGATGCTGCCCGAAATCACTGCCTCTGCTCCTGTTGCGCTCTGGCAAGTCGTAGGGGCCTACTATGGAAACAACATCAGCGAACTAAATAGCGCAAGCATTAGCGTCCTAAGCCGCTTTATCACAAGCACCAACTGATTCCAAGTTTAGGAGTAATGGACCTACTCCGGACCTTTAGCAGTCAGCCACCACAACCTAAGCTAACCTCACCTAGATGCTGCCCGGGTGAGAAGTGACCTCCAAAAAGAACAAAACGAGCGGAAAAGTACAGCGTTGGCCATTTAGTTTCCAGAACGTAGCAAAATTCACGACTTGACCAGACAAGGTCCACCGGCCGTGCCGCATAAAAGTATGCCACAAAAAGGAGCATTTTTGCTCAAAAATCAGCCCTTTCGTGGCCTTTCACACGATTTCACCGCACTTCCGCCTCTTCAACGAACCCCGACCGAATCAGAATTCACGCCAGGATAATCACCAGTCTCACCCCCTAACCCCCAAGCACCCCGTTTCGCATCTTCAAACACAATTTGTCAGTCAATTTAAGAGCCATCATAAACCAACAAAAAAAAAAAGAAGTGTAAATTGCCACCACCTCCTCGACATCTGACATTTGTTCAATTCCCGCGGGGGATTTAATCCCTCCCCACCACCGCCCCGAGCCCACAACATGTGTTAATTATTTATTTTCGCTTCGCTTTGCAAAATAATTGCCATCAGCATTATCATTCCGCGGCAAAATCCACACAACCCGGCCGTTTTATCCGAGCAAACATAATTAAGTCCCCCTCCCTGGACAGTGGTCACGGTCGCTATAAACAGCCCCCGTTGCCGCCCAATCCCCATCGCAAAGCACAATCAATTAATTTATTAAAATTAATTACAAGCTCATTGTTTGATTTTTAATTATTTTCTTTCAGTCGAATATCAATTTTTAGCGGAGCGCCGATGATCTTTGTTTATTTGTGCGCCGAAGGACATTCTGTCGGAAGGCTCGCATGCATCCAGAGTGACAGTGATGGGCATCGCATTGAGTTGCTGACACTAGTTGGATGCATTTTTAATTAACCAACAAAACACAACAAGTGCACGACGATGCAAGCCAAACAAACAGGAGCGGGGGAAAAAAAATGGAAGCAATATTCCAGTTGTGCGTTAAATAAATTAACAGATGACTTTGCATTAACTAATTGCGGCGCCTGACACGCGAACGCCAACCGACGCAAGCTCAACGGGGGGAAAAAAAAGGGGCAGCGAAATGCACGCTTGGTCGCATGCGAAACAAAAACGCCGCGAAATACTGCCAAAAATAGCAAACTGCACGGTTGACAGGAGCTCGTTTGTTTACGGACTAGTTTTGGTTTACAAAGCAAATTTATTAAATTACATATGCGAGCGGGACGACCGTGTGGAGGGAGGTGTCAGGCGGCCAGATGGTGCATCAGCGAGCTGGGGACGGATGAGGCACTCGGGGCGGTTAAAGTTTTGACGGTTGATCAGTGGTGGCGGACGCGAGTGACTCTCCATCTGATGCAAGGGCGGACAGAAGTTTGGTCCGTTCCAGGAGGAGTCATCCACTGTCCCGTCGCATTGAGCTCGTAAACGGCTAGACGTTCGGACAAGACTCACTTCGCCTGTCACTCCAGAAGGTAGCCTACACCACCTCGTCGCATTGGGCGCCTAAAAGACTAGCCGTTTAGAAAAGACGGACAAGGAAGAGTAACCCTCTTTTCGACAGTCCAAGCTAATGGAACTCATTTGGGGACGACGAGCAAACTCCGATCCAACTGCCCTCGCTCAATAGTGGACCAGACCTCGTAGACTTGTTGAAAAAGCGACCTGCCAACGCAAAGACCTCCCCACAGTCCAACCTTGACACCTCCTTCCCGTCAAACATCACGAGGAAACGATATCACTCCTCCCCCGGTTGTTGCACGCACTAACGCAATTCCCTTAACTGCGCGACAGATGGCGCTGCACCGCCATTACTTGCTCTTTCAATTTTCTCATCAATCAAGCACCTGGATCAAGAAATATGCCTTTGTGCATAAACCCGCAGCTCGCGCGCCCATAAAACGCGAGATATCATGGGCCATTCATGCAAATCCGTTAAATTCGTTTTGTTCAGCCCATCAGTCGAGTGGGAGCGGGCCCCCTCCTGCACACAGAACAAGATTTTCCCCGTCAAAAGTTAAAAGCATCCGATTTAACGACCTCCTTCATTGCGCGACTCCTTCGACTCCCCACCGCCTCCGTGGGCTGTAAAAATATCATTTGATTCCCGTTTTATGACCCGAAATTGACATAAAATAACACGTACACAGCAAAACAGCATCACCTCCCACCCCCACGACCACCACCCACTCGGTAAGCAAACAACTCTCATCTCATCTCACATCTAATGGAGGCGCACAATTGCGCGACCTCTCCGCCCCACACCGTCACACCTCACTCTCGGCGAGGAGGCGCACGGGGACTGCCAATATCGGACGCAAAGTATCGAACCGGGAAACGACTTCACATTCGATTTGATTGCATCCTGTTCCGTTATTTTTCATTGCACTCTGTTGACTCAGAAATTACCCGCCAATTGAAAATCATAAGACCCCGCCGCCCGACCCGGCCCACAGGGCACACTGTGCTCTCGCCAAATAAAAAGGATCAACCAGTCGGGACATAAACAGGCAATTCAGGCCGTCGGCGAGGTGCGGCTGTGCCCGGGGCGCAATCCCATGCAATCCCAGGACACTCGCAGGAACGAAACGAGCGTTTAGATTCAACGGCCAGAGCATGTGTGCGTCGAGAATTGGAAACGCAGTCGAAATGGTGTGCCGTCAAATGAAAATTCGAAGTAATATCCCATGCCCCCGGATTATCTCCGTCGCGATGGCTGTGCTATTGATTTTCAAACGAACAATCTACACAGTCTTTTGCATGATTTAATTGGCGGATATATGTGTGTACGCTGTGTGTATGGCGATACGATCCACATGCATTCCACAAGGGCTCTGGCGCACTCAAGGAATCGATAGTCCTGTTGAAAAATGCATGAGCTCTTCGCGGCGCTGGCACACTACTCTCGGCACTCGCTTGTTCCGTCGCCGTATCTGTATCTGTATCTGTATCTGTATCTGCTTTTGAAGTGTCTGTGATGGCATTTGTTTAGGTTCTCATTGTATCCGGAGTGTGCATGCAGCAGGCGACTCCTCCTCCTCCTCCCCCAGTTGTTGCTCTCTGATGTGAGCTGATTGTGGGGTTGCGGGTTTGCGGGGGGAGGGTTCACCGATATCAATTAGTAGCTTCTGTGTGGAAATTGATTCGTATTCAATTCGAAAATAGAGCGGTGATGCCCTTCTCTGGCATAATGACTCCGTGGAGGGGGTTGAGAGCAGCGAAGGAGAATATTCGGTCATTCTTCAGTTGAAGCGGTCGAATCTGGCGTTCAAGGTTCAAGGCTGGCGTGATTCTATTTCGAGCGTGTGCACACACAACTTTTCCATTAGCGCCGTGTGACAAGTTAACTGGAATCATCATCAATTTGTCGAAACTGTAAACTTAAAATACATCAACCGAGGGGGGAGGGGGAAGACAGAGGGCGTATCTGCATTTTGGCAATTTGTGAGGAGGCGGGTGGAAGGCGAACGAAAACTTCTGTGAATCGCTTCAGTGGGCGGTGCGGAGGTGAGGTTGGTTGATGTTGGAGGGAATACGTAATGAATCTTGGCCAAGATATACGTTGCTGAGTGCATGTATAACGAGAGAGATCTCACGGAGGAGGAGAACACTGGACGAGGTGGCGCTAATTTGGGAAATTTGGAGCGACGGGGGAGGTTGCGAAGATGATTCTTGTGTTTTCGTGAACTGGCGAAATTTTGTCTGTCAAGGCGGGTGACAAGACTAAAATGTGGCCCCATTTTCAAGCAAATTCAACGAAACACTTGTTCCAGGCCGAAGAAGTCCCGTTCAACACGGCAATAGTAACTTGCAGCTCTCACCCAAGAAAGACTTGGAAACGGGTAGCGCTCGGCGAAGAGGGCTCGTTGAAGAAAGACCTGGAAACGGGTAGCCCTCGCTCAAGAAAGGCCTGGAAACGGGTAGCCCTCGCTGAAGAGGGCTCGTTCAAGACAGACCTGGAAACGGGTAGCCCTCGCTGAAGAGGGCCCGTTCCAGAAAGACCTGGAAACTGGTAGCCCTCGCCGAAGAGGGCTCGTTCAAGAAAGACCTGGAAACGGGTAGCCCTCGCTGAAGAGGGCCCGTTCAAGAAAGACCTGGAAACGGTAGCCCTCGCTCAAGAAAGGCCTGGAAACGGGTAGCCCTCGCTGAAGAGGGCTCGTTGAAGAAAGACCTGGAAACTGGTAGCCCTCGCCGAAGAGGGCTCGTTCAAGAAAGACCTGGAAACTGGTAGCCCTAGCCGAAGAGGGCTCGTTCAAGAAAGACCTGGAAACGGTAGCCCTCGCTCAAGAAACACCTGGAAACGGGTAGGCCTCGCCGAAGAGGGCTCGTTCAAGAAAGACCTGGAAACGGGTAGGCCTCGCCGAAGAGGGCTCGTTGAAGAAAGACCTGGAAACGGGTAGCCCTTGCTGAAGAGGGCCCGTTCAAGAAAGACCTGGAAACTGGTAGCCCTCGCCGAAGAGGGCTCGTTCAAGAAAGACCAGGAAACGGGTAGCCCTCGCTGAAGAGGGCTCGTTCAAGGAAAACCAGGAAACGGGTAGCCCTGGCTGAAGAGGGCTCGTTCAAGAAAGACCAGGAAACGGGTAGCCCTCGCCGTAGAGGGCTCATTCAAGAAAGACCTGGAAACGGGTAGCCCTCGCCGAAGAGGGCCCGTTCAAGGAAGACCAGGAAACGGGTAGCCCTCGCTGAAGAGGGCTCGTTCAAGGAAGACCAGGAAACGGGTAGCCCTCGCTGAAGAGGGGTCGTTCAAGAAAGACCAGGAAACGGGTAGCCCTCGTTGAAGAGGGCTCGTTCAAGAAAGACCTGGAAACGGGTAGCCCTCGCTGAAGAGGGCTCGTTCAAGGAAGACCAGGAAACGGGTAGCCCTCGTTCAAGAAAGACCTGGAAACGGGTAGGCCTCGCTGAAGAGGGCTCGTTCAAGGAAGACGTAAGAACGTGTAGCTCTCGCCGCAGAAAGACTTTGGAACGCCTAGACCGTCGGTTTGTTTCCGACGACGTCTGCCAGTTTGCAGGCCTGCCTTAAACAAAGTCTTTACGTTAATCAATCATTCCTCGAAGACCCTCCTTCGATTTGGACTCTACACGTTGCCAGGTTCTTCTCCTTCAACGAGCCTCTTTCCACGACGTTTGAACATTACTAGGTTTCTCTTCAACGAACCACCTTGCAACCAAAGGCTTGTGGATCAGGAGATTGAGCTCAAGACCACACGCCGTACCGAAATGAGGGAGAGAATGAAAACAGGGAAAGGTGTCATATAGTGGAGGCAGTAGAACAAGGGAAGGAGTGGGATAAACATTTGACGACATTCATAACTTTGAAGGCCCCTAACAAAGAATCTGTCGACAACACTTGTCCAGCAGAGTAGTCTGCTCTTTTTCAAGCAATCTGGTGTCTCTGGCCAACAAAGTACATCTATATGGTCCCTCTGACCAGGAATGCAAGAGGAAAGCAAATGCAAGACAAGAGTAATATTTCAAGGAGAACCCCTAGCAAGCCCAACCACATTCTACGTCTACTACTTCTACAACATTACAAAGGACTTACAAGGCATCTCAAGCAAGGCCTCAAGAATGAACGCAGCCATGTACTCCGAAAAACCGACGTGGACTCGTTCTGAAGGCGTCCTTCCTTTCAACCATAATCCACTGCGCCAGCTCTGCAAAGAAAAGAAAAGCAATGGTTCCACACGCCAGCCATTCAGACACGACGTATGAAACCACAATTCTGGGAGAGTAAATTGAAACAAAAAGAATTGCAAAAAGACTGAGGCGGGATGTCCACGCAGAGGCCAGCTACTCGGCCCAGCCAGTGGCTAGACTCCAACCTCCCGAGAAAAACCGAGCAGCCTTTTCAAGCTCTTCGTTTGAGAAAGAATGAGTTAACGCGTGAGAGAGTGCCTAATGAACAGAAGAAGATGTTCCAAGAGAGTGCCTCACGAGCAGAGAAACAACCGAATCGTCTGAAAAATCAAGTGAAACACACGAGAAAACCGATCGTCCTGCGATCAGTTGCGCCGCTGCGTCTGAAAACCAAGAAGAAACTGGAAATAATCTAGCCCTACGCCCTTCAACAATCGAAAGAAGCCGAAAGAAGACGAAAGAACCCCCAGAAGCGCCCTAATTCGCCAACCAGCCCCCTGAACTTTGCAACGGAGCGGTTTAGAACCAGTTCGAGAGGTCTTACGGCTGCGACCTGTGAAAGAAGGTTTCATATGTCTAGTGTGTCTACGGAATAGGGCGTCACTCTAACCTCCCCGAGCGCTAACCAAACGGACCCCCATCTACGCTAGCTTCCCGATGACACTGATGACCAAGTGAAGTGGAGGCGCCTTGCTTCCCGATGGCAGGCAGGAAACGATAGGGAAATGGGTACTCACTTGGATGGACACTGGCGAGGAGTAGAGGTGCTCCAACGGAGGCTGGCTGGATGTCGATCAGACTGAAGACCTACCTGCTTCGTCTTGTCCAACGGGGGGTGTCCGGAAATGGATATTAGCACTCACTCGCGACGCTTCTGAAAGACAGACGCACTCACGGCACTCCCGACAAGCAGACCACCCGCGGAAACCGATAAACCGATAAAAAACACTGAAACCCCCTTGAGACCGCACTGGGGATGCTACAGATTCGACGGAAAAGCGCTTCACTGTGAGAAGACGAGGAGAAGCTAAGAGACAACTCGCGAAAACCGAAAAAAAAACAATGGAGCCCATTTTAAACCGCACTTGGGATGCTACATCGATCGGAGCACACTTCACTCTGGGGTAACGCGTGAGAACTAACAACGAATGACAGACCACACGCGAAGAACCGAGCAAAAGAATGGAACCCCAGCGATTGGGGATGCTAATCATTCGAACGAGGCACCATTCACTGAGGGGACACGCGGAAGAACAAGATGATATGGCAGACAACTCGCGAAAAACCGAGCTAAACAAGGAGGACCCCGTGGATTGGGGATGCTAAATATTCGATCGGGACATTATGCACTAGGGGGACACGCGGAAAAGGACGGCGTGACAGACGAATAAACGGCACTCCTGAGCGCGATCTCATCGTCGAGCCACACTTCGTCGTCGGAACACGGGAAAAAATGAAGACATCTCGCGATCAAAACACAGAAACCCCTTGAAAACCGCACTCAGGGACTGGGGATGCTACAAAATCGATCGGACTTCACTGCACTTTGAAAGGAAATAGCCGCGATTTTGGGGAAATATACCGAAAATCGGGGGAAAACGCGCACGCGTTGGAATATTTTACGATCGAAAACACGCACAAATCGACGTTCACTTCACTTTCGATGCAGATCACCGGGAATTGCAAGGAAATACCGAAAACCCGAGAAAAACGCGCACCACCCAATTTCAAACCGCACTCAGGGACATTGGGGGGAATGTGGCGAACGAAAACGATCAGGAAACGATTTTTAATCGATTTTCGAATGCGGACGGATAAGAGCGACGATATGGACGATAAAAACCGGCCAAAAAAATGGCGAAAAGAAGAAAATTCGACGCGACGCAAAAAAAACACGCAAAAACAATTCGATTCCACGGAACTACACAATCGACAGCTTGCCTGAGACACTCCGTGGACGTATTAAAGAAACGTGCTTTATTCACGCACTTTTTCAAAATTTCAGGCTTCGCGTGTCGAATCGAGTCTGCAACCACGTTCTCCCGATCCGGTCTTCAGTCAAAATTGCCAGCAACCACCTGCAAGTAGAAAGAAAAAAAGTTTCTCATCAGAATGCGTGTAGACACAAAATAACGCATGCAAGTCATCAACATCGTCTCTCACACCATTCACACACTCTCTCAACATTCTCTGACAACTCTGTGCAACATTGCACACACGCCCTCTGCAGAGCTGCAGTGTGTCCGAGTCACGATCGCGTCAACGGGAGCCCGTAGACACATTTGTGTGGCAACACTCTCCCGTGGCCGAAGATGTGGGCAACACTGAGAGAATGAGTCTGTGCAACAAGTCACCACGAGAGGCTTTTTTGACAAGTTGAACGAATTTTGACAAGTTTGTGAATGAAACGTCGAATTTTCGAAAGTGCATGGATTCGTGAAATGGAATTCGTTTCTTTTCAAAATGATCGCAAATTCTTTCTGTTTTCGCAGAGTTTTCATGGTTTTCGATCGCCTGGCAGTTTTTCCTTGACAATCTGTTTATGTGTGGTGTTCACTTCTCACGTATCGTTGCGTGTTCATTTGAATTAAATCGCTAATGTCCTTGAGGACGGTTTGAAATTGTGCGTGTTTTGGTTTTGAACACAATTTTGCAGTGATCTTCCTCGAGAGTGGAACCGATTTTGCAGCATCCCCAGCCCTTCAGCGTCGTTTTCAAGGGGTTTCACTGAAATCAGCGTTTTCCTCCAACGATGTGTGCTCCGACGATCAATCCTTTACCGTCCCGGAGTGAGGTTTCTTGGGCTGTCATTCCGTCCTTTTCCGCGTTTTCCTTTAGTGAAGAGGGTCTCCCTCGATTTTGTAGCATCTCCAATCCATGGGGTCCTCCTTGTTTAGCTCGGTTTTTCGCGAGTTGTCTGCCATATCATCTTGTTCTTCCGCGTGTCCCCTCAGTGAATGGTGCCTCGTTCGAATGATTAGCATCCCCAATCGCTGGGGTTCCATTCTTTTGCTCGGTTCTTCGCGTGTGGTCTGCCATTCGTTGTTAGTTCTCACGCGTTACCCCAGAGTGAAGTGTGCTCCGATCGATGTAGCATCCCAAGTGCGGTTTAAAATGGGCTCCATTGTTTTTTTTTGGGTTTTCGCGAGTTGTCTCTTAGCTTCTCCTCGTTTTCTCACAGTGAAGCGCTTCTCGATCGAATCTGTAGCATCCCCAGTGCGGTCTGAAAGGGGTTTCAGTGCCTTGTTCGGTTTCCGCGAGCCTGTCGAGAGTGCCGTGAGTGCGTCTGTCTTTCAGAAGCGTCGCGAGTGAGTGCTAATATCCATTTCCGGACACCCCCCGTTGGACAAGACGAAGCAGGTAGGTCTTCAGTCTGATCGACATCCAGCCAGCCTCCGTTGGAGCACCTCTACTCCTCGCCAGTGTCCATCCAAGGGAGTACCCATTTCCCTATCGTTTCCTGCCTGCCATCGGGAAGCAAGGCGCCTCCACTTCACTTGGTCATCAGTGTCTTCGGGAAGCTAGCGTAGATGGGGGTCCGTTTGGTTAGCGCTCGGGGAGGGTAGAGTGACGCCATATTCCGTAGACACACTAGACATATGAAACCTTCTTTCACAGGTCGCAGCCGTAAGACCTCTCGAACTGGTTCTAAACCGCTCCGTTGCAAAGTTCAGGGGGCTGTTTGGCGAATTAGGGCGCTTCTGGGGGTTCTTTCGGTTTCTTTCGATTGTTGATAGGCGTAGGGCTAGATTATTTCCAGTTTCTTCTTGGTTTTCAGACGCAGCGGCGCAACTGATCGCAGGACGATCGGTTTTCTCGTGTGTTTCACTTGATTTTTCAGGCGATTCGGTTGTTTCTCTGCTCGTGAGGCACTCTCTTGGAACATCTTCTTCTGTTCATTAGGCACTCTCTCACGCATTAACTCATTCTTTCTCAAACGAAAAGCTTGAAATGGCTGGAGTCTAGCCACTGGCTGGCCTCGAGGATGGACTTTCAGGCTCGAGGGTGGTGGGTAAACACCCATTTTAGGATTTAAGAAGCCTTTGTACTCAAAAACTGAGACAAAACCCAAACAACGCTCGTCATCAGAGCAAATACCAGACCCCGCCGAGGCCTTGGTCTGTCTGCACGTAATTCCCTCAACACCCGCAAGCACAGGCATCCACTGACTCGGTATCCATCTGCAATCTAAATGGAATTCCATCGACATTGGCGAGGAGGTTCCCCGCCAATTGACCTGATTTGGAGGAAAACTTTGCAGTGCACACAACGTCGCAGAGGGAGTACACTCCAGAGCGCTGAAATAAACACAACTCCGTCCGACTGTCTGTGTCAGATGCACTCCACCCTCCACTCGCCGAGCACTCACTCGGGGGATTGCACCCTTTCCGCTTGGCAAACAATCTAATCTCCCCCAAACCGGGCAAACATTTCCATGCGCCCGGCGCCCAGCAATTCAAGTGATCTTCTAAATATTCACTAAAGCAATTCCCGTCGCACTCCAGCGTCCCTCGGTATCGGCGTCCGACGCTGCAAGTGCCACTGGCTGAGCAGTGAGCACACACCCCACGGCGTTATCATTTCGTTCGCCAGTGCAGCTGCCAGAGTAACGGAGAGCAGCTCCTGCCGAAACACTGGCGAATTGAATTACTTTTGTTTTCACTCGGTCCCCTTTGACGGCAGCGCCGTCTGCTTAAACGAGCCACGAGGTTATTTGGATTTCCCTCAAACGGGGGCGCCGGCGGGGACGGTTTTTGGGGGTAGATCATGTGTACTGTTCGACTATCAAGACTAATCACCGACAATGTTGCTCATCGATGGGAACAAGGAGCAACAACACACTGACTTGACAGCGACCGCCAAGCCAAGCCAAGCGAAGGCAGCCATGAATAATGAAACGCCTCGAATTAGAATTTGTCATTCATCATCAGGGCCGGCAGCAGCAAAGCAACGACCCTCATCAAGTCGAAAATGTCTGCCAACTCCTGCCCTCCGTCCGACCGGAGCAGCAAGCAACCACAACGATGTCGGCGAAGGGACACGGCACACACAGAGGGCCACAAACAAGGAGCGGGACAGCATCAGGACATGAGCATGCCCCACTAAAAGCATCATCGATGGAGAGTAATTGTTTCAATCTTGTAAACTATCCAAGCGAGTGGACAGCTTTCATGGACAAAAGGTACCAACTTTCGCACCACGGTGACTGGAGCAACCTCTTGGTCGTCTGTGTAGCCATGTAGACCACGACAAGGACAACGGCAATGGGGGCATGTCCCCCGCCTCCCAAAGACACGACCACAATGAGTGAACGTTTGCCGAGGTTATGTGAGTTGCTCCCTGCGGCGGGGGCTGGCTTTTGCAACCTCACCGGCTCCGCACAGCGGTCGGAGCATTGGTAAATATTTCAATCGGACGCCAACGAGGGGTGGGATCGACGAAATTAAACTTTACACGGCACCGACGCGACGCTAGGCGACTGCACGGTTGCTGGGGTTGGCTATGGGGCTGGGGTTGGCTATGGGGCTGGGGTTGGCTATTATTAATGGACCCGGTTATGGTTTCATTAAATCGATCTGGGGCGGTTGTTGCACACGTGTTGGCTTCTTGAGTGCTTTCCCCCACGGGGTTGGCTGGCTAACAGCGTGCTCTGTTTAGTGGAGGGCACTTACGAAAGCATGAACAGGAAATTGCCTAGATGAGCCGATGCTCGGCTAACAAATGTAAATGGACGCCATTGTCTGCCCAAATCCCTATTGTCCATGCACCAATAATTCCAATTAACACAATCCCATGGCCCATCCATCCCTGTGCCACCGCTCATCGAACATTAACAAATTAGTGCGAACCCCGAGCAATTAGACCATCATTCGCCACCAAACGCGACCGAATGGAACGGCAGGAGCGGCGCCCAAGCAAATGGCCACAAATTCCGAACAATGGAGCGCGACAAAACCCAGCAAAGTGCCATAACGAAACGGGCTCGTACGTCAAAGCCCACCGAGAGCCCAATTTGCCAGTCCAATTGTGCAGACAACCGGAAATCATAACTCAAGGGCCGCAGTGGCAACGTGCACCCGATTGATACGCAAAATCTCAAACCATCCCCGAGCCGTGATAAATGACTGGACCCAAGACGGAGGCGGAGGCAGGCACCATACCGCACCGAAGCTGTCATGTACAACAAAACAAAATCATAAAACTAAATGTGCGACGCACGATGGGACGGCAGGAGCAGGCAAAGGGATCGGCCGCCACCGCCGTCGATTTAATCCCAGAGATGGAATATTATTGTTTTTAACCCACCCGAGGGGAAGGCTCGATGGGGGGAATATGTTCCTCAAAATGGAAATGTGGTTCGGAATCAAGGGAGCGGAAGATAGTAGGCGAATTGGGGAATTTCACAAGATTTCCGAGAAAATTCACCGACAATCCGCACATGGAATGGTCCTTGCGTAGGAATTTATGATCGGAGCACTTCTTCGGATTAGATTGCGGCAGGGAGCGATGGCTGTCTGGGTAGCCTTCTGGAAATCGGTCGAGATCAACGTCTCGAACATGGAAACAGTGAGCTGAGGAGTGTGGGGGGGGGGATTGAGTTTAAAGCAATTCATGTCGAAAGGGAAAGACTCGGCGGCCATCTAGAGAGAATTCATCAAAATTGTCTGCGAGTTCCCAGCGGTTGAGGATGTAATCGATAAAATGAAAGGAAAAAAAGGAGTAAAGCACACTTACGCTGTTTGTTGATGTTCCTGCTGCATCCTGGATGAACACGATGAGGCACCGCACACCTCTGAGCCGACCCGAGGGGAAACACCCGCGAGGGGGAGGCGCAACGCACACCACTGAAAGGAAGAACGACGAAAGGGAGAATACGCACTGGGAAAGGATGGAGGCACCGCACGCCTCTAGATCGAGGGAAAATTCGCGCACATCACACTCTTGGGGATCGAGGCGACACCCACGAGGACGAAGGAAGAACCGCACTTGTCGTGGAGACGATGTTGGAGGCACCGCACGCCTCTGAATGGCCATGAAGTGCGCTTAAACCGACGCAACAGAGACTCACGGTCGCATCTACACTCGCGAAGGGGAGATATTGAATAAAAGCAGCGCACTACTTTAAACACAGAAACGAGGGCATGAGGGGAGGCGATACCGATAAAAAAAAAAAGCAATTGATCGTTCCTCCGGAGGGATACCGATAGAGAGGCATTTGATCTTTTGAGGCACCGCACACCTCTGACTCTCGCGAGGGAGACACCGACGCGACGGGCAAATAATGAGCCACCGCACGACTCTGACCAGAGAAGGGTGGGCACTTAGATGCCCAAGAACGATGAGCAAAATTAGAGCAACGCGCACGATGCATGGACTAGCGGCAGTGGCGCGATTCACTCGCGAAAGATGAGGACACAAAAATGCGAGATAGACACCGGCGAACGAACACCAGCTCGAGGTAGAGCATTTCTTGCCACGAAACGCGACGGGTTTTAGTGTGCAGAGGTGAGATTAACACATCGAATGAGCATTTTGGCGAAGAAATGAATAATTCGACGAAGCGATGCATTTGGACGACAAACTGGACTGAGCGTCGATTGAAGGGATATTCTGCACGGATGGACGCCCGTGGCATCAGAGCTATAACTTCACGGAATGCACTTCAGAGTCCAACCGGCTAGAGACTCCCGTGGCATCAGAGCTCTCATTTCCTATTGGAAGCGAATCCGTCTAGAATCTGGATTATTTTCGCTCACAATTCGTACTCACATGATGAATCCTCAATCAACCGCCACCGGGGGTGGGTTTACCATCGTCACATTCCAGAAATTGCAACTCCACGAAGACCTGCAAAGAAATGAAGATTTACCGATGACCACACGACCAGATCACTTCAGAGTCACTCCACTTACCACCCCGCACACGTCCGGAAGCGGAAATTCCCATGAATTCCACTTCATTGCTCCACAGGTTGCATAATTATCCGCAGAAAGCCGAAAACAATCGATTATTTGCAAAAATATTCGACAAAAACGATTTGGCGACAAATTGGCGCGTAAGCCATTGCACCTCAAAAATTGAAATCCATCCAAATCGGGCAAAAAACCATCGATTTTGTTGAAATTTTTTGCTAAAACATTGCAACAAGTGTTAATCTCACCCCTGACACCAGTTTCAGATGAAACGCAAGGCTTTTTATGCGAAAAATGCAGATTTTCACTTCGATTTCACGGCACTGCACTTAGCGTCGGTTTTCAAGATTTCCCGCGAATAATCCCACTTCGATGGATGAAGAGTGCAGCTGCGCGATGGGGTAGGTCGCGTCTCGTCGCCGGTGCGTAGAAGAGTTACTCGTTGGTTTCGGCGGACGAGTTGGCGAGACGAGCAAGACGAACGAGTGCGAAAAGGGCGCGAGAGCCGATTGCAACTTCAATTTCGATGGGTTTTGTCATTTTTCTCTCTCTGCTTTGTGAAAATGGACCGGAGAATCGAGAATCGAATAAAAATAACAAGAGAATATGCAAAAACACACGACCGAGAGAAAATGGAATGAAAACTTTCAACAGTGTCGGCTTGAGGCGAGCACACAACGAGACGAGTGGTGAACGACAGACGGCCGACGACAGACGACAGACGACAGATGGGCAAATGCAAAACTACGTTAATGTGTACCGTTACCGAGCAGAAGGGGTATGCGAGGCATAAGCGAATCTTGTGCAGTTGGATACGAATGTATGGATGCAGGTAACCGATGGCCTGGATGGGACGAATTTTTAAGCAGAAGTCCATAAAGCTTATACGAGGGCGATTAATTCGTGGTGCATGTGTGTTCTTTATGTGGCATAATTGACAGGGAATCGCTAGAAGGGGGGAAGGGTGGAAAAGGGGGGGAGTCATTTCCGAGAATGCGGTGGAGGAGAATTCGTTGGTCTTCTAGGAAAAAAGTGAACCGTGTTCGAAAATACGGCAGCAACTTGCGTTCTCGAACGCATGCACTTGTGCAACGAGTCAACGTATAAGAGTGGTATAAGAGTATAAGAGTTCTAAGAGCTCGGCAAGGGGGGCATCCATTATTTCGTGTACTTACCTGCAGGCAACCTGTTGGCAGAAATAAACGCACTAAATCTGTTAAAAAAAAGGCTAAAAGGAGCTACAAAAGCTAGTCACAATTTATTCTGTTCGTGGTTTAAGGTAAGAGGACATCATTGTTGTCGTAAATGTCGCGAATGTTCGCCATAATGTCGGTCTATTAACAGGGAACGCCTTCAAGAGCATGTGTCCATAAGTTGATGATGAAATTGTCGTGTTCTTTCGGATGTTTTTGGTGAGCATTTGCTTTGTATTTTAACGTGACGATGTCGCCGAGTGTAGTTAGTGCATGCTGCTGCTCCTGTTCATCCTTTGTTGCGTTGCAAGGCATCGCGTCGGTGACTAGCTAAGATGTCTTATTCTCATCCCGACTTGGAGTAGATTACATTCAGCAGATGTTTGGATCAATCTCTGCTCGATGCGGGGAAATGCAAATGTCTTCGTAATTGGGTGCATTTTCCTTTTAGGACGGTAGGCAATGACAGAGGCAATCGGCAACGTTTCTTTTAGTCAAGTCTCGTCTTCTTCTGAGTCTTCTTCTTCTTCTGCTTCCGCTTCCTGCTTCCTGCTTCTGCTTCTGCTTCTGCTTCTGCTTCTGCTTCTGCTTCTGCTTCTGCTTCTGCTTCTGCTTCTGCTTCTGCTTCTGCTTCCTGCTACAGCTTCTGCTTCCTGCTACAGCTTCTGCTTCTGCTTCTGCTTCTGCTTCTGCTTCTGCTTCCTGCTTCTGCTTCTGCTTCTGCTTCTGCTTCTGCTTCCGCTTCTGCTTCTGCTTCTGCTTCTGCTTCTGCTTCTGCTTCTGCTTCCTGCTTCCGCTTCTGCTTCTGCTTCTGCTTCTGCTTCTGCTTCTGCTTCTGCTTCTGCTTCTGCTTCTGCTTCTGCTTCTGCTTCTGCTTCTGCTTCAGCTTCTGCTTCTGCTTCTGCTTCTGCTTCTGCTTCTGCTTCTGCTTCTGCTTCTGCTTCTGCTTCTGCTTCTGCTTCTGCTTCTGCTTCTGCTTCTGCTTCTGCTTCTGCTTCTGCTTCTGCTTCTGCTTCTGCTTCTGCTTCTGCTTCTGCTTCTGCTTCTGCTTCTGCTTCTGCTTCTGCTTCTGCTTCTGCTTCTGCTTCTGCTTCTGCTTCTGCTTCTGCTTCTGCTTCTGCTTCTGCTTCTGCTTCTGCTTCTGCTTCTGCTTCTGCTTCTGCTTCTGCTTCTGCTTCTGCTTCTGCTTCTGCTTCTGCTTCTGCTTCTGCTTCTGCTTCTGCTTCTGCTTCTGCTTCTGCTTCTGCTTCTGCTTCTGCTTCTGCTTCTGCTTCTGCTTCTGCTTCTGCTTCTGCTTCTGCTTCTGCTTCTGCTTCTGCTTCTGCTTCTGCTTCTGCTTCTGCTTCTGCTTCTGCTTCTGCTTCTGCTTCTGCTTCTGCTTCTGCTTCTGCTTCTGCTTCTGCTTCTGCTTCTGCTTCTGCTTCTGCTTCTGCTTCTGCTTCTGCTTCTGCTTCTGCTTCTGCTTCTGCTTCTGCTTCTGCTTCTGCTTCTGCTTCTGCTTCTGCTTCTGCTTCTGCTTCTGCTTCTGCTTCTGCTTCTGCTTCTGCTTCTGCTTCTGCTTCTGCTTCTGCTTCTGCTTCTGCTTCTGCTTCTGCTTCTGCTTCTGCTTCTGCTTCTGCTTCTGCTTCTGCTTCTGCTTCTGCTTCTGCTTCTGCTTCTGCTTCTGCTTCTGCTTCTGCTTCTGCTTCTGCTTCTGCTTCTGCTTCTGCTTCTGCTTCTGCTTCTGCTTCTGCTTCTGCTTCTGCTTCTGCTTCTTCTTCTGCTTCTGCTTCTGCTTCTGCTTCTGCTTCTGCTTCTGCTTCTGCTTCTGCTTCTGCTTCTGCTTCTGCTTCTGCTTCTGCTTCTGCTTCTGCTTCTGCTTCTGCTTCTGCTTCTGCTTCTGCTTCTGCTTCTGCTTCTGCTTCTGCTTCTGCTTCCGGTTCTTCTTCTTCTTCTTCTTTTCCTTCTTCTTCGCTTCCCTTTCTTCTTTTTCTTCTTCTAATGGCGCTACATTCCGGGGTGGACCTGGACCTCAGCCTCACTCGTCCAGCTAGTGCAAGGAATTTCGTGCACGCTTCCTTTTTGATAGAATGTGGAGCCCTGGTCTGCAGGAACCTTTCTTACGTTGCTCCAGCAGGATGGACTGATGGCTTCCAGCACGTACGAGGTAGATACGGCGGGCAAACGAACGTTAAATTTGAAAGAATGTGATGCACTTCTCGGCGTTCTCTCTCGTGCGACAGACTAGCGGCTGCCGTGGCATCTCAGATCGAATGTCGACGTCATTAAAGGCTGCATCGTTGTGAGGAGACACTGGTGGACGCGCCTTAAACTCTCTCTATTCCGCCCACTATCGAGCAGATCCTTTTGCATCCACTATCGAGCAAACCCCCAGCAATGCTCTGAAATCTCTTTCAAGTTCCTTGATTCAATCTGAGCTACGCCCTTTAACGCGCCACTCTATGGACGATGACAGCGAACCTTGTTCCCTCCATGATGAGCACACAATTCGAGTCTACCATGCGCCTGGGACTCCTCTACAGTTTACACGCCGTCAAGGACACAGCCACCAGCTAAACAGACTTATCTCGATCCCAACTGCCGCTCTCGGCCATTCCTCGCTTTCGCCCCTCTCACGGGTGATAACTTCATTTGACTTTCATAAATAATCGTGTAAAGAGTGTTATCGCCACGGCACAGGGTTGTGTCTATGAAAATTCACCCGCATCCCTCGCACACACACCTCGTCTCACGCCACAATTTAGAAGCCATTTCGTACGTTTTAACGCGGACGTGTTGTAACCTTGTCGCATAAAAAAAGGATTTAATTCTCCTCTCTCGCCCTCGTTCCCCAACAGCACACATGGATTGGGGTTGGTTTTCTTAAGCCAACATTCACACAGCAGCGCACGAAGGATGCACGGATGTGTGCGCATGTAGGGACATTAAGGACTAGGCGGAGGGGATTACGTTTGCTTTAATTATTACATTACATTACCCAGGCTGCGAGGAGGGGGGGGGGGGGGACCTCACCAGTTCCTTCGTGTGTATCCTGCGTGCAAACAGTGGATCGTGGCAATTCTTTTCACTCACTGTTGCTCTCCTCTGTTTTTAATATAATTACGTCAGTGGCTACGACGCGGTGGGAGGGGATGGCAATGGCAGGGGCAGTGGCTACGACGCGGTGGGAGGGGATGGCAATGGCAGGGGAGGGGGTGAAAATGAGGAAGAAATTGTAATGGCACCTAAATGGCTAATATGTGTTGCCTTTCATCACAGCACCGCGCCGCCCGCCCGAAGCCCGATTTCGCCGGGTTTTTAATTAAAGGGTGTTTCTTTTTCTTTAATGAAACAGAGGAAGAGGTCTTTGATGTGTAGCACTTGTGCTTGCGTTTTTAACGAGGCGGTTGCACGACAAGTGGGCGTCGTGCCGGCTGCGGGTGTCGGTGTGAGATTTAGCCTGACGGAATCTTTTAATTCCCGGAACTCACATGAGGCAAGTGTTGTGGGGATTCTTTTAATTTTTTTTTTCTGGCTCTGTGTTTCTTTTTTTTGGGAACACACCTGAATTGATGCCTGCGTGTCGTGTCTGGCTAATTGCTTAGCCCCCGGGGGACTGGGAGTTGGAAATATGTATAATCTTCCGTCTTGAGGGGAAAGACAGATGGAATCTATGGGCTTCTTGACGAAATTGAGTTTCTCATGACGCCGTGGAATGGGATTCGTTTGTTTTTCCCTGGAACTCTGAGGAAGTGACTGCGGGGAGCGTCTATCTTGGAGCGCAGACTCATCGCTTTACTACTCATTTTTTGAGATGAGCTGAGGCTGGGCCCGCCACTTAGCTACGCATGCTTCTATCAAGATCGTTACACTGCAAGTTCCAAGGTCGTTGATGTCGGTTTCCCTAACGTCTAGATACGTCTAGATACGAACGCTGCCTTCTAGCTAGGCACGCTGCTGTTAACCACGCACGCTGCACTCTGTTGTCTAGCTATACACGCTGCGCTCTGTCTAGCTGGACACGCTGCCGTCTAGATACGCACGCTGCCGTCTAGCTTCACACACCGCCGTCTAGCTAGGCACGCTGCCGTCCAGCTTCACACACCGCCGTCTAGCTTGGCACGCTGCCGTCTAGGTAGATACGCTGCCGTTTAGCTAGGCACGCCGTCGTCTAGCTACGCACGCTGCCGTCTAGCTTCACACATCGCCGTCTAGCTAGGCACGCTGCCGTCTAGGTAGATACGCTGCCGTTTAGCTAGGCACGCCGTCGTCTAGCTACGCACGCTGCCGTCTAGCTTCACACACCGCCGTCTAGCTAGGCACGCTGCCGTCTAGGTAGATACGCTGCCGTTTAGCTAGGCACGCCGTCGTCTAGCTACGCACGCTGCCGTCTAGCTTCACACACCGCCGTCTAGCTAGGCACGCTGCCGTCTAGGTAGATACGCTGCCGTTTAGCTAGGCACACTACTGTCTAGCTAGGCACGCTACTGTCTAGCTAGGCACACTACTGTCTAGCTAGGCACGCTACTGTCTAGCTGGGCACACGCCGTCTAGCAAGGCACGCTGCCGTCTAGCTGGGGACGCTGGCGACTATTATGCACGCTGCTGTCTTGCTGCAGACGTCTATCTACTCTCACAGCTCTCTAGCTAAAAGATCCTACTCCGACGCACGTCCACCACCGTATCCTTCTCAATATTAAGTTTTATAGGTCCTGTTCCAATTTGAAAACTTTATGGCGTTGATGTCGAAAATCGAGGCTCGGTTTCAACGACGTGGACAATGGCTCCGTAATGTCCCTTCGTGTGTGTAGATCTAGAGGCCGCCTTTGCTTTTTTGGAGCATTAAACGTCGCTCTTCGGAGCATTTTGATTTCCCATGTGAAGAGCAGGGCAGTGAGTTCGGCAACTGTGTTGAGAGTGAAGCTCTTTCGGGAGTGGAATGTGATGTCTTCACTGGCGGAGTGTTTAGGTCTTCATCTGCAGGGAAATAGGATAGTCCGTCATCGTAGTCATATCCTTCGCTCAGGCACCAGTTGCCGCCTGTTAATTGAAAATGAATACATTACCTGTTCTCCGATCGAGAGAGTCTTCCCATTGGCCTTCGAAAAAAAACTGAGAGGAACCGGAAGTGAACCATACCAACAGTCAGCCTCTCAAAATGAAACAACCCTTGTTTTGTTTTTTTTTTCTTGTTATTTTTAGATTTATTTTCAATAAAACATCTTATCTTCTCGTCTTGTAATGTTTGCGTTTCGTTAATCTCTGTTTTTATTTTTTTTTATTTTTTGTGTATATATTACAACAATTAGCTTTGCTAATTTCCATCCCCTCCATCCGCCGTTCAACATGGGTTTCTCTGCGTGTGTTTATTTGCTTTCATTGAATTTTCTCTTGAATACCTTAGCCTAGTCTAATTTCTGTTTTTTTTTTTTTCTTCTTTTTTTCTCAAATATTCTCTAACATCGCCTAAATTCATCTCGTTTTTTTTTTATTTTTATTTAGTAACAAAGATATTTTTGTTGTTTGTCGTATTGAGAACACAGTTTATAAATAATTTTTAACTAATCTCTGCTCACATTCATTTCTATGATTTTTGCTATGTTTTTTTTCTCACTTAACAATTTAATTTTACTTCTCATTTTTTTTCGTGAATTCTGGTAAAACAAAAACAATAACAAAAAATCAACTACAATCAATATACTCGTATCTACGTTCATATACAGACATAATATTTATATATATATTTGCTTTATCATCTTAGAAATTATCTACACTTGTTTGAAGTAATAACTACGCCCTCGCCCCGTCTCTGTCCATCGGTGAGTGCGTTTAACTAAGATTTAATTCATTAATTGCTAGGTTTTCTTTTGCTTTTCTTGTGTTTTTTTTTTTTTTTTTTTCATTTAAGTTTAATTTAAGTTTAAAGTCTTTCATTTCTTAGGAATTTCTTTGCGTGTGTATGTGTATGCAGATGTGTATGCGTGTGTGTGAGTGAGTGAGTGTTGAGAATTTATATTTAATTTACATATTTTCCTTCCTCTGATAATTAACATTGTTTACAAATGAAAATTGAGATTTATTTTCTTTTTTTTTTCAATCTTACTTAAATGCATGAAGTTTTCTCATTAAGTTTAAATTTAAATTTAACTATTTTTTTTGCTTTCTTACATTTTTAAGATTTATTTCTTTTCCTACATTTTTTGGTTTTTCTTTTGTTTTTCCTCGAAAATAAAACAATCATGAACAATTCAGCTACAGTTTGGTTTTTTTTTTTTTTTGTTTTCTTGTGGCAATCTTGAGTGGTTACATGAGGTTTATATTATTTTTGCTTTGTTTTGCTTCTCTTAATGTGTACAGATACATGTTGCAATGGCATTTCGTATATAATTGATTTAAGTTGTCCATTGTAATCGATTGTTGTATGCTTAGTTCTATCGAAGGGTTTATTTTTCTTTTTGCCATGTTTATAGGCTTATATTTACAAGAGCTATTTGCTTGTTTGGAAAAGGGAATATCTGTGAGAGGAGTACAACTTTTGCGCGTGTGCGTGTGTGGTTTGGTGGAGCTAGAGATGACAGAAGCTTGGAGGCAGTACCTTGTCGTCTCTTTTGGTTATTCTCTGCTGGGTGGGGGGCAAGCACTATTTTGGACTGTTGCCCGAGGATCAGGAGGGACACGATGGAATAGAGGACGAGCTCAGTCAACTTAGACTGCGTAATCAGAGGCAGCTGACTTCAGCGAGCTGGAGAAACTTATTGTTTGAGGCCCAGTTCCACCACGGACTGTAGCGCCAACTAGGAGCAAGCTATATCTTGGACTGTTGGCCGAGGATCAGGAGGGACTCAGCCAGCTTAGAGTGCGCAATCAGAGGCAGCTGGCCTAAGATCGCAGCAGCTGTTGGTTGAGGCCCAGTTCCACCTCGAACTGCAGCTCCAACTGGGAGCAAGACTGTTGCCCCTGGACCAGGAGGCACGATGGAATAGAGCACGGGAAGGACCTCAGCCAACTTGGAGTGCATAATTGAAGGCAGCTGGCTTAAGATCGTGCTAGCTGGTGAGACTTCTTGGTTGAGACTCAGTTCCACCTCGAACTGTAGCGCCAACTAGGAGAAAGCTCCATCTTGGACTGTTGCCCGAAAATCAGCAGGGACCCTGCCAACTTGGAGTGCATGATTGCAGGCAGCTGACTTCAGATCGTGCCAGCTGAAGAGACTTATTGGTTAAGGCCCAGTTCCACTTCGAACTGAAGCGCCAATTGGGAGCAAACTCCATCTGAGACTGTTGCGCCAGGACTAGTTGGCCAGCGGAATAGAGGACGCCCAAGAGGAGATGGACCTTCGCTAACTTAGAGTGCGTGATTAGGGGTAGTTGGCTAAAGATCGTGTCAGGTGATTGGTTGAGGCCCAGTTCCATCTCCGACTTTAGGGGCAACTGAAGAAGAAAGAGGGAAGGAAGAAAGAATGAAGGCGAGACAAAGTATATGCTGTCTGCGAAAAAGGTCCAAAACGTTACTATAGCCAGCTACAACTTCGAAGCAGTGAAAGACTTCATCTACCAAGGCTCCGAAGTTAACTCAAGACACGCAATGACACCACAGCGGGGATAAAACGAAGGATCCTTGCCCTTTGCAATCGCTGTGTGGTATTGGGCTTGGAAGGCAATTGAGGAATAAAGTCCTCGAAGGACCAAGATATGCCTATGCAAGACCTTGATAGTCTCAGTCCAGCATGGACATCAAGGAGGAAATTGTTGGGCGCTTCTAGAAGAAGGTCCTTCGTATTATCTTTGGTACCACGTGCACTGATGGTCTTTGAGACTGAACGACGGATTGAACGACGAACTGAAAGACGAACAGTACGGACTGTACAGCCACATCGATCTGGTCAAACGAGTTCGAGTCTCTCGTCTCCGACGGCTGGGTCATGTAGAGTGAATGGACACCAATGCTTCGGCCCGGAAAGGCTTCGACTCCAACCCTGACGGACATCGCAGTAAAGGAAGACCACGCTGCAGCTGGAAAGGGACATCAATTAGTGCATCAAACGTGCAAATAGCACAAGACCGTGCCAAATGAAGAGGCCTGTTGGCTGAGACCCAAGTCCACCCCGAACTGTAGCACTAGCCGAAGGAAAGGCACAAGGTCCAATTTTCATAATCAACAGCTTTTTGAACAAATTTTTCTGAATTAACGACGAATGCTTAGAACACGACGGACCTGATAAATTGTCAATTTTCCAACTTTGAGGTCAGTTTATGATCAAAGCAACCTCCCTTGTAAGAAGCTTACACAAAGCGGACAAATTTAACTCGTGTCCACTGCCTGGGAGTAAGAAATCGCGTCTTTAATGGGAATTGCTGGCTTTGAAGGTGGTAGCTAGTCATACAGCAGTTCTCCGGCTTACCGCTCAGAAAAAAATGAGGATGCCCCTTAGAGATCTGTTCCACGACAGTTAAGCGAGAGTTTCAAGAAACCCAGCGACATCGGCTTGTCTTTGAAGGGAACTGCTTGGGTGGCAGCTAGTAATGCAGCGCTTCTCCGGCACCAAAGGAGATTAGAATGCCCATCAGAGGTCAACGGTAGTCAAGCGTGAGTTTTAAGTCAACAGGGACGTGCCGTGAAGTGACACCCAGCGACATCGGCTTGTCTTCCAAGGGAACTGCTTAGGTTCCACTCAAGACTGTGGAAAGAGATGCCCGCTTTGTGAAAAAAAAGAAAGACCGTCGGTTTCTCTCGTTAAGCTAAGAAACACGGTCGAAATGGTTCGCGTAGTCACTTGGGGGAGTCTTGTAGGGGTTTTGCCCATGGCTCTTGAGGAATAGGAAGGCATGCGGCATGAATTAGAGCACCTTTTTCGGCCATCTTGTGTCTGACTGGTCTTAGAGAACACAGCATGGTTGAGTGCATTTGCAATAATATGGGTGGCGCTACAGTCCGTCGAAGGCCAGGGCCTAGCTTCTCAGCAACCACTCGTCTTGTGCGTGCTTTTGTTCTCTCTCTCCAACAAATCCCCCCTCCCATTAAAATACCCAACTCCACCGCCACCAACACTCCACTCGAACAGTATAAAATATGAAACAAAAAATAGAAAAAAAAAAACAAAACAAAAAAAACGACTCACTTAACCCTAAAATTATTCTACACCAGATTAAACTAATTGCATTTTCAACGACCACGTATAAATAAACTTCATTTTCTTTCTCTAAATAATTATCATTATCTTAAAGATACACAAACAGAACATGTCACACTAAATTCATTTTTAATTTTATTTATTTATTTTCTCCTCCTCCTTCTCCACCTTCTTCTTCTTCGTCTTCTAAAACTTACAGTAGAGGTCTCAATATTTGTTTTCTTTTTCTCATAGGCTCTTATTTTGCTTAGTAAAGTTCTATCAAATAGTTAAAAAGTATAAAATAATAAACAATTTATTTGAACTTAGTTTTTTTCTGTATTTCTTTTTTTTTCTTACTTTCTTCACATTTTTCTCTTCGTTTTGAATATTTTCTTTTGTAACTTTTTATACAGATTTTCATAATTGGTTTTGTTTTTTTCTATTTCAAGATTTTTCTCTTAAATTTTAGTAAATTTTCTTTTGTTTTTTATTTAGTTTAATTTTTATTTTTTTTTTTTATATATTTACCTATCACGTGAAAGAAATTGACTCGATTTTTCATGTATGATGATCATGTGTATCTGAAAGTAGAGGAAAACGGGTTTTTTTTAGGGGTGCTGGTGCAGTTGTGGTTTTTTTTTTTAAACAAACAATAAGGTCTCACTTATACGAATATGACTGGAAACAGAAAATTGTTCCGTATAAGTGAATACATCCTATAATTGAGTAGTAGGAGGGTTAAATGGAGTATCCCCGGCGAGCGAGACATTTTCCGTATAACTGAATATTACATGTGAGTGCGCTTCGTATAAGTGAGACTCCGGTTTATATACAAAATGTGTCACTTCCATGAATTCTGGAGTATCGATGGCGAGCGAAAAAATGTTCGTATAAGTGAATATTACATGTGAGTGAGCTTCGTGCAAGTGTGACTCCACTGTATATGCAAAATATGTCTCTTCTACGAATTCTGGAGTATCCTCGGCGAGCGAGACATTTTTCGTATAACTGAATATAACATGTGAGTGCGCTTCGTATAAGTGAGACTCCACTGTATACACAAAATGTGTCTCTTCTACGAAATTCTGGAGCATCGCCGGCGATCCAGACATTCGTACAGCTGAATATTACGAGTAAGTGAGCTTCGTATAAGTGAGACTGCACTTTATATACAAATTTGTCTCTTCTAAGAATTCTATTCAGCGGTGTCCACTTCCGCAGGCGTTTTCTTGTCTCACGTCGGCTGTTGTCGCAGCAAATTAGGACAATCGGCGTCAGTTGTAAGACCCTGCACCCCCCTAATGGCTCAAGGACTAGTCAAACAATCTGCGGTGGGCGTGCTAGCTCTAGAAACAGAAATCATCGTCTTCACCAATACCAACCAAGTCCTTGGTGGCATCTCTTCCTGATTCCATCGAATGCGAGATTCTTCACATAATTCCGAGCCCATTTGTGCGAAAGCCAAATGAAGGAGAAGATAATCCTCTTCCAGAAGGATCTCAGAAGATCTCCGGCCAACCAAAGGAGCATACAAGTCCCAGTCTCTTCGCTCAACAAGGCTGCTTATCGAACGTCTTCTTAAATTCTCCACACTCTGCAGCAAAACCCAGTTAGAGCGTGAATCATTTCCCTCAAATCCCTCGCCTTTCCCTCCTTCCCACCGACATCTAGAAACCTTTAAGACACCAACACCATCCACGTAATTCCGTCTCGTGTTCAAATTCAAATCACTTACGCAACCCTTATGAGTGCTTTTCACACTTCCACCTGAGCCATCCTCTCGCTGTTGCGAAGTAGGCGCGGATCCTTTACAATTGTCACCCACATGATGGAAGTCCCCCCCCTCTCAAGGCACAACCACACAAATGATTCACTCTCGCAGGACGAAAGAAATGGTTTTTTGATCCGTCTGTCAACACGTTTGCCATCATTTAGCCAAGGATAAGTTGACAGAAAGAAAAACGAACGAACGAAGAAGAAGAAGCTCGTGTGAATCCGGTGTGTCAGCACGGCTGGCTGGCTCCTGCCAAACAATTTACACCACACAATTGATACCAGATGAGCTGGTGTAGTCTGTCAACAAAGGACACTCGTTATCCGGGCCCCATCAGTGGCCCACGCACATGTGATGCCGCCGAAGCATTATCAACCGCCTCGCAATGCATACAGCACATAATGGGAGCGTCATCATCTGGCGAAGAGCGAGATTATTATGCAAAATAGTTGGCAGCTCTCGGCTGGGCTTGCCAAGGAGCGAACACACGTTGACGAGGCGTGAAAAAGGATGCGTACTTGTGGGGTTGGCTTGCAACAAAAGGATATTCAGGAAGACCATGGAAATGCCACCGTGTCGTGGCAATCTCTCTCTCTCTCTCTCTCTCTCTCTCTCTCCCTGTCGACAGGGACGAGTTAATTTGAGTTTTCCTCTTTCGATTGCCCCAAGTGTCCTTTGACTGTGGATGGATGAGGCATCATGTGAGTGGATTTCAAAGTGGATTGTATTGGTTGCCTGATGATGCATACAACAGCTGGTCTCGCTTCGTTCGATTGGTTGCGTCGTCCTCTGTTTGTTGAGGTTCTCAAAGGCGTCTCCATGGACCACGGTTACGTTGGATCCGTTTGTATTTCTTTTTTTTTTTTATGATGATTCTTGCGAATGGAGTTGGTTCAGTGGGTTTAATGGGTTCTTTCGGTTGTCGTCTGATTGACAGCGCCTCAGGGGGGCTCTTGGGCGCGACTCAAAGTGCATCAAAGGGCGTAAGGTAGGTTGTTTCCATTGTCGTCTGATTGTCAGCGCATCGAGGGGACTCTCGGACGCGACACAAGATGGAGCGAAGGGGGGGTCGTTTCGATTGTGGTCGGTTTGCCACCGCATCAGGGAGACTCCTCTTATCGGCCACGACACAAGGTACGTCGGTTAAAGGCGGTCAAAACATGAATCATAGACGTTCCACTGATCTGACCACTGACCACGATCACCAAATCGCAAAAGCCCCCAAATTCCTTTCTCCACCCACCCCACGTGTCAGATTCCAGCGCATCCCCTGACCTACCCGAAGCCCACTTGAGCAGTCAAACCTCAATCTTGCCGGCGAAACGACCATAAATCTGTTGACTCGTTTTTTTTCTTTTCGCTCGGTTTTTATTGTCATCCACGATGGCGGCCAAATTGGACGGGATATATCCGATAATTAATCAGGACAACAGGAATCCTATTAAGTCACCACCGCCGCCGCCATCGAGCACAGATACGAACTATCAGCAATCGAACGAGGGGCACAAATCCAATTTATCGTCCACCTTCCTCCTTCGGTCGCCCGTCGCAGATCCAGCGAATTACCCTAAATGCCAGTCACTCTGTGTGTGTGTGTGTGTGTGCGTTTAGAGCTTTAGAAGCTGCCTGCCTCCCCCCGCCACACACAGTCACAGCTGAACACACAGGATAACAATAATTTTATGGACCCTTTATTGCCTTTTTCCGCCGCCATCGCAGCCGGCCGCTCCCCCCCCCCCCATTTGGCAGGACGACTTCATTTTGCATACCGAAACACTGGCTCTCTCTCTCGCTCTCTCTCCGTCGAAATGAGTTTGTTTTTGCGTCTGTAATAGGATTTCGTCTGATTATTGAATTTATTGCCTTGTTTTTGAACCAAGGATACTTTCGTCGAGTTTCGAGAGAGTTCTCTTCTCCTAGCGCCCCACGGCCGTCTCGGGATGAATAAAACATTTTTTTGCTGCCTTTCCTCCCTTTTGCCAGATACTTTAACGCCTACTGCTCGACGCACAAGAACGCACGAATCGATATCGATTAAGGTTACGAGCGGCTTCAAAGGAGTTCGTAAATTCTTTAATGGATAAGTTTTTGAATATCCCCCCAGACGGCGTTGTCGTTGTCGTTGTCCTTGCCAAGCCATTTGCGGGAATAACTTTATCCTCTGGCTGTGGTTAGACTGAAGGAGGCGTGACTGGACGCCTGATTGATTGTCCTGCGAATACAATCAAAGTCCTCCATCTAGGGTCCACCTTTGGCCACCTAATCCGTTCGAAAGAAGGGGGAGGAAAACAAGTGTCAGTGTCAAAATCTTACAAAAGCAAGTGAATCTCTCTTAAACATCTAGTGATCTCCTATCAGTGTGCCAGTTGAAGTGCAAACAAAAATTTAAGTTGTACAAAAAACATTTACATTTAAATTTAAAAAAAAAAAAAAACACAAACATTGAACAAATCAAATTCCAATTCAGCAAATAAAACAAACGCATATTCATCATTCTTCCATTTTTTTTCATTTTGTGTAACAAAAACAATTTTTATTCAACCAATAAAATTTAATTAAATTCACTAAATTTTCAATAATTCAATTATCCTTTACTGATATTGCACAACATAAATTTTTGCCTATTTTAGTCTTACGTAACTAGCCAATATTGCTGAATGCCAATCCTGCATGAGTCCTAAATTAAATTTTAACTAAATTTATTTGAATTGATTTTTGTTTTTAATTTAAGCTTAAGCTAGGGTTGTCTTTTCGAAGAGGTTAGATCTAGATCTGGGTCTCTCTCGGTGAAGACAAGATTCAAAACCCCGAGTGAGGTCGATATGCTTTTTAGAATATTTTCTTATTTTTTTGCTTAATTTTATGGTTTTATTTAATCAACTTTGGAGGCTAATGTTTACATTGACTTCATTTTGTGTTAAATGAAGACACCTAAGCTGGGAATTGTGGTTTTCAGTTGACTAGGGCAATCGTCGTCTTTGTCACGGTTTATGCCGAGGGCTGAGGGGAAGTCTTGATTCCTTTTTTGGCGGCTTTGACACGTTCAACTAAATGAAACAGGCGACAATGGGTTGAGCTTGGAAGGGAGTGTCCTGGAGCGACAATCAAGCGTAGTCTAACGAGGTCTTCGGTCCGGTACTGACAAGCATGGTACCGACAACGTCTAAGGAAGAGCACATAAGCCACAAATAAGAGAGAAAGGAGATATCCAAGAGCTACCCACCTTGCGCCTTGTTTTCATCTGACAGCGTTTTTTATACGACGTGCCTGTGACCACGTGTGAGCTCTTGTGAATAGCTGAAACCCTTCTTCAGCTGGGGAAGTGGATTTTGTAAAAGCACGTGAAATACGAGGGAACTCCCCTACTCTCTCATTTTTCGTGGTCGAGGAGAAGGTGTAATTCTGGCCAAAGCTGGAGATATCCTTGCTCTCTTATTTCTGACATATGCAAGAGAAGAAGACCTCAACTAACCTAAGCGGAATTATTGCCTGATGCTGTGAACAATTGACGACATTTGGGAAGAATCCATCAACAACAGTGAAGAGCCTGGTTCCGATCTCATGGAAACTACAGAGGACCACACGAGAGTCAGTCTACCAGAGGACGACCGGCGTTAGATCCAAACAAACAAGTCAATGGAGGCATTAGCGAGCTTCGCAATTGGATAGTGGCGTCTGAAAAAGAACCACTCGTGTGGCACGGTGGCCATGTGGGTCTGTGCGTCGATTCATACACACATGAACATCGGCGTCTAGGTTCGAATCCCAGTACGACTAAAAAATAATGTTCACGGCCCCACCTCTTTCGAGTCGCTGACAATGATGCTCAAAGATTATTCCCGTCTAGAAAGAGCTTCTCAAACTTGGCGATTCGGAGTCGGTATAAAACTGTTGGTCCCTTCAACTCGTGAGGGACCCCCTACTCCTCCTCCGCCAAATAGCATGCACAACACTAGTGGTAGCTGAGCCTAGTCCTGGGCTGTAGGGCCACCCATATAATTAAAGGGTGGTTAAATTTTAAGGGCCGATGCTGAATGTCAACCACACCATAACGTCAAGTTTTTTTCTGCATTTCATTTGACATTTCTCAATTTCAGACTAACTCCTACTTTCTACTAGTCGTATCGGCATGATTTGGGGCACAAAAGAAGCGTTTTTGCGTGGTGAATCCAACACAACAAACCGCATCTTAAACGACCGAGCCATTTCCGAGATATGGCCAATTTACCAATTTAAACCACTTCAGGTCTCTTCTTCGGACGGTTTTGTAGACACTATTTTTTACTAACTTTTGACCTATTGGTCGTATCGGCATGGGTTATGGCTCTAAAGAAGCGTCTTTGCAACGCGGTTATATCCGCAAAATGGCGTAAGAGATCATTTGCAACCCCGAAAAACGCTTAGTTTTCGAGATACAGCCCATTTTGTATAATTCAGCATTTTATGGTCACTTTCATTAGCATTTTTCCCTACTTTATACTGGTCGTAGCGGCATGTTTTATGGCTCTCAAGAAGCGTGTTTTCATGCTGAATCCAACGAGACCAGAAGCGTTCAAATCGAGCCAACCGTTTCCGAGATATGGACAATTTTGTAAAATAAACAACTTCAGGTCAACCATTTCAGGTGACCTTCTCCGACATTTTTTCCTACTTTATACTAGTCGTATCGGCATGATTTGGGGCACAAAAGAAGCGTCTTTGCGTGGTGAATCCAACGCAACAAACCGCATCTTCAACGACCGAGCCATTTCCGAGATATGGCCAATTTACCAATTAAAACCACTTCAGGTCTCTTCTTCGGACGGTTTTGTAGACACTATTTTTTACTAACTTTTGACCTATTGGTCGTATCGGCATGGGTTATGGCTCTAAAGAAGCGTCTTTGCAACGCGGTTATATCCGCAAAATGGCGTAAGAGATCATTTGCAACCCCGAAAAACGCTTAGTTTTCGAGATACAGCCCATTTTGTATAATTCAGCATTTTATGGTCACTTTCATTAACATTTTCCCCCACTTTATACTGGTCGTAGCGGCATGTTTTATGGCTCTCAAGAAGCGTGTTTTCATGCTGAATCCAACGAGACCAAAAGCGTTCAAATCGAGCCAACCGTTTCCGAGATATGGACAATGTTGTAAAATAAACAACTTCAGGTCAACCATTTCAGGTGACCTTCTCCGACATTTTTTCCTACTTTATACTAGTCGTATCGGCATGATTTGGGGCACAAAAGAAGCGTTTTTGCGTGGTGAATCCAACACAACAAACCGCATCTTAAACGACCGAGCCATTTCCGAGATATGGCCAATTTACCAATTTAAACCACTTCAGGTCTCTTCTTCGGACGGTTTTGTAGACACTATTTTTTACTAACTTTTGACCTATTGGTCGTATCGGCATGGGTTATGGCTCTAAAGAAGCGTCTTTGCAACGCGGTTATATCCGCAAAATGGCGTAAGAGATCATTTGCAACCCCGAAAAACGCTTAGTTTTCGAGATACAGCCCATTTTGTATAATTCAGCATTTTATGGTCACTTTCATTAACATTTTCCCCCACTTTATACTGGTCGTAGCGGCATGTTTTATGGCTCTCAAGAAGCGTGTTTTCATGCTGAATCCAACGAGACCAAAAGCGTTCAAATCGAGCCAACCGTTTCCGAGATATGGACAATGTTGTAAAATAAACAACTTCAGGTCAACCATTTCAGGTGACCTTCTCCGACATTTTTTCCTACTTTATACTAGTCGTATCGGCATGATTTGGGGCACAAAAGAAGCGTTTTTGCGTGGTGAATCCAACACAACAAACCGCATCTTAAACGACCGAGCCATTTCCGAGATATGGCCAATTTACCAATTTAAACCACTTCAGGTCTCTTCTTCGGACGGTTTTGTAGACACTATTTTTTACTAACTTTTGACCTATTGGTCGTATCGGCATGGGTTATGGCTCTAAAGAAGCGTCTTTGCAACGCGGTTATATCCGCAAAATGGCGTAAGAGATCATTTGCAACCCCGAAAAACGCTTAGTTTTCGAGATACAGCCCATTTTGTATAATTCAGCATTTTATGGTCATTTTATCCAGCATTTTTCCCTACTTTATACTGGTCGTAGCGGCATGTTTTATGGCTCTCAAGAAGCGTGTTTTCATGCTGAATCCAACGAGACCAAAAGCGTTCAAATCGAGCCAACCGTTTCCGAGATATGGACAATGTTGTAAAATAAACAACTTCAGGTCAACCATTTCAGGTGACCTTCTCCGACATTTTTTCCTACTTTATACTAGTCGTATCGGCATGATTTGGGGCACAAAAGAAGCGTTTTTGCGTGGTGAATCCAACACAACAAACCGCATCTTAAACGACCGAGCCATTTCCGAGATATGGCCAATTTACCAATTTAAACCACTTCAGGTCTCTTCTTCGGACGGTTTTGTAGACACTATTTTTTACTAACTTTTGACCTATTGGTCGTATCGGCATGGGTTATGGCTCTAAAGAAGCGTCTTTGCAACGCGGTTATATCCGCAAAATGGCGTAAGAGATCATTTGCAACCCCGAAAAACGCTTAGTTTTCGAGATACAGCCCATTTTGTATAATTCAGCATTTTATGGTCACTTTCATTAACATTTTCCCCCACTTTATACTGGTCGTAGCGGCATGTTTTATGGCTCTCAAGAAGCGTGTTTTCATGCTGAATCCAACGAGACCAAAAGCGTTCAAATCGAGCCAACCGTTTCCGAGATATGGACAATGTTGTAAAATAAACAACTTCAGGTCAACCATTTCAGGTGACCTTCTCCGACATTTTTTCCTACTTTATACTAGTCGTATCGGCATGATTTGGGGCACAAAAGAAGCGTTTTTGCGTGGTGAATCCAACACAACAAACCGCATCTTAAACGACCGAGCCATTTCCGAGATATGGCCAATTTACCAATTTAAACCACTTCAGGTCTCTTCTTCGGACGGTTTTGTAGACACTATTTTTTACTAACTTTTGACCTATTGGTCGTATCGGCATGGGTTATGGCTCTAAAGAAGCGTCTTTGCAACGCGGTTATATCCGCAAAATGGCGTAAGAGATCATTTGCAACCCCGAAAAACGCTTAGTTTTCGAGATACAGCCCATTTTGTATAATTCAGCATTTTATGGTCATTTTATCCAGCATTTTTCCCTACTTTATACTGGTCGTAGCGGCATGTTTTATGGCTCTCAAGAAGCGTGTTTTCATGCTGAATCCAACGAGACCAAAAGCGTTCAAATCGAGCCAACCGTTTCCGAGATATGGACAATGTTGTAAAATAAACAACTTCAGGTCAACCATTTCAGGTGACCTTCTCCGACATTTTTTCCTACTTTATACTAGTCGTATCGGCATGATTTGGGGCACAAAAGAAGCGTTTTTGCGTGGTGAATCCAACACAACAAACCGCATCTTAAACGACCGAGCCATTTCCGAGATATGGCCAATTTACCAATTTAAACCACTTCAGGTCTCTTCTTCGGACGGTTTTGTAGACACTATTTTTTACTAACTTTTGACCTATTGGTCGTATCGGCATGGGTTATGGCTCTAAAGAAGCGTCTTTGCAACGCGGTTATATCCGCAAAATGGCGTAAGAGATCATTTGCAACCCCGAAAAACGCTTAGTTTTCGAGATACAGCCCATTTTGTATAATTCAGCATTTTATGGTCACTTTCATTAGCATTTTCCCCTACTTTATACTGGTCGTAGCGGCATGTTTTATGGCTCTCAAGAAGCGTGTTTTCATGCTGAATCCAACGAGACCAGAAGCGTTCAAATCGAGCCAACCGTTTCCGAGATATGGACAATTTTGTAAAATAAACAACTTAAGGTCAACCATTTCAGGTGACCTTCTCCGACATTTTTTCCTACTTTCTACTAGTCGTATCGGCATGATTTGGGGCACAAAAGAAGCGTCTTTGCGTGGTGAATCCAACGCAACAAACCGCATCTTCAACGACCGAGCCATTTCCGAGATATGGCCAATTTACCAATTAAAACCACTTCAGGTCTCTTCTTCGGACGGTTTTGTAGACACTATTTTTTACTAACTTTTGACCTATTGGTCGTATCGGCATGGGTTATGGCTCTAAAGAAGCGTCTTTGCAACGCGGTTATATCCGCAAAATGGCGTAAGAGATCATTTGCAACCCCGAAAAACGCTTAGTTTTCGAGATACAGCCCATTTTGTATAATTCAGCATTTTATGGTCACTTTCATTAGCATTTTTCCCTACTTTATACTGGTCGTAGCGGCATGTTTTATGGCTCTCAAGAAGCGTGTTTTCATGCTGAATCCAACGAGACCAGAAGCGTTCAAATCGAGCCAACCGTTTCCGAGATATGGACAATTTTGTAAAATAAACAACTTCACTTCAACCATTTCAGGTGACCTTCTCCGACATTTTTTCCTACTTTATACTAGTCGTATCGGCATGATTTGGGGCACAAAAGAAGCGTTTTTGCGTGGTGAATCCAACACAACAAACCGCATCTTAAACGACCGAGCCATTTCCGAGATATGGCCAATGTACCAATTTAAACCACTTCAGGTCTCTTCTTCGGACGGTTTTGTAGACACTATTTTTTACTAACTTTTGACCTATTGGTCGTATCGGCATGGGTTATGGCTCTAAAGAAGCGTCTTTGCAACGCGGTTATATCCGCAAAATGGCATAAGAGATCATTTGCAACCCCGAAAAACGCTTAGTTTTCGAGATACAGCCCATTTTGTATAATTCAGCATTTTATGGTCACTTTCATTAGCATTTTTCCCTACTTTATACTGGTCGTAGCGGCATGTTTTATGGCTCTCAAGAAGCGTGTTTTCATGCTGAATCCAACGAGACCAGAAGCGTTCAAATCGAGCCAACCGTTTCCGAGATATGGACAATTTTGTAAAATAAACAACTTAAGGTCAACCATTTCAGGTGACCTTCTCCGACATTTTTTCCTACTTTCTACTAGTCGTATCGGCATGATTTGGGGCACAAAAGAAGCGTCTTTGCGTGGTGAATCCAACGCAACAAACCGCATCTTCAACGACCGAGCCATTTCCGAGATATGGCCAATTTACCAATTAAAACCACTTCAGGTCTCTTCTTCGGACGGTTTTGTAGACACTATTTTTTACTAACTTTTGACCTATTGGTCGTATCGGCATGGGTTATGGCTCTAAAGAAGCGTCTTTGCAACGCGGTTATATCCGCAAAATGGCGTAAGAGATCATTTGCAACCCCGAAAAACGCTTAGTTTTCGAGATACAGCCCATTTTGTATAATTCAGCATTTTATGGTCACTTTCATTAACATTTTCCCCCACTTTATACTGGTCGTAGCGGCATGTTTTATGGCTCTCAAGAAGCGTGTTTTCATGCTGAATCCAACGAGACCAAAAGCGTTCAAATCGAGCCAACCGTTTCCGAGATATGGACAATGTTGTAAAATAAACAACTTCAGGTCAACCATTTCAGGTGACCTTCTCCGACATTTTTTCCTACTTTATACTAGTCGTATCGGCATGATTTGGGGCACAAAAGAAGCGTTTTTGCGTGGTGAATCCAACACAACAAACCGCATCTTAAACGACCGAGCCATTTCCGAGATATGGCCAATTTACCAATTTAAACCACTTCAGGTCTCTTCTTCGGACGGTTTTGTAGACACTATTTTTTACTAACTTTTGACCTATTGGTCGTATCGGCATGGATTATGGCTCTAAAGAAGCGTCTTTGCAACGCGGTTATATCCGCAAAATGGCGTAAGAGATCATTTGCAACCCCGAAAAACGCTTAGTTTTCGAGATACAGCCCATTTTGTATAATTCAGCATTTTATGGTCACTTTCATTAGCATTTTCCCCTACTTTATACTGGTCGTAGCGGCATGTTTTATGGCTCTCAAGAAGCGTGTTTTCATGCTGAATCCAACGAGACCAGAAGCGTTCAAATCGAGCCAACCGTTTCCGAGATATGGACAATTTTGTAAAATAAACAACTTAAGGTCAACCATTTCAGGTGACCTTCTCCGACATTTTTTCCTACTTTCTACTAGTCGTATCGGCATGATTTGGGGCACAAAAGAAGCGTCTTTGCGTGGTGAATCCAACGCAACAAACCGCATCTTCAACGACCGAGCCATTTCCGAGATATGGCCAATTTACCAATTAAAACCACTTCAGGTCTCTTCTTCGGACGGTTTTGTAGACACTATTTTTTACTAACTTTTGACCTATTGGTCGTATCGGCATGGGTTATGGCTCTAAAGAAGCGTCTTTGCAATGCGGTTATATCCGCAAAATGGCGTAAGAGATCATTTGCAACCCCGAAAAACGCTTAGTTTTCGAGATACAGCCCATTTTGTATAATTCAGCATTTTATGGTCACTTTCATTAGCATTTTTCCCTACTTTATACTGGTCGTAGCGGCATGTTTTATGGCTCTCAAGAAGCGTGTTTTCATGCTGAATCCAACGAGACCAGAAGCGTTCAAATCGAGCCAACCGTTTCCGAGATATGGACAATTTTGTAAAATAAACAACTTAAGGTCAACCATTTCAGGTGACCTTCTCCGACATTTTTTCCTACTTTCTACTAGTCGTATCGGCATGATTTGGGGCACAAAAGAAGCGTCTTTGCGTGGTGAATCCAACGCAACAAACCGCATCTTAAACGACCGAGCCATTTCCGAGATATGGCCATTTTACCAATTTAAACCACTTCAGGTCTCTTCTTCGGACGGTTTTGTAGACACTATTTTTTACTAACTTTTGACCTATTGGTCGTATCGGCATGGGTTATGGCTCTAAAGAAGCGTCTTTGCAATGCGGTTATATCCGCAAAATGGCGTAAGAGATCATTTGCAACCCCGAAAAACGCTTAGTTTTCGAGATACAGCCCATTTTGTATAATTCAGCATTTTATGGTCACTTTCTCCAGCATTTTTCCCTACTTTATACTGGTCGTAGCGGCATGTTTTATGGCTCTCAAGAAGCGTGTTTTCATGCTGAATCCAACGAGACCAGAAGCGTTCAAATCGAGCCAACCGTTTCCGAGATATGGACAATGTTGTAAAATAAACAACTTAAGGTCAACCATTTCAGGTGACCTTCTCCGACATTTTTTCCTACTTTATACTAGTCGTATCGGCATGATTTGGGGCACAAAAGAAGCGTTTTTGCGTGGTGAATCCAACACAACAAACCGCATCTTAAACGACCGAGCCATTTCCGAGATATGGCCAATTTACCAATTTAAACCACTTCAGGTCTCTTCTTCGGACGGTTTTGTAGACACTATTTTCTACTAACTTTTGACCTATTGGTCGTATCGGCATGGGTTATGGCTCTAAAGAAGCGTCTTTGCAACGCGGTTATATCCGCAAAATGGCGTAAGAGATCATTTGCAACCCCGAAAAACGCTTAGTTTTCGAGATACAGCCCATTTTGTATAATTCAGCATTTTATGGTCACTTTCATTAGCATTTTCCCCTACTTTATACTGGTCGTAGCGGCATGTTTTATGGCTCTCAAGAAGCGTGTTTTCATGCTGAATCCAACGAGACCAGAAGCGTTCAAATCGAGCCAACCGTTTCCGAGATATGGACAATTTTGTAAAATAAACAACTTAAGGTCAACCATTTCAGGTGACCTTCTCCGACATTTTTTCCTACTTTCTACTAGTCGTATCGGCATGATTTGGGGCACAAAAGAAGCGTCTTTGCGTGGTGAATCCAACGCAACAAACCGCATCTTCAACGACCGAGCCATTTCCGAGATATGGCCAATTTACCAATTAAAACCACTTCAGGTCTCTTCTTCGGACGGTTTTGTAGACACTATTTTTTACTAACTTTTGACCTATTGGTCGTATCGGCATGGGTTATGGCTCTAAAGAAGCGTCTTTGCAACGCGGTTATATCCGCAAAATGGCGTAAGAGATCATTTGCAACCCCGAAAAACGCTTAGTTTTCGAGATACAGCCCATTTTGTATAATTCAGCATTTTATGGTCACTTTCATTAGCATTTTTCCCTACTTTATACTGGTCGTAGCGGCATGTTTTATGGCTGTCAGGAAGCGTGTTTTCATGCTGAATCCAACGAGACCAGAAGCGTTCAAATCGAGCCAACCGTTTCTGAGATATGGACAATTTTGTAAAATAAACAACTTAAGGTCAACCATTTCAGGTGACCTTCTCCGACATTTTTTCCTACTTTCTACTAGTCGTATCGGCATGATTTGGGGCACAAAAGAAGCGTCTTTGCGTGGTGAATCCAACACAACAAACCGCATCTTAAACGACCGAGCCATTTCCGAGATATGGCCAATTTACCAATTTAAACCACTTCAGGTCTCTTCTTCGGACGGTTTTGTAGACACTATTTTTTACTAACTTTTGACCTATTGGTCGTATCGGCATGGGTTATGGCTCTAAAGAAGCGTCTTTGCAATGCGGTTATATCCGCAAAATGGCGTAAGAGATCATTTGCAACCCCGAAAAACGCTTAGTTTTCGAGATACAGCCCATTTTGTATAATTCAGCATTTTATGGTCACTTTCATTAGCATTTTTCCCTACTTTATACTGGTCGTAGCGGCATGTTTTATGGCTCTCAAGAAGCGTGTTTTCATGCTGAATCCAACGAGACCAGAAGCGTTCAAATCGAGCCAACCGTTTCCGAGATATGGACAATTTTGTAAAATAAACAACTTCAGGTCAACCATTTCAGGTGACCTTCTCCGACATTTTTTCCTACTTTATACTAGTCGTATCGGCATGAATTGGGGCACAAAAGAAGCGTTTTTGCGTGGTGAATCCAACACAACAAACCGCATCTTAAACGACCGAGCCATTTCCGAGATATGGCCAATTTACCAATTAAAACTACTTCAGGTCTCTTCCTCGGCCGGTTTTGTAGACACTATTTTTTACTAACTTTTGACCTATTGGTCGTATCGGCATGGGTTATGGCTCTAAAGAAGCGTCTTTGCAACGCGGTTATATCCGCAAAATGGCGTAAGAGATCATTTGCAACCCCGAAAAACGCTTAGTTTTCGAGATACAGCCCATTTTGTATAATTCAGCATTTTATGGTCACTTTCATTAGCATTTTTCCCTACTTTATACTGGTCGTAGCGGCATGTTTTATGGCTCTCAAGAAGCGTGTTTTCATGCTGAATCCAACGAGACCAGAAGCGTTCAAATCGAGCCAACCGTTTCCGAGATATGGACAATTTTGTAAAATAAACAACTTCAGGTCAACCATTTCAGGTGACCTTCTCCGACATTTTTTCCTACTTTCTACTAGTCGTATCGGCATGAATTGGGGCACAAAAGAAGCGTTTTTGCGTGGTGAATCCAACACAACAAACCGCATCTTAAACGACCGAGCCATTTCCGAGATATGGCCAATTTACCAATTAAAACTACTTCAGGTCTCTTCCTCGGCCGGTTTTGTAGACACTATTTTTTACTAACTTTTGACCTATTGGTCGTATCGGCATGGGTTATGGCTCTAAAGAAGCGTCTTTGCAACGCGGTTATATCCGCAAAATGGCGTAAGAGATCATTTGCAACCCCGAAAAACGCTTAGTTTTCGAGATACAGCCCATTTTGTATAATTCAGCATTTTATGGTCACTTTCATTAGCATTTTTCCCTACTTTATACTGGTCGTAGCGGCATGTTTTATGGCTCTCAAGAAGCGTGTTTTCATGCTGAATCCAACGAGACCAGAAGCGTTCAAATCGAGCCAACCGTTTCCGAGATATGGACAATTTTGTAAAATAAACAACTTCAGGTCAACCATTTCAGGTGACCTTCTCCGACATTTTTTCCTACTTTATACTAGTCGTATCGGCATGAATTGGGGCACAAAAGAAGCGTTTTTGCGTGGTGAATCCAACACAACAAACCGCATCTTAAACGACCGAGCCATTTCCGAGATATGGCCAATTTACCAATTAAAACTACTTCAGGTCTCTTCCTCGGCCGGTTTTGTAGACACTATTTTTTACTAACTTTTGACCTATTGGTCGTATCGGCATGGGTTATGGCTCTAAAGAAGCGTCTTTGCAACGCGGTTATATCCGCAAAATGGCGTAAGAGATCATTTGCAACCCCGAAAAACGCTTAGTTTTCGAGATACAGCCCATTTTGTATAATTCAGCATTTTATGGTCACTTTCATTAGCATTTTCCCCTACTTTATACTGGTCGTAGCGGCATGTTTTATGGCTCTCAAGAAGCGTGTTTTCATGCTGAATCCAACGAGACCAGAAGCGTTCAAATCGAGCCAACCGTTTCCGAGATATGGACAATTTTGTAAAATAAACAACTTAAGGTCAACCATTTCAGGTGACCTTCTCCGACATTTTTTCCTACTTTCTACTAGTCGTATCGGCATGATTTGGGTGATTTTGGGAATCCAACGAGACCAGAAGCGTTCAAATCGAGCCAACCGTCAATTGACATCGCCAAGACGGCTGATAACACGATTTTGGAATGTGGTGCGCAAATGAGCGATTGTGGCATGGGCTGTGTGGCATGTGTTGCGAGGCATGGGCTGTGCAACATGGGCTGTGTGGCATGGCGCACCATCCAGCATGAACCAGAGGACGCCCAAGTCTCTGCCTTCAATTTCAGTAAGAAGAAAAAAGTCGGTTAACACGGCTCTGTAACGCCCACCGTTGACTGAAACGTTGTTCCCAGCGTCTTTTTCGAAGAAGGCTACAACATGCACATTCTGCTCTGCGCGCGCCGTACGATGACGGGGACTATGAGTGTTGTCCTCTAGCATATCAGTCTCGCGAGCTTTTTTCACACCCTTGCTCGTATACCGCAGTAGCGATGGGTGCCTTATTTCGGCCAAAACTTCTTCTGTTCAAAAAAACCCACTCTTTCGGCTACACAGCAAGCATTCAATACTTCCCAACGTCGCTCAAGCGTTAAGCGACTCATTTCGTTCCGCGGAGGTGTGATACTGACTTTCCGTCACGATTTCAAACGCGAAACAGCTGCCAGTGTCAAAATAGCTGATGATTTAAAAAAAAAACCACTACATGGCCCACCCTGTAGAGCTTACACACAGTCTACAAAACCCTTAACTTCGTAGAGGACTGGCAACGCTGTCCTCCGTCACCTATCATGACAGCCAATTTGCCACAATTCCCCACCATCCTTCCTCCCCAAAAGCTACAGCCACTCCAGCTCCGACGACCCTCGGCTTCAAACGCGACCACGACCTAACCACAATTCCATCCCTTAATCTATTTACAATATCGTGTACAAGAGCTGCCTAAAATAATTTTAATTTTGTGCGCACTCGTCTAAGGTCACATGCCAAGACTTTGTGCCTCCCTCTCTCTCTCTCTCTCGCTTCCCCTGTCCCATCCATTAAGGAATCCACCTGAAGATGTATTTTTAACACTAAAAGGTTCAAATGGCCACCCCTCATCAGTCATCGCTCGCCCGCCCTCCCCCAGAGACACTTTGAAACCTCAATCACTCTACAAATAGCTATCGGAGAACTCGAAGTCTGATTGACTTGCTCTCGACGAGCGCGTCATCTGCGAGTAGCCCCCACCGATGGCGCTGTCAAAGTCAGACGAAGTGGTCGCCTCCGGCTGGATCACTACTAATGAGTCTTTACCTTGTGTAATTGCTAATGTTGTCGGTGTAATGATGGTGCCTTGGGAGCCCATTGCATTCGCCGCTGCGGCTATGGTGCTGCTGATGCCGCCACTGCCTGCAATCGCACCTAATCCTCCGCCTCCGCCTCCACCACCGCCGCCCGGTATGCCACTGCCGGAATTGAATTCGCCCGGTCCTTTGTTGTTTGCGTCTCGGTCCACCAAGCGCTGCCGTAGGAGACGGATTTTTTCTTCTTTCTGAAACGGGAAACGAAATGAAAACGCAGTGAGTGGGGGTGGTTTCTGGTTTCAAAATTAAAGGTTATGTGAGTTCGGTTGGCATTTAGGAGCAAATGATGATTGGGAAAGTTTAATAGGTTGGAAGGGGTGGGAGGGGGGGGGGAGTACGTGGGTGGATTCGAGGACCTCAATTGCTAATCGGATGCAAAGTTTTGCCCTGAATATGCAGGAGGGGCCTGAATGGAGGGAAATGTTTGTGTCACTTGACATTTAAGTGGGACGCGAGTGAGGACCACGGAGTCGGTTGAAAGGTTGCATCGACGGGAGATGGAATCGCGTAGCAATCAACGAATGATTAGCTGTCGGCGGCACACCTCACTGGGACTCAGCGACAGAGGTGCACCCACAGAAGTCTGATTTGCATCAAATTGAGACGATTGACAGCCATGGCCATGTCCTGGCAGGTCGCGCAAGACACGTCCTGGTAGACTCATTCTGCTGAACTTGTCCAGTCAAGCGTTCCTTGCGACCTCAAGCCACTGGAGCTCGATATATTCCACGGCGACGGCGTTGGTTTGGTGGCGTGAAACCATTGATCAGTCATCGAGTGGCGATTTGTAGTCGTCCTACAGAGCTTTAAAGTCGCCGAGAGTCTTCAGATTTCTAGTCCAACTTCATTCAAAATCTGTTCAATCGGGCACCATCCTCAACTTGAACTGTCTGCCAAAGGATGCCACCCTTTTCGACGTTAAAACATGCCTCTCCACACGTCATCTCCGACATTTCCCTCGACTGGACCAAGGGATGCTTGCATTTTTTCCCAAATTCCACTTGAGGTCCTTTGCAACCTTCACAGCCATTCGATATCCCATGGAGAGACATCCTTGCCTGATGCTCCACCCATCCCCCCCTCATCTGCCAAGTCGTTTGTTTCTTCCAATGACAGTCCAAAGCCAACGTCACTCCAAACAGGCATTCTCTGGGGGGGACTTAAGTCAACTTAAAGTGTTAACTATCCAAAGACGACTTAAAGGGATCACCCAGCTCTGATCGAGAGAGAGAGAGAGACCCCCTCCCATTCCTGGTGTCACTTCACTTGTAAGCGAATTAGTCAATTCGGCGGAATCCTTATCCATCTCCGACAAGGCAAGGACCCCATATGCAGCACCAGCTCATCCGCTCAGCAGCTCGCCTGCCCACTCTAATTAAGACCGAGCAATTTGATGACATGCTCCTGCATCCAAATACACGGATGTGTGCGTGCCTCCGAACCGAACATGGGAGCCACGGCCACAGCCAGCCAGACGGACGGGGAAGGCGAACAACGAACAACGACGAACGAAGAGAAAAAGGAAATGTCCCTTCCGAGGCGATGCCATAAATAGAAGAGGTTATGCCGGCGGATAAGGATATCGGGTGCTCTGCGGTATTTTACTGCATCTGACAATTTAATTAAAGCCAGAATCGTGATTAGGAATCGATTAGGTTTTCGATTAGGCATTCGTTACCGAGGCGTTGTCGGGGGTGAGCGTTGCTCTGTGCTTCGCAAGGGGAAGGATAATGGCGCAGGAGCGGTGCGAGATTAAGACGATTCGAATATGATTAATGACGGAGACGGTGTGTGATCCTGGACGAGGGAGTTTTCGAAGCCCATTTCGCCTGTGAACGTCTCACAAGTGGTTCCACAAGCGGTCGCCCCCAGCTGGGTGTGTTATTGATGACAAGTCGAAGGGTAACCAAATTGACACCCAATAAGCGACATTAATGGACGATTTCACACCACCACCCCCGAGATGAGATGGTAACCGGCAGCCGCCCGCGCACCCAAAGGGCCCGAGCACTTCAATCAAAACAAATGCAAATGTAATCGATGACACGAGGTGATTAGGAATCAATTCCACGAACCGCTGCGTGACAGATGATGGAATAGAGGGGTGGTCGGGTGGACGGGAGGATGGGTTGAGGTGTAAAGGGGTAGAGGGGTAGACGGGTAGACGGGTGGACGGGTAGACGGGTAGACGGGTAGACGGGTATACGGGTAGACGGGTAGACGGGTAGACGGATAGACTGGTAGACGGGTAGACAGTTAGACGGGTAGACGGGTAGACGGGTAGACGGGTAGACGGGTAGACGGGTAGACGGGTAGACGGGTAGACGGGTAATCGGGTAGACGGGCGGATGGTTGGACGGTTGGACGGGTAGACGAGTGGACGGTTGGACGGTTGGACGGTTGGACGGTTGGACGGTTGGACGGTTGGACGGTTGGACGGTTGGACGGTTGGACGGTTGGACGGTTGGACGGTTGGACGGTTGGACGGTTGGACGGTTGGACGGTTGGACGGTTGGACGGTTGGACGGTTGGACGGTTGGACGGTTGGACGGTTGGACGGTTGGACGGTTGGACGGTTGGACGGTTGGACGGTTGGACGGTTGGACGGTTGGACGGTTGGACGGTTGGACGGTTGGACGGTTGGACGGTTGGACGGGTGGACGGGTGGACGGGTAGACGGGTAGACGGGCGGATGGTTGGCCGGTTGGACGGTTGGCCGGTTGGCCGGTTGGACGGTTGGACGGTTGGACGGTTGGACGGTTGGACGGTTGGACGGTTGGACGGTTGGACGGTTGGACGGTTGGACGGTTGGACGGTTGGACGGTAGACGGGTAGACGGGTAGACGGGCGGATGGTTGGACGGGTAGACGACGTGGACTGTTGGACAGTTCGACGGGTAGACGGGTAGACGGGTATACTGGTGAATGGGTGGATAGATGGATGGGTGGATGGGTGGATGGGTGGATGGGTGGATGGGTGGATGGGGTGATGGGTGGATGGGTGGAAGGGTGGGTGGGTGCATGGGTGAATGGGTGGATGGGTGGATGAGTGGATGGGTGGATGAGTGGATGGTTGGACCGCTGGACGGTTGATTCGATGAATGACTGTGAATACCTGTGATATCAGTCGTTGCAGTTCTTCATTCTCTGTGACCAGCTTTTGATACCGTTCCTCGTCCTCCTTCGATATCCCCGAGTCCGGATTGTACTTTGACTCCGCCTTGTCCTTCGGATGTCGGATCACTTCAATAACCTGCAAGCGAGCGAAATGAGACACAATTGAGTCGTCACGCGGAGGCGCGGCAACCAGTAGTACTCACCTTTGGCACAAATATCAGCAACATGCTGAGGAAACAACAGAATATCACAGCCAACGAGACGAATGCAAACGACGCGTCCTGCTGTGACGCAATAACCATGCCCACGGGCGCCGTAATCAGGCACAGGACGACTACGTTGTATATGCTCATCCCGACATACCGGGAATCGTTGATTTGCTTCACCTTTATCGAGCGTGTCTCGTACGCCAGAAAGAGTCCAAAAACTAGGATCAATCCCTTGAATCCGTACACGATTCCTGTGTGAGAGAGGGGATGGCGAATGGGTGAGTTTAAATGGAGTTTAAAGGGCACATCGGAACTTACCCAGCCACATGGAGTTCTTTTCGCTCTCGCAGTGCTCCAGCTCGGGCAGGATCTGAATGTCATCTGTGGTCGAGATTGGATTCTCCAGGGGGAACGTCTCCAGGATACGCTGCAGAGGATCAAATATTTGCCATGCCAGCAGGATGACCAAGTCGACGGACAGCAGGCCAGATACCATTGTGTACAGCTTCCAGGGCTCGACTTTTTTCTGCAAAGAAATCGCACAAAGAAGACAAAATGTTGACTCACGTCAGTTCTGTGGGTGGCGGAGGGGAAGGGGGGGGGGGGAGGTGGCACAAAATATGAGGACATCCTTGCGGATGACAGGGAATTTAAATTGCAGTCAGTAGGAAGCACACACAAACACACGCTCGTAGATGAACTTCTGAGAAGGATTTGCATCACGTTGCCGGGGTAGTGTCACGTAATCGGGTGCATCGTCCTGCCGTGTCGGTGGGGGCTGGGGAGCGGGACGGCAGCCATTGTGTGATGGAATCCTTATGCAAATGTGTTTATGCAATTTTTCCTTTTTTTCTCTCTCTCTCTCGTGCAATGTGTCTTAATGGACACTTGACAAAGCGAAGGGATTTCCTGTCTGGAACTGCTTGTTACATCGATTCTCGGGGACTGGTGCCTGAGTTGGGTGTGAGAGAGTGTTTTTTTTTCGGGCAAGATGGACGGTCGCGCAAATTGGAATGCTTCTTTGGACTGAATGACCAGGAAGAAGAAGGGCCATTCAGATGCTTTCGAGCGATAATTTTTGATTGGGGCCCACAATTCAGAGTCTTTCTGAAGGAGCCCGACACATGGGTGGCTTGCAATTCGCTTGGTTGAGCCGGGAATTGGGCTGTAGCGTGCTCTTTCGAGGGAGTTGGGGTTGAAGTCGTCGAGAGAGGCCCGAGAGAGGCCCTTCTGAGTCGGTTTTCACGCTGCATTCCGCATCAGAATGAGGAACACATGCCTCTGCTCACGACTGAGCAGTAAGTCAACCAAATATCGAGCGAAATACTTGAAGAACAATCTGTCGTCGGGTGTAAATTCGTAATTAAGCCGATTCACCACTCCAGTTATTTATCCGCACATAAACTCACGGAGAGAGAAAATAATCCAAAGGACCTCACTGGACCCCAGCAGAGGTAACGATGGACGGAAAAAAAACGAGAAATAAATAAACAAACACGCAATTGTAGTCCGAGCATATCCCTCTAGAGAGATACCGTCTCACACACACACACACACACACACTCTCAAGCGCAGCCAAGTACACATCCTTGTGGTGAATAATTAAAATCAATTACAGTGAACCGCAATAAATTTTTTAAGCCTCATCCACACGCACGCACAGAGGCCCGAGCAAATGTGAGGAATGTAGCCAGGATCAAGCGCCAGCGTAATCGATGAGTTATCCACAAGTCGTCCGTCGGTTTCACTTCACCGCTGTGCATCGAGTCAAAGGCCGAAACGAAAGCGGAGCACCCGCCGTCATTCGGTATTCATTCGGCCACAGGTCAGCTGTGCCGTGTGTGTGTGTGTGTGCGCGCCCGCGAATGTGTGTCAGGCTCCTTTGGTTTTTTCCTTTTTTTTTTTTTTTTTTCATCGACAGCTTGTCGTGGTTAATCCTTGGGCTTTTGTTTCGGGTTAATTGGGGCGACATACAGTCGGATGCGAAGGAATGAAGGACGACGGCGGGTTGTGCGTGGGACAATGCCACCGTCCCTCTCCCCCCCACTGCGTAATTCGCACTCTTGCGAGCGAAATCGAATTACAACAACCGCCGGCCGAACCGATCTCACAATTAATTGGGAGCCGTTCGACTAAAATTGGATATACCTTCCAATTGGGAATGGAAGCCGTGTCTATTAGTGGAACAGAGGCACCCAGGCACCACCCCTCTCCGGCCGACGCGTCTTGAATTGGAATTCACCGGGTTTACTACTTGCACGTGAGTGTAGTAAATATTCACAATGCTTGGGTATTTTTAAACACGGTGCACGGTACGACACGTGGGCTGAGCATTAAGATTCAAGGATAATTGATTGGAATTCTTCCACTCGCTCTCTCTCTCTCTCTCTCTCTCGTGTTTCCTTCCTCATGACAAATGAGTTTCTTTTCGACGTTTAAGGAACGTTTTACGTCCGGCACACGGGGCTTATTGAAATGACATGTTACACATTCTGGCTGCGCGCGTTGGCATGGCTGCTGCTGGCCTTGGTATCCAACTCACGAAGGAGCTTGTCAATGGTGCGTGCGTGGGGGGGGGAGAGACGTCTTTTCATGGTAATTCGGATAAGGAAACACGTGGAATTAGCCCAAAAGGAAGTGAGGACGTTGGGGCTTAAGTTGAAATGCTGTTAAGCTCGGGAGAGGGATGTCGACCTTGCGGGGGTCCTTTGTTATTTGACATTTGGTGAGTAAGCGTGGCCATGTATTGGAAAGTTTCTCGGAAGGACACGTTTTGATTGAATCCGTGAAGTGATTTAGAAAACAAGACAGCGTGTGGTGGCGGCGTAGCAGTGACAAGGCACCAAAAAGACGGATCAGAGCAACGAACGGGCCAGCTGGACAATCGATGATCGGAGAGGGAAGGCAAAGCTTTAAGAGGGACACGACTGCAGAGTCAGAGCAACGAAGGATAGAAAATCGAACGGCCCAGCTGGCCGGCTTCGGAGCGGAGGTAGGTAGGGTGCCCTGGCTAACTTAGACCAACAAAATGATGCCATTGTGCCCTTAATAGGTGATGCTCTACTTCAACTTCAGGCTTTTGAGCTCAACATCTCTGCAAAGAAGTGCTTTCCCTCACTTCTCTTCCTCGCTACGGCTGGGCATTCGTTGGATAGTTTCTATTTCTATCTCATCTCTGCAGCTCCTGCAAAAGTAGTTGTGTGTGGTATATTCAGACGCGATGCATGCGTGCCTAGGGCACTGTGTCCGGTAAGGACTCCTATTAGCTGCCGCACCTTTTTTCGACTAAAGCTGATCGGTGATGTTGATTGATCTCTTTTTATTCAGCGGCGGCCCTAGCTTCTTTCTTCTTCTAGTGGCACTACAGTCCGCGGTGGACCTGGGCCTCAGACAACAAGCTTCTCCAGCTGGCACGATCTTAAGCCAGCTGTCTCCAATTACGCGCACCAATTTGATTGAGGTCCCTCTACACTTGTTGGCGCCATCGGTTTCATGGGTGTCCTCTATTGCGTTGTCCCACTGGTTCGGAGTCGAAGACTCTTCGGGCTGGAGCGGTGTTGTCCATGCGCTCTACATGGCCTAGCCATCTTAGACGCTGAGTCTGTAGACGCCTGACTAGGCTCATGTTGCTGTACAGCCCGTACAATTCATGGTTGAATCTTCATCTCCAAAAACCATCAACGCAAACAGGACCAAAGATGGAACGCAGAACTTTTCTCTCGAAAGGACCAAGGACTTCTTCATCTGCTCTAGAGACTGTCCAGGCTTCTGCGCCATAGAGCAGGACAGGGATGATGAGGGTCTTATATACTGTTGGCTTGGTCCTTCGAGAGAGAGCTCTACTACCTCTTGAGCCCAAAGAAACAGCGGTTGGCAAGAGTTATTCTGCGTTTAATCTCGGTACTGATGTTGCTTGTACTGTTTACCTGGGAGCCGAGGTAGACGAAGTCCTTAACTACCTCGAAGTTAAAGCTGCCTACGGTGACGTTCTGGCCGAGACGTCGATGTTGTGCGTCCTTTCTCGATGACAGCATGTACTTCGTTTTGCCCTCATTCACTGTTAAACCCATTTTTTCAGCCTCCGCTTCAATAGCAGCAAACGTTTCATTGACGGCTCGCTGTGTTCGATCAATCAGCTCAATGTCGTCCGCGTATGCTAGCAATTGTACGGACTTCTGGAAGATCGTGCCTCTAGTGTTGGCGTTTGAGTTTCGCACGATTTTCTCCAGGATAATGTTAAAGAAGTCACATGACAGCGCGTCGCCTTGTGTAAAAACCTTTTTTGACACCGAAGGTCTCGGTGAGTTCGTTACCGACCTTGATGGAGCAGCGAGAGTTCTCCATCGTCCTCCGGCACAATCTGACGAGTTTGGCAGGAATGTCAAAGCTAGACATGACGTTGTATAGCTCGTCTCTAGGCACGCTGTCATATGCGGCCTTGAAATCGACGAATAGATGGTGGGTGTCGATTTGCATCTCTTGGGTTTTTTTCCCAGGATCTGCCGTAGTGTGAAAATTTGGTCGATGGTGGACTTTCCCGGCCTGAAACCGCACTGGTAAGGACCCATCAGGTTATTCGCGAATGGTTTCATTCGCTTGCACAAACGACAGAGAAGATCTTGTAGGCGACTTATCCCTCGGTTGTTGGCGCAGTTGAAGGGGTCTCCTTTTTTGTGGATCGGGCAAACGATACTGAGGTTCCACTCACCAAGCATGCTTTCCTCCGACCATACCTTACAGATGAGTTGGTGCATGTACACTACCATCTCATCTCCAGCTGCTTTAAAGAGTTCAGCAGGCAGTCCGTCTGCACCAGCAGCTTTGATCGACTTTAGTCTCGATATAGCTATCTTGACTTCGTCTAGGTCGGAGGACGGAATTCTCTTCCATCATCGTCCATTGTGTGGAGTGGAACATTCTGCCTGACAGCGGTATTGGTGTCTTCCTCGCCGTTTAACAGCCTATAGAAGTGATCTTTCCAGATTCTCAGTATCGACTGCGACTCTATTACTAGTTGCCCATCTTCGTCCCGACTGGCTTCTGTCCGAAGTTTATACCCATGGGATAATTGTTTCACCCGTTGGTAGAACTTTCGGATATCATTTCCGCCATAACACCTCTCCATCTCTTCGATCGCGCGCTTCTCATGCTCTTTCTTCATCTTTTTGAGAAGCCGGTGAAGGGAAGACCCTTCTTTTAAGTTCGTAGAGCTCACGAACCGCTCTCGTCCTTCTGTCCAGCGTCGCCTTATATGCCGCTTGCTTCGCTAGATGCGCCTGCCTGCACTCGTTGTCAAATCAGGGGCTTTTTCTGGGCGGCTTTTTAAAACCGAACACATCAGAGGCAGGCTTCTCTGATGGCGTTTTGACAACTGTTCCATTGTTCGTCGATTGTTTCGCCTGGCAGGGTTGGACTCTCTGAGAGCTTCAGGGAGACTCGATCGGCAAAGTCCCTAGCCGTCGATAGCTATTGTTCCAAATATCCAGACTGAATCATCCAGAGATTTGTCCTCCAGTTTCCAGAGCGCATAAGGGATGGCATGGGATTCTCCAAGCTCTGATCCGTTCTTCGCGAGACCGTCCGCTTTTTCGTTTCCTTGGAGCGAGTGGTGGCGATGGGCGTGGTACCCAACATAGGGTCTCCGTGTTCACCAAGGATATCTCGCTGCAGCTCTGTCTGCATAACCTGACAAGTTACGATGTCAAGATGTCCGATGCTATGGCTTTTATTGCCGCTTGGCTATCGGAGAAAATAGAGATCGTTTTGTTGGTTCGTTTATCGCAGCCACATCTACTTGGAAGACGCCAGGGATTTTTCGAATTGGTCGCAGAAGACCCCTGCGACCGTTCCCGCACTCGTTGTTGAGCCGTCGTTGTAGACTAGTGGCTCTTGCCATTGCTTCCGGTCTGGCAGATGGAAGCTCTTTTCCGACGCTAGTGTTGGTGGCAGGGTACTGCGTCTGATTCATATTTCGTGCTGCTGTCCAACATTTAAGTATGCAAGCGTGACCATAGCGCTTGTCCCTCCCGAGACCAGACTCTCTGAGCCTCAGAACCGATGAAGCTTCACCGTTGCTGCAGAAAAGGTCGAGGAGATGAAGGAATAGGATGGCGTCCAGTGCAGCCGTCGGTGCTGTTCTGAGACAACCTGTTGTTCCTAGGCGGGCCGCCTTAAGAGATATGTGTTCTCGAGAGCTTTCCACCACCACCATACCAGAGAACCATATGTCAGGATGAAGGTTTGAGACCCCAGGTTTTGCCAAAGGCCCGCCTTCTTTATACGGTCCTCTGTGTTAGCCAGCCAGGTGAGTTTGGAATCGAGTATAGCCCCTATGTAGGTACTTAGCTGTCTTTATGAGCTTGAGCTTAACCCCATTCATATTTGGGCTCAGGTCTTGAGTAGGGCGGAGAATAGTCCAACGGTGGAGAAAGTCATTATGGCGATTGAATCGCTAAAAGTTGGCAAATCCACCGGAATGAATGAAATCCGGCCAGAAATGCTCAAGGCCATGTGTAAAGAGGGAGTTTTATGGCTCTCTCGTGTTATTAGGGTGGCCTGGGAACGCGCTAAGACACATGGCGACTAGCAATCTGGGGTTATTGCCGCTCTTTTCAAAAAGGAGGCCAACAGATATGGCTCCATATCTCTTTTAAGTCCACGCTAAGGTGTTGGGGGCGCGTTCTAGAGCTATGGCCGAGTCCGAGGATGGGGGATGAACAGTACGGCTTTCGTCCCGGCAGAAGCACAACCGACCAGCTTTTCACTCTAAGAGGGGTACTCGAGAATGCTTGGGAGTATGCCAAGCCGATCTACAGATGCTTTGTAGATTTGGAGTTCCTAGATTGTGTCCATTCACTAACTGGCTAACTGGCACTTGTTGACTTAGACGTTGGCTAAGCGCTGAGGGAAATTTCCCTGATACGAGAATGGCCGCGTCGTCCGCATAAGCAGAACCCTTCGTTGTCCAACGGTCTTTCTGATTTCGTCAAACCAGGAATCCTTAAGCATGTCGAGCCGCCACTAAAGGTTGAAGAATAGGTAAGGTTAGGGCGGGGACTGAAGATTGACTGCCGAAAGGTGGCGTCTAAAGGCCTGAAACCCTGAAAATCACATTCCTACGAAGCAACCCGCTGAGAAGTCAAGCCAAATGAGTGATGACTGCAGTCTGAGCAAACGCTCCTACTTCACAAGGCCGTTGTGCAGCGTGGGTGGTCTCTACAGCCCACTCTACTCGTTACTCGTCCCACCAACAAATTCAACCTTCAATCGACCTACACGAGCTCACAAAAAGCGCCTCCTCTCCGTCTGCTAATGGCAATACTTAGCTCCTTAATGGCTCTCTCTCTCCCCATCAAGGTCATCTGCGATTTCCTCTCCCCCCCACCGCACTCACTCGATATTCCTAGCCTTTGCCAAAAAAAAAAACTGAGACAGCAACTCCCAGGCGCACGCGAATTCCTAATTTATTTCCGAATGAAGACTTATCCAGGATACGCCGCCCCGGAGCCAGGGCAAGCCTTTCAATTACAATAATTACTCCCGGGCAATTACCAAATGAACGCGAATATCGAACTTATCGCGTCAAAGACGCACATCCTCCTGCGCCCCCAACCGCCCGCTGAATGACAGATGCCACGATAATCTTCAAAAATTCATAAGCGGACTGGGGGCGCGTGGCGGGGCCGGCTCGTAGCTTAAACCCTTTTATCGAATCTTCTTTCCGGCGGCGGCGGCGGGTCTGTAATCATTTTCGCGGGACATAATTACACTTTTGCATGAAATCAATTTGCCATCATGAATCAAAAATTCACAAAAAAAAAAAAACGAGAGAAAGGACGAACGCTTCACCTCGTATCCTGTTCGTGCGTCCATTACGAAAGTAATTATGGCCATTAAATTTCAGTGCGGATCACGTTTGGGTATTCCGCGAGAGTGACGCGGTGCGGCTCGACGGCCTCTGATGATCCGTCGGAGGCGTCCAACCCCTTCGCTATGGTGGTGGGCGGTGGTCCCCCCTCCCCCCTTCCAAATCAACGAGCTCACAGTCAGCAGTAAGTGCAAAATCCTACGCGGAGGCGTATGTAATTAATTTATTATGAAGGTGTCCACGAGCCGTGCGGTGCAGTGGCAGTACGTAGGTATTTATAGCGCCACTCGCAGAGGAAGGACTCTATTTTGAGGCGCATCAACCCTCGAGTTGTTGAATATTTAAATTTCAATTTGTTAAGTATTTCTGCACCGGAAACGTCTGCATGTGTGTGTGTGTGTGTGTGTCGACAATCGGTAGCTGGTGCTCTTACCTTAGGATCTGTTTTCGCTTTCGTGGTGAATCGATGGACGCGCCACACTTTGCTGAACATCGCACCGTAGGCCAGTGTGAAGCCTGTCGATAGGAGCCAAGCCCTCGCCTGGCAAATCTGTAAATAGATGAATGGTGTTGGTGAGCTGTGCGATTGTGGTGACTGAAGTGTGGGGAGTGTGTGTCGGCTCTCCGCTTACCTTCGGGTATTCATCGGAGTCGACGAAGCGGCCGTCAATGCCAAGGAGGATGACCGATGCGAGGCATGTGATGACGCCGAACAGCATAATTGTGTTGCACACTGGATGCGATGACTGAATGACTCTAGAATGAAAAAAAGAGGAAAAAGTCAGTCGGAGAGAGAGAGAGAGATGGAATCTAAAAGGTTTTCGTTTTGTTGCTTCATTTCGAAGGTGACTCCAAGGACTTACGTCCTTAGAACAACTTTCCCAGTTCACCTTCGCTTCCGTGTGAATCCCTGTCGCAGTGTCGGTTTTTGTCACAGTGTCGGTTTTTGTCACAGTGTCGGTTTTTGTCACAGTGTCGGCCTCTGTCACAGTGTCGGTCTCTGCCACATTGTCGGCCTATGTCACATTGTCGGTCTCTGTCACAGTGTCGGTCTCTGTCACAGTGTCGATCTTCGTCACAGTGTCGGTCTCTGTCACAGTGTCGGCCTATGTCACAGTGTCGGTCTCTGTCACGGTGTCGGTCTCTGTCACAGTGACGGTCTCTGTCACAGTGTTGGTCTCAGCCACATCCTCGGTCTCTGTCACAGTGTCGGTCTCTGCCACATTGTCTCTGTCACAGTGACAACGACACCCCCATTCATTCCATTAACGACAAAACTTCCTCTTGAGTTGCGGCTCAACGGTCACCGCTCACGTATGTTCCACTTCCTGTCACCCTAACTCGAGGCTCGCAGCTCGCCGCCCACAACCTATGTCTTGTGTAGTAGTTCCACTTCAGTTATCCCATTTCTGAGCGTTTGAGTGAATATTTATCTATTCACCTCGTTCCGGCATTGTTTCTGGCATCTTCTGTTCGCCATTACGGTTGCCACCTCCTCCTCCTCCTTACACACACGCCTCGATGTAGTCACTTATCTTGCCGTGTTATTGCCATTCACGTTCACGTGCACGCCGCCATCCTTGTTTACGGGCAGCAAAAATAATTAATTCCACTCCGACGGACGCAGCCAGTGTCACCCACCACCCTCCATCGCATCAGCAAACCCCGACGAACCGCCGGATAAGCGTAAGTTGCCGCAGCGTACTTGTCAAGACAAAGTTTGTAGCTTTGTGTGTGGCACACGCCCCGTGGAATGGGTCCGGATCGTGTCGAGTCTGGTGCACCTGCCGGAGAATGTCGTCGTAACCGCTCCCATCTTCAGTCGGGTGCAACTTCGCCATCATCTCGGGCGGCTGCCGATGCTGTCAGCTTCAACTAATTCCCACGGGAGTCTTTCGGTTTCGTTCGTTCGTTGTTTTGGGCGTTCTATTGCGACGCGAGCCAGGACGAAATGGCTGCTCTCTGTGGGTGGTGTGGCGTGGCAACGGACACACACGAAGACACGAACTTATCCGAAAGTTTTTCTTGGCTCAGCGGAGCGAGGGTGGCTCGGGGTAAGGGGGCGTTTGGTTTGTGTGCTTGAATTCACTCGCTTTGCGAGGACAATTGTCCTGTGGTCGGGCGAATTGGTTTGTTTGCCTGGGCTGCGGTGGCCGGTTGTTGATGGTGATGGTCCCGGCCACCTCCGCTCGGGTAATTATCGCAACAATTAGCCGACGAGCTTATGTGTTTCATTACATTTCTTCTTCGATTAATCCTCGGCAGAGAAAGTTATTAGAACGGATTAAGGACGATTATTCGGGTCACCTTGTGCATTGGGAGTGAATTTTGTCAGTCGCTCGCCAACGGAGTTTGGGGAGGGTGTGCCGAGGATGTATTGATGGTAATCACCAGCCCAGATGTGCGGCAAAACAAAGGACAACGAGGAGGAATTCACGCAATTGCTATTGAATGAGATGTCTCCCTGGTGAGTGTGCCCTGCTAATGGGGATAAGGAGGCGATGACGAACGAAATGGAGGCCTGATTGTCTGCAGGGGGAGTGGAGGTGGCAGGAGGAAGATCTTAGGGTGGTTCCATCCAGTGGAGCGCCAACTTCTCCGTCGAATTGTGATCACTTTTCTGGTCTCGTCTCTTAGCTCGGATGGAAAGAATGGGTCCTGAAGCGCTGCCTCTCTCTCGCAGGCACCATTGACAGCAGCTTGAACCGACGATTCACACTTTCCTTGGACATCATTGGCATCAGATTGAACCCACGATCCACACCTCAGTTCAGTCCGCTGATAGATGCCGTCTCAGATCGACGAGCACGCGGGACTGAGCAAGATCCTGTTCAAAACCAGATGTTTTGTGAAATCGACTGGCCATGGTCCACTGACTTCACCTAATCGCCACGTTCTCCCTCAGTCACGAGCCGTGAATGCCGAATCGCCTACAGAATCAGGTGGGCGTGCCTCCCTCCACCGGCTTATACCCAAAATTATAACGATGACTAATGCACGCAAAATGGCACAACACGGGCTCGTAAGCTCCTACGGCCGGCGGATTTTTCACGAAATATTTCCCATCTCACCGCCGAAACAACAGGTTCCGTGGTGGGCGCGAGTGTGTGGGACGACATTGGCCTTATCTGGTTTCTTGTGCCACGCTCACGGGCTCGCCCGGCCACCGAAAATGTGTCCACTCCCACACACCTTAATCCCCGTCCGTCGTGGCACATTAAGTCCTCGGCACAATTGTTTATCGTCACTGCCCGAGTCGCCGGAGCGAAGATAATCCTTTTTCGCTATTTCCAGTGAATTCCTTCCTTCTCTTCTTTGTGTTCTCATTTTTCGGGTGTTTTTTTTTTTTTTTTTGTTCGCCCGTCCGTCGGAGACGAGACCCAGCTTGACTCAGTTATTCAGTCTGCTGCTTAATGTGTCCTCGCCCCGATGAAACGCAGACAATAGGTGATGGCTGCTAAAAGGATACACTTCGGTACTGATGATGATGATGTCCTCTTGTTGCGCCGACAAGATCTGAGACGTCCTGCAATCTTGTCCACGCCATTTTCCATCAGATTAGCACGGTCTGAGTGTCTCGGCTGAGATGCTGGCATTGTCAGCTGGATGAATCGATGTGCCCATTATCCCCGGACGTGTGGTGGGCGAACAAATTGATTTCATTTCGAGGTGACAATGGTGGTGTGTGTGTGTGTGTGTGTGTGTGGGAGTGTTGTCGAGTCGATCGACTGATGGAACAAAGACGCAGATTGAAACATTATGGCGCAGATTTCGTGCAATCATTCATTCGGCGGAGGGGGGCCTCGTGATTGTTCCCGGAATTGGATATCCCTTTGTGCGTGAAATCTTCTGTACAATCAGCAGTGAGTCGAGCGATTGAGGGCGCCTGAGTACTCATACATTTTTGACAGAGCAGCGGGAGGAGATTTTTTGTTCGCTCATCTTTGTGCTTGCTGGCAGGTGGATGGGTGGATGGGTGGATGGGTGGAGGGAGCAGAGTTGGCGGTCATGCGGTGAAGCAAATCCGCCGGCTTTTTGAGGGCTTATGGGGAGACGACAGAAATGTCGGCCGGTATTTGTTGAAAGTTTCCCGAAAGTGGGTGGGCCAACAAGAGGTTGTAAAGAAATAATCTGCCACGGTGGAGGTACATCTTTAAGGCAGGCGTAGCACATTTAATTCTGTTTCATATTTGACTCAGAATTTGCCACAGAATGGACCAGAAACTGAGGGAGAGTGCGGAAGAGGCTGCGGGCGTTCTAATCTCTCACAACCGCAACTCCAACCCGCCTGAAGTGAGAAGGTAGTGCGAAGGAAAGTCTTCATTTTCAACCCAAGCAATCGGGAGATTATACAGAAATGATGATAAACTGTGTCTAGGAGAACAATTTCACTCAGTTTCGTTAAGATTCGTTAAGTTTCGTTAGGTTTTGCTAAGTTTCGTTAAGTTTCGTTTAATGTTGGTACTTTATTGGGAGCGAAATAAATAGCTCTCTAGGTATGAAGATGATGGATGGTCTTGGAAGTTCGCACGTTCGGACAGCATGACCACTTTGAAACTTGAAGGGGATTCTGACTGAGTCTTCGTTCAGTTCTGAGACAAGTTTAAGTCGCAGTAGGATCGTGAGGGGCTGTAGGACGGTGTAGGAGACCGTAGGTGGCAGTAGTTGGGTGATAGTGGGGCCGTAGGGTGCCGTAGTGGGGCCGTAGAGGGCCGTGGTGGGCCGTAGTGCGCCGTAGAGGGCTGTAGTGGGCCGTAGAGGGCCGTAGTGGGGTCCTAGTGCGGCCGTAGTGGGCCGTAGTCGGCCGTAGTGGGGTCATAGTGGGGCCGTACTGGACCGCAGTGGACCGCAGTGGACCGTAGAGGGCCGTAGTGGGGTCCTAGTGTAGGGGGTTGGGTGGAGTCCTAGTGGGGTGCTAGTGGGGGCGTAGTGGGCCGTAGTGGGCTGTAAGGGGCCGTGGTGGGGCCGTAGTGAGGCCGTAGTCGGCCGTAGTGGGGTCATAGTGGGGTGCTAGTGGGGGCGTAGTGGGGCCGTAGTGAGGCCGTAGTGGGCCGTAATGGGCCGTAGTGGCCCGTAATGGGGTCATAGTGAGGCCGTAGTGGACCGTAGTAGACCGTAGGGGACCGTAGTGGGCCGTAGGCGGCCGTAGTTTGGTCATAGTGGAGCCGTAGTGATCCGTAGGATGCCGTAGTGGGCCGTAGGATGCCGTAGTGGGCCGCAGTGAGCTGTAGTTGGCCGTTGGGGGCCGTATTGGGCCGTAATGGGCCGTAGGGGGCCGGGGTGAGCCCTAGTGGAACGTAGTATAGCTAGACTTGCAGAGAGCCGGACAAGAAGATGCTAAAAATGTCTGGTTTCGTATCAAAGTACAGTCCAGCTACCCTTTCGTCAGACAATTCAGTATTTTTCGGAGAATTTAGTCCATCTTCCGATCCATGATTCAAGAGAAGAGCCATCATTGCCAGTCACCTTTAAAGGGTTCCCTTTAATGCAGCCAACAGTCCAACTAGCAGCTGTCCCCTTGTCCAATCCAGTTGAAGAAACGACGTGTTCTGTTCACCCTTCGAGACAGAAACTCCTTCTCCACGCAGTCACCAGCCTCAAATTGAATCTAATTCCTGGGCGAATTTCTCTTAAGGGTCTGCACCACACTCGAGGTCCATTTCAGTGCATTTCACTCAACCACTCATAACCACGCCATTGTCACGTATTCCTCCCATAATTCGCCACCCCATTATTATGCGCCGTCGAAGGAGCAGCATCAGCAGCAGTTTCCTCCCCACACCCGAGACAGTGTCAGTGTACCAGTCGTAGACGTAGACGCAGAGATGGCTCGAAGTCAACGAACGATGGAACGCCTCGAGCACCTATTGTCAGGACAATTGATTTCAATTCAAAGAACGAAATCCTTTTAAGAGTTCGCTTACACTCTTCTTCGGTTTTTTTTCCCTCGCCATCGTTTCCAGCTGAAGTTGCAGGCAAAAAAAAAACGAAAGAAATTCACTCAATTCACCTCGTCCTCTCGTGTCTTTCGGGTCAACGGTAATTTAAATCCAAGTGACTGACACACAAACCCACGCGGATCCATGTGTGGTCGACGGACGACGACATGCCTGCGGAGTGCGCCAATTCACATTGTGTGCAAAGGTGACAGAGAATGGGAGTGAAAGGCGAGCTTCGCTTTGCACATTTTTTTTGTGCCGTTTTATTGTTTCCTTTTCATCTTGTTCCTCCTTCCTCGTCCGGCGTCGTCTTTGCACGCCTTTGCTCGCCTTTGCTCGCCAAAGCACCAATCAAGAGTGCAATTAATTTGTTCTAATTGGTTTCAATGAGTTGTTAAAAGACAAGACGACGTGGGCGTTCTGTCTCCGTGGACGTGTGTGTCAGGCTGTGTGCCTTAAGGTATGTGGTGGGGGCTGGGGTGAACAAAAACGAAGAGGAAACCAAAGAACGATGTCCTTTGTGGGGAATGGAGACAATCGAGTGATTAAAATGTACGGCGTCAGTTGAATTTTTTATGAAGCTGCCGTCATGCATTGTGTGGCGTTTGAGATGGAAATTGAAAATTTTATGGAACGGAAACGGATCTTGTCTCGTTCGTATTGGCAGATTGTGTGTAAGTCTGCCTTGGATGGTAGTGGGAATTGTGACGCAAAGCGATAAAGATATCAATTGGAGGTGGATGGTTGATGGATGTTACTAGCGTGTTTTTGTGCATTCATTTGTGCTCAGATCAGATCAGGAAGCAGTTTACAGAGTTTGTTGGTACACAGTCACCAACTTTGCAAAGTGCTCATAAGAAACTTTGAGAATCAACAAGTAGGGCTTGGTTTTGCAAAGTGGACGCAGGAATCTGTGGCGTTTTAAAACTGATTCCGCTTGTCAATCTCTCGTGATTTAGCTCGAGTTGCTTTAGTTCTGGCTTTTAAGACTGTCTTTGAGATGAGCCAAGGGTTGACCGAGCAGCTGACACCGCGATTTGCTGATCATTTCGTCGACAGCTTCAGTTTTTCTGATGTCTTGTGACTTAAAAGAGAATTCTAGGCTGTACTCTTTCCTTCTTTTCTCTTTCCTTCTTTCCTCTCCCCTTCCTTCCTCTTTCCTTCTTTCCTCTCCCCTTCCTTCCTCTTTCCTTTTTTCCTCTTTCCTTCCGTTGCTACGTCGCTTGCTTACTCACAATCTTGGCAATTCGGTGGTCTTCCCGTGGTCTATCGAAGCGGGGGAGGCTGATTCTCGACATGAATAGTGCTGTTCGCGCTCGTTTCGGTGGTGTTTCCGCGACGCTAACCTCAGAAATCGCAACCACGCCGCTTGCCAAATGCAGTCAGTCAAGAACTGATGTGCTTCCTATTTTCGAAACAAGCTCCAGGAGGACTAGCCCCAATGACTTCATCGAAACTGGTTCCCAACCACGAGCGAACGACTGATGCAGGGTCTGGGTTAGACACAAGGTTTCCCTCCAGGCTTTCGTGGAACGATGATCATTTTCAGACTGCCTAGTGAGGCGACGGGGAAGGCTGATTCTCCACGTAAATAGAGCTGCTCACGCTCTGGACGTGGACGACCTAGTGTGGTTGACGAACTGATGTCCTTCGGGGAATTTCGACGATTTTGTGTGCACTTGCTTCTTGTGCGTACTTGCGTCTTGTACGTATTTTCTTCTTGTGCGTTCTTGCTTCTTGTGCGTTCTTGGTTCTTGTGCGTTCTTGCTTCTTGTGCGTTCTTGGTTCTTGTGCGTTCTTGCTTCTTGTGCGTTCTTGCTTCTTGTGCGTACCTCCAGACGCCCATGGGGAGTGCTGAGGCTAAGCTAAAGCCACCTTCCATCACTGACCTGAGCACGCTACTTCCAATTATCAGGTCCAAGTTGTCTTGCATTCACGATTGCTTTGTCACGGGCTGTCGAATACCGCGCATCTCTTAATGCGATATCCGAAAAGTTCAACATTCGCCTGAGCTGGGTGCCAGGCCATAGAGACATCCCTGGAAACTGCAAAGCTGATGAACGCTCGCTAAACGCGCCACTAGACTGCCAGTTGATAGTTTCTCCTGTAACATAGGTACTTCTCTAACTACCTTCAAGTTACGGCTCAAAGAAAATCGATGCCAAATGGTCGACCGGCATCATTTGTGGAATCTCCAAGCGAATCTGGCCAAATCTCGATGCCAAAAGATCAAGCAATCCCCTATCTCCTTAAAGAGATCCAAAATTAGCACTGCAGTGGGAATAGTTACAGGCCTTCACTCAACAGAGACTAGCCGTATTCATCAACGACTTTTGCGGAAGCTGGCTGGCCGAAGAAGAGGAGGCAACCACCCATCACCTCCTCTGCAATTCTCCTGCTCTTGCCTTAATCAGGAAAGCCACCACGCACTCCTACTTCTTCGACAGTCTAAACGACGTCAGGAAAATACCGGTCAGCGCGCTAGTCAGAGAGAAAAATCGGCTGGTTGTCATAAACCACAGCAACCCTCTTTATTTTTTCGGAACACCCACGTGGCGGTACAATGGGCCTTCTTTGGCCGAAGTGCATTAATGCCACTACCTACCTACCTGTGGCAAGGGCTCAGTATTTCTCTCCTCTCTCGAAACAGGAGGATCGCACAAGAATATCCCCTTAATTGGATGATTCGCACGATGTGGCCAAGCGACAGATCGTCCGGACTACAACCACATTTTTGTACAGCTAATGTCGTCTTCTCCATTCATTTTCTTCGCAGACGGGCTCAGATATCCGACACAGAGTTCTTCCTTCGAAGGCATGAGCTCTGCAGTTCTGCTTGTCGACCAGCTTTCGACGCCGCTTATCCGGAGCTGGTCGCGTTTCGAGGGACCGAAATAGCAACGGTTTTCGAGGGCGATTCGACGTCGCATCTCCCCTAGGACGTAGGGTTAATGTTTGAGGTAGATAGAGTCGAAGATTCCATTTCATTCCGTGTCATTTTGTTGACAGCTTGCAGCGCTAAATTACTGCCAATTCCCGTCGGTTTTCTGTTTCTCCATGGTGACAACCATGGCGTTATTGTACAGTTCCGCTTGTCCTCCCGACAAGCATGTCTAAATATGTGACACTGGGGCCATGGAACTCCGCGGATTGGCCCTGGGTTTCTGATTGGCCATGGAAGCTCTCTAGGTGTCTGAAGGCATTCCAAAGATGACGACCTTCTCCCATTTTTTCACTGAACTGATGAAGTCATGTCGAAATTGATCGTAGAGACTTCTTTTTTTACTTGTATTAGAGTGTAGTTGTCGTCCTGGGTTTCGCGCCGAGGTTTAAGTGCATAGGAGTCGATGCAGAGAAGCACAACGCCACCGCCGCCAGACATCTTTCGAGTCACTGACAATGATGCTCAAAGAGTATTCCTGTCTAGAAAAAGCTTCTCAAACTTGGCCGTTCGGAGTCGGCATACGAGAGAACAATAGCACGCACGACACTAGTGGTTGCTGAGAAGCTACGCCCTGGCCCTCTACGACTGTAGAGGATATAGTTGACCAAGCAGCCAGTTGTCGCTCATGGAAGATTGATTAATTCCGTGCCACTTTGTTGACAGCTTGCAACGCCAAAGTATGCCAATTCCCGTAGGTTTTCTGTCTCTCCGTGATGTTGTACAGCGTGACGGATCAGTCATCAGCACTGCCTCTCTTTAGTGACGTCCCGTGGTGCGTTCAGTAAGGTGTTCACTAGCTGCTACTTTAAATTTTGTCTTTTATGTAGGTACGATCTAGGATCACCGAGGACGTGAGGAGTAGAGTTTCTGAATTCATTTTTCCCCTCAGAGGTTTGACACGTAAAAACGTCCTTTTCGCTCAGAAGACCAAACCGGAAATGAATATACAAGCTCTCTTTATCACCCCTTTCTTAGCGTATTGGCCTGTATCCCCATCGTGGCATGAGTGTAGTATAGACAGTGAATCGGCATCATGACAATCCAGTGTGGAATGAACGACGGTGCACTGAAGTTTGTTGAACACCTTACCAGCAACCATACTGATTTGTGTTCAACAATTTCGTCTTCTCTTTCTGTCGTTGCGTTTCTCTTCGGTGCGCTGATGTGGAGAGAACACCCAATTGGTGTTTCGATTGTCAATGCCATTCAATAGCAGCAAAGGACGATCGTTGAGAAGTGCGCTTGATAAAGGTTGTACGTCGGGCGTCGGTGCGCTAAACTTACGAGAACACCTTTGAATGATGGCTAGGTAGTTGCAAGATAAATACAAATGAGAAGTCTTTTTGGTAGGATGTGCACTTGCACTTGAACACTTGCGAACCTTCGTATAAACGTCACTTCTTCTTCTTTGTTTGGCGCTACAGTCCGAGGTGGATCTGGGCCTCAACCAACAAGCCTCTCCAGCCAGCACGATCTTTCGCCAGCTGCCTCCACTTGTGCACACCAGATTAGTTGAGGTCTTTCTCCACTTGTGTGCGCCAGCTCGTTCTAGGACGCCCTCTGTTGCGTTGTCCCAATGGCTTGGAATCGAAGACTCTTCGGTCCGGAGCTGTGGTGTCAATTCGATCTACGTGACCTAGCCATCTTAAGCGTTGGATCCGAAGACGCTTAACTAGGTGCATGCCGCTGTACAGCCCGTACAGTTCGTGCTTGAATCTCCTCCTCCAGACGCCATCAATACAAACAGGACCAAAGATCATACGCAAAACATTTCTCTCAAAACGACCAAGAGCTTCTTCATCCGCTTTCAATAGCGTCCGTGTCTCTGCGCCATAGAGCCGGACAGTGATGATTAGAGTGTTATATAAAGTCAAATTGGCGTTTCGAGAGATGGCTCTGTTACTCAACTGCCTCTTGAGCCCAAAGAAACAGCGATTGGCAATAGCAATTCTGCGCTTGATCTCGGTACTGGTGTTATTGTCCCTGCTTACTGCAGAGCCGAGGTTGCCGAAGTCCTTGACTACCTCAAAGTTTCTGCTGCCCATTATGACGCTCTGTCCGAGACGTCGATGTTGTGCGTCCTTTCGTGATGACAGCATGTACTTGGCTTTGCCCTGATTCACTGCCAAACCCATTTTAGCCGCTTCCGCTTCAATGCCGGCAAGAGCCTCATTGAAAGCTCGCTCGACAGTTCGGACTTTTGGAAGATCGTGCCTCTAGTGTTGACATTTGAGTTTCGCACGATCTTCTCAAGTGTGATGCGTGTCGCCTTGTCTAAAACCTTTTTTCGACATTGAAGGTCTCGGTGAGTTCGTTACCGATAAACGTCACTGCTCGCAATATATTCCACGGTTCATCGATCAACCAGCATTTGCTGCACAAGAAACAAAACCCATTCAAAGCAACACTCACCTTCTATGCTTATTCCAAATATTGAACACGATGAGAGCTAAGGCTACAATTATCCCAAAACTGGAAATCGTACACATGCACACGAACAGCGGCAGCGAAACCGTTCGCAGGACCTTCCTCACAATCGTCCGATCCTGCGGCACCTGCAACGAGAGGAAAAAAAAAGAATGTTTCAAATTTTAATTCACTCTAATCCCGACGCCGGCACAAAGCCACCAATTGTCAATAAATTCAGGTCGTCGGGCGGCATCCCTCTCTCAGTGGAAAGCGCAATCAATCGTGTGGACGCCGCGCGGGCGTCCATGATGGATGTGCACGTCAGGACTTAACAAAAAAAAAAAAAAAAACTCCCAAATTGATGAGATGCATCCTGCAATTTCGCACAAGAACAAAAAGGCGAAACCAATCCGTGGCAAGTGAATGATTCATCATTATCCTTGCGGTTCGGTTCGGTTCAGCAGCAGACAACACACCCCAATCGCCCAGGCACCCACCTGGCTCATCGATTAAAGCGTTTTGCACACGCACAGGGTCGGGGGAATCGCATCGAACGAGCGAATCAATATAAAAGGATTTAGCTTAGGGCGATCCATTCTCGGCCTCGGCCGCCCGACTTCGGGGCATTATCCTTTCAGTCTTGTCAAATTAATAAATGGTCATTGTGCCTAATCTGAGACTTTGCAACACTATACATCACCAAGTGGTCCGACGGGGGAGCCGCCCAGATGCCTGCTGATCCCTGTGATGTATTATTCAGGGCGGGGGATTAGATTGGGTTCGGTTCGGTGGAGAGGGGGACATTGAAAAAGGCTACACAATCCAGAATGTTAATGGTTTCGACCTTTTTTTCGACCTCATTTGTGGGCGGAGACTGTGTTCGGGGACAGGGAAGCGTGCGGGCTTAGTTCTTGGTGTTCGCTTTTTGCTGTCATTTGAATTAGGTATTCTCTAGGTCATGGTCGGAAGGGTGTCCTGGCGGTGGATGGTTTAAAACGATGTGGACAGTCTCGAACGATGATCGAAGGACACGAAGGACGCGAAGAGAATGCTTCGTTGGACGTCCAAGATCTGGAAAATGTTGCAAATCGTCAGACCTAGAGGAGAGGCAGCGTAACAGATGATCTAAGTGAATTGTGCAATTTCTTGAAGACCCTCTTTCATCCCTTAAAGGTGTCAGCAGGCCCTCCTTGTCCTTTTTTTCGGCATCAGTGACATCCTGAGTCACCAATCGTCGTCGTTCAACTCTCAACCCTGGTTCCAATTTCATCTCAAGTTCAATGAAAACGTTCGCCCCTCTGCACGCCCCACTCTCCCCCTCACTCAGTGCCACTTAACGTCACGGTTTGCCAAACAGAAACCAAAGCTGTCCATAAAATTAAAAGTGCCAACCGATCCGGGAGCCGAGATCCGAGACACCGTCTAGCAGCCCTGAACCCTTAAGACTTTTGACATCCCCCACCCCTCCGATGAACCGTTTAGTCATGCGAGAAGCCGGCACACGCACAGTTCATGTCAGCAGCGGCGATTAAACATCACAACAACCGACACACGGGGCGACCATCCTTTGCGGTCGTCCTCAAACGAAGAAAAATCTGTCTGCTCGTGTGGATAGATTAAGGTTATCTGGTCTCATCAAAATCAATTTTTCGATAAGTTCTCCCCCCCCTCCCCCCTGGAGAGAAAGGGTTGTTATTTTTGGTGATTCAACGTACACAGGCCCACTCTCGGTGCCCACTTGAAGGCGGACGGAGACCTTCAAGGAGGAAATCCCTAATCCACTTAGGACGACTCTCAAATGGTTTCTTTTTTGTTTTTTTGGCTGCGGAGGGGGCGGAGAGGGGGGAGAGGAAGGAGGACTTAAAGGATTTTCCGCTTTATTTAAATTTTTTACATTTTTTTGCTCGTTTTGTCTTCCACTTGGGGTTCGGAGCGGCGTGGACGCGGACGTGGATGAGGATTATGCGAAGCAGTTGAGAGCGATGCTTACCTTGCCACCAGCCCAGCGTTCCATGTTGAGCCACGTGAGGTTGTCCAGTTGGGTGTCGTAGTAGCCGAGCTTCTCGTACTTTCCATTGATCATCTGCTCGATTTGGGTCAAGGCTATGCGGTCACCTTGTGAGCTGAAGGCGACCACTCCCTGAAAAGAAAAAAAAAGAAGAAAACAATTAAATTTTGTGAATTAGAGAGGCTAGGGCTCAAGTGTGTTTGTTGCTCGAGTCGAGATGGAGGTCTAGAGTCGGAGGAGCTAGCAACTGTTTCTCTGTGGAGACGGAAAGGACACGAGGTGATTCGAAGTGGAGCCAGCACAGAGGAGCACTTGTTAACTCGTCTCTGGCCAGCGATGGTATTGAGCCGTGATACCGATGAACAGGTGGACTGTTGAGGGCCCCATAGACTCAAGGCCAGATTGATTGAACGTCCGATGGACTCAAGGCCCGATGAACAGAATGTCCGATGGATTGAAGGCCCGATGGACAGAAGGCCCGATGGACTGAAGGCCCGATGGACTGAAGGCCCAATGGACAGAAGGCCCGATGGACAGAAGGCCCGATGGACGGAAGGCCCGATGGACAGAAGGCCCGATGGACTGAAGGCCCGATGGACAGCATGTCCGATGGATTGAAGGCCCGATGGACAGACGGCCCGATGGACACAAGGCCCGATGCACAGAGAGCCCGATGGACTGAAGGCCCGATGGACAGAATGTCCGATGGATTGAAGGCCCGATGGACAGACGGCCCGATGGACAGAAGGCCCGATGGACAAAAGGCCCGATGGACAGAAGGCTCGATGGACAGAGGGCCCGATGGACTGAAGGCCCGATGGACAGAAGGCCCGATGGACAGAGAGCCCGATGGACTGAAGGCCCGATGGACAGAAGGCCCGATGGACAGAAGGCCCGATGGACAGAATGTCCGATGGATTGAAGGCCCGATGGACAGAAGGCCCGATGCCCGATGGACAGACTGCCCGATGGACAGACTGCCCGATGGACAGACTGCCCGATGGACAGACTGCCCGATGGACAGACGGCCCGATGGACAGACGGCACGATGGACAGACAGCCCGATAGACAGAAGGCCCGATGGACAGAAGGCCCGATGGACAGAAGGCCCGATGGACAGAAGGCCCGATGGACAGAGGGCCCGATGGAGTGAAGGCCCGTTGGACAGAAGGTCCGATGGACAGAGGGCCCGATGGAGTGAAGGCCCGATGGACAGAAGGTCCGATGGACAGAGGGCCCGATGGAGTGAAGGCACGATGGACCGAAGGCCCGATGGAGTGAAGGCCCGATGGACAGACTGCCCGATGGACAGACGGCCCGATGGACAGAAGGCCCGATGGACAGAAGGCCCGATGGACAGAGGGCCCGATGGAGTGAAGGCCCGATGGACCGAAGGCCCGATGGATTGAAGGCCCGATGGACAGACGGCCCGATGGACAGAAGGCTCGATGGACAGAGGGCCCGATGGACAGACGGCCCGATGGACAGACGGCACGATGGACAGACAGCCCGATAGACAGAAGGCCCGATGGACAGAAGGCCCGATGGACAGAGGGCCCGATGGAGTGAAGGCACGATGGACCGAAGGCCCGATGGAGTGAAGGCCCGATGGACAGACTGCCCGATGGACAGACGGCCCGATGGACAGAAGGCCCGATGGACAGACTGCCCGATGGACAGAGGGCCCGATGGAGTGAAGGCCCGATGGACCGAAGGCCCGATGGAGTGAAGGCCCGATGGACAGACTGCCCGATGGACAGACGGCCCGATGGACAGAAGGCCCGATGGACAGACTGCCCGATGGACAGACGGCACGATGGACAGACAGCCCGATAGACAGAAGGCCCGATGGACAGAAGGCCCGATGGACAGAAGGCTCGATGGACAGAGGGCCCGATGGACTGAAGGCCCGATGGACAGAGGGCCCGATGGAGTGAAGGCCCGTTGGACAGAAGGCCCGATGGACAGAGAGCCCGATGGACTGAAGGCCCGATGGACAGAAGGCCCGATGGACAGATTGCCCGATGGAGTGAAGGCCCGATGGACCGAAGGCCCGATGGAGTGAAGGCCCGATGGACAGACTGCCCGATGGACAGACGGCCCGATGGACAGAAGGCCCGATGGACAGAAGGCCCGATGGACAGAGGGCCCGATGGAGTGAAGGCCCGATGGACCGAAGGCCCGATGGAGTGAAGGCCCGATGGACAGACTGCCCGATGGACAGACTGCCCGATGGACAGACTGCCCGATGGACAGACTGCCCGATGGACAGAAGACCCGATGGACTGAAGGCCCGATGGACAGAAGGCCCGATGGATTGAAGGCCCGATGGACAGACGGCCCGATGGACAGAAGGCTCGATGGACAGAGGGCCCGATGGACTGAAGGCCCGATGGACAGAAGGCCCGATGGACAGAGAGCCCGATGGACTGAAGGCCCGATGGACAGAAGGCCCGATGGACAGAAGGCCCGATGGACAGAATGTCCGATGGATTGAAGGCCCGATGGACAGACGGTCCGATGGAGTGAAGGCCCGATGGACAGAAGGCCCGATGGACAGAGAGCCCGATGGACTGAAGGCCTGATGGACAGACGGCACGATGGACTGAAGGTCATGAAGCCCGATGTTCCGATGGACTGGACACCCACTGTGCCAATGAACCGACCTGCTGGCAAAGAGAAGGTGTCAAGAAGCAACGACTTGCTCGATCTTTCGATTTGACTGATGGCCATATAGCTGCATCGACGATGGTTCAACCAACCGAAGAGCCAGTGGATAAATTAAACCATCACCTCAAGCCCAGACTGTTCCACCAGATCATCCAACTCAACGTCCTCGGGCCCGATTGAGCTGCTGCTGCCTACACCCCCTCGAACAAAGCACACAATCTCCCAGTGACCTTATCCTCAATTTAGTCAAATAAAACCACTGAGCATCCCCCCACGAGCAGTACCGCTCCCTCGTGCACAATTCAAACAGAAACCAAAAACTAAACAATAGACAAGACCGCATTAAAATTGACTCAACCGAAGGATGTAACCTATCATCGCCGGGCCATGGCTTATTAGCGCTGCAACGTGTTAATAATTCAAAATCCGTTCCTATGCACCGCCATAATGGGGTCATCGGGGAGATCCTGTGCACACACACACACACACACCGCCCACCACTGGGAGCGCTTTTCATCTCCATTCGTTCGACTATTGCCATCCTTTAACTGTGTGTTTACCTCCGACGAAGAAGGGATCCTTTTGACATCGCCCTCCGTCGCAGTAACGAACGCCCGGCGTCATTGCAGCACGAACAGTCCGGACAATTGTAACTTTGCCATCCGTGAAATCGAATGAAAGCAAGCGGGCGCACACCTGGCACCGCGGAGGAGCCATGAGCCGAGAGAATGGCAGAAGACGAAGAAGAATGGAATGCCCCGTGGGAGGGAGGGACATGCACTCGCAGTCGAATAGCTGCACAGTATGACTCGCCGAGACGTGTGCGCTAAAATGTTGTTAAACGCGTGATTACATGAAAACCACAAACCAGACACGAACCACAAACTCACACATAGACCCACCTACACCGGCGGCTACGTGAGGAAATGCTCAAGAAATTGGAGCATCGAATGAGTAGGCATTCGAGCACCTGAATTGGCGCGGTCAGCCTCTTGCATAACACACAAGCGGAAACGATGCAACTTTCGACGAACAAAAGACGAGAACAACAATCCCACACACACACACACATGAAAAGGACGAAGAAACTTTGCTCTGCCCTTACAACTAATTTCCTGCTGTTCACAACACGTATTCCGTTTTAACCCCACGACAGGATATGAATAGTTTTCCACCGCCGCCGCCGCCGACACCGACACCCACGCGCTCGCACCTAGTCAGGGGGTGCCTCCTGCTGGCCTCTGCAGGCGCGTGTGTGTGTGTGTGTGTGCATGTCAGTTAACTAAGATAAATATTTTCATAAAGGATAATTTAGTGGGTTATTAACTGGGATTGGACTTGTTGTTGATTTTTCCTCGAAGAGCGAAAGTGATTCCTTCCATTTTTTCCTTCTGCATTGCCTTCGCCTCGGTTTTTTTTTCTATTTCACCGCCCCGTCGGGCATGTCCTTGTCGAGCGAGCAGAGATGAACGACGTCGTGAATGAATGCAAAAACAGACAAAAAAGGAGGGTATTTGCGAGATGATGCGAAGAGGAGGTGTGGGTGGGCGCTGGGTTGTGTGAATGAATACCGGAAACTATGGGGCGTGGTGGATAATTTATGAAAAATAAGTTTTTCCTTTTTTTTTTGTACCCTCTCCGCCAGCCTCGTCCCGCGATTAGGTGCTTTGAAAGCAAATACACGCGGAATTAAATGAAAGCTTTTTGTAATCTCACATTTTGGGAAATGGCGACCGGATGAGACCTACAGCGAATCTAAAAACATAACCACAGGTGTACACAGGTCGTAGGTACGCCTAGTTGGGCCGCTGTGGCAGTTGGAAGATGAGCCATGAAAAGGCTCCAAGATCCTTACTATACACTGTCAACTTTTTTAGGCGAAAAATTCGATGTCGTCGGATCCACTCCAGTCTTTGGATTTCGATAACACACATCTAAAAACATAACCACAGGTGTACACAGGTCGTAGGTACGCCTAGTTGGGCCGCTGTGGCAGTTGGAAGATGAGCCATGAAAAGGCTCCAAAATCCTTACTATACACTGTCAACTTTTTTAGGCGAAAAATTCGATGTCGTCGGATCCACTCCAGTCTTTGGATTTCGATAACACACATCTAAAAACATAACCACAGGTGTACACAGGTCGTAGGTACGCCTAGTTGGGCCGCTGTGGCAGTTGGAAGATGAGCCATGAAAAGGCTCCAAAATCCTTACTATACACTGTCAACTTTTTTAGGCGAAAAATTCGATGTCGTCGGATCCACTCCAGTCTTTGGATTTCGATAACACACATCTAAAAACATAACCACAGGTGTACACAGGTCGTAGGTACGCCTAGTTGGGCCGCTGTGGCAGTTGGAAGATGAGCCATGAAAAGGCTCCAAAATCCTTACTATACACTGTCAACTTTTTTAGGCGAAAAATTCGATGTCGTCGGATCCACTCCAGTCTTTGGATTTCGATAACACACATCTAAAAACATAACCACAGGTGTACACAGGTCGTAGGTACGCCTAGTTGGGCCGCTGTGGCAGTTGGAAGATGAGCCATGAAAAGGCTCCAAAATCCTTACTATACACTGTCAACTTTTTTAGGCGAAAAATTCGATGTCGTCGGATCCACTCCAGTCTTTGGATTTCGATAACACACATCTAAAAACATAACCACAGGTGTACACAGGTCGTAAATGGGCCTAGTTGAGCGGCAACTGTGGACAGGACATCGAAACCGGTGCCCATCCCAGCAGAGGTTGACCGTAAGCCACTTCAATTTCCTCAGATCCCATTGATTTCTGATGGAAAATGGAAAAAGGTGGAATCAACAAGAGCCACACGCGTAGCGTCTCCCTCAAAAGGGTCACACGAGCTCAGTCCCCGTGGTGCGGGGAGGGCAATTGAAAGGCCATCAAAAAGGTCACCACATCGAGGTGGCCAGGAAAAACAAAAGAAGCCTCAAATTGAATCCAAATTTGATCAGTGCCACTGAAGTGCTATCGAAATGTGTGCGGCGGGAACGCCACTAGGGACAGCAAGAGCAAACACACCTTGCACCAGCGTCAACCGAATAAAAAAAGAAACCCACCACTCCTTTGGGCCCCCCCAAGGTAACAGACCAACAAGTCCTTCTCCCTCTCTCTCTCAAGGACATCAGTGGCACTCCCCCCCCCCCCCCCCCCCCCAACAGTAATTAAAGTCGCACAACGTGCACACATAATTAATGACTTGAAAGTGGAAAGAAAAAGGACATCAAGTCACTCCATTGAAAGGCCAAAGATGTTGTCTCGATCCTTTGAGCTCGCCTCAACTGCGCAACCCGAGTCGTTAATTTTAATTAAGAAAATCACAAGCGCACACAGGACACATTGGACGCTGCTGTTGCCCCAAACAAACATGCAACGAGTTGAGAGTGGAAAAAAAAAAGAAGAGAGAGGAATGAACACAATTTCTAGCTCGAGGTACAGCCATCACAGAGGCAAACAACATTATCCATCCATGAAGCAGGAGAAATGTCCTGGAATGTCCCTGCGGACATGTGAAATCTGCAGAGAATGAGAGGACGGATGGGAGAAGAAGAGGAGCCAAAGCAGGGGACGACAGTCTTTAAGAATGAATGAAGTACAACCAGAACGCCTTTTATATCCTCGAACGAATGGTTTATTATCCATGTGACAGTAAACCCATTCACTGGGCGGGCAGGGGCAGCAGGAGCATCACCCCATCATCATCGCACATGTGAGTGACAAAAGGGAGAACAACAGCGCATCGGTTGGCCTCCTCGCCTGATGCTCAAGAACTCGACAAGGAAAGGCGGCTAGATTAGATTGTGGTTGCATGCATGTGTGTGTGTCTGACTCAAATAGGGGCTCTTCGACTTGGCAATGCACTCACCGACACTCCCAGGAACTGTGTGGAATTCATAGCGGCGTAAATCTCATCGGCGATGTCCTTGTCGGTGTATGTGAAGTCACGCAGGGACTTTCTTCGTTCTTTCAGTCGTTCCATGGTTTTGTTGAAGGCCAGCGCCACACTCCAGACCGCATCGTAGGCGAGCGGTGCCTCCTGATAGCCCTCCGGGTAGCGATCGTGATGAATGTCATAGCCCTCCTCTATCAGCGCTGTGTTCAGTCGTTGGCTGTGCAGCAGGGATGGGAGAAGAATTAGTCGCGTCAAATTTGAGTCGAGTCGAACTTACCGAAATTCCTCGGCTGTCATTCCGGAAATGGTCGTCTGATTGTTCTGATTCCACATGAGGGCCTCGGTTGTCAGATGTCCTTCGGCCGCGATGCGCATCTGTTCAATTGTGCACGTGATGCCCTCCGTGTCGAGATTCTGTTCGTACCAATTATCCTCGTACCAGCCTGAAATGAGAAGAGAATCAATTGAAATCGAGCTGAAGTTGCAGTGTTTTAATGTTTGAATGGCTGCCTCGAGGGGTTTCCCACCGCACCGTCCCTTCGACCGATTTCACCGCAATTCTGCAAATGACGGTCGACGATTTTCTTCATCGTCTCCACCGACCCCCCCAGAAATCCCTTTTTCGTACCCTAATTTAGGATCAGATCCTCCTCCCTCGCACAGCCTATCCTGGGGATTAGGGTTCGACTTCGTGAGCCCAAAACGACGACGTCCCACTTCGATCATTCATCCTCCTTCTTCTTCGTCGTCTTCGGCTTCTCTTTGTTTTTCTCATTAATGACCCACGACCCGTTCGTCGGCCATTGATACCCTCTTAAACCTTATTGCGTTTCACCTTTTCCCCCCAGGGGAGAGGATCCTTTACCCAACGTGATGGACTATAAACTAGCTGATTACCCGGGGCCCCGGGGGAGCTGCGCCGAACATAAAAGTGACCACCACGTGTTTCAATTCAAATCTCAAACGAATTCCATCCCTTTCCGTCCATCGGCCGGATACTTTGTGGCAGGCAGCAGCAGCAGCAGCAACAGCAGACAAGGACATCCTAATCATCAAGTTAATCTGCTTTCACCTTCCCGGCCGCGTGCCGCCTGCTTCCATCCGCTGAAGGATTGATTAACTTCCATCTGTCCTCTGGCATTATTGACGGCTTTCGCCATCTTGACAAGCGCCGCTGCCTCCTCCACCTCCTCCGCCGGCTTCGCAAAGAGCCCAATTACACCATTCAAAGTGTGTTATCCTTTTCTTGACTCCCACCCCCCTTCAGCGGCCTCCCACCACCGCGTCCTGTGGTAATTAGATTTGACTCCGGGAATTTGATTACTTTTAGTTTTGGCATAAGCGAGTGACATGAGGATTCAGGGAGGGAGGGGGGGGGGGGGGGGGCAAGTTAAAGAAAAAAAAACCACCCTCCATCCATTACGGGAGGTGTCTGCCCACTCCACAGGACGCTACAAGGGAGGAAATTAATTTAAATTAATATTTCACTTGATCTCTGGATATCCATCCGATCCGCCCCGAAAAAGGGAAAAGTTGCGCAAACTTTCAAGGCGAACTTCCGCCGCTTCGGCGGGGGGGGGGGGCGAGGGAACAAGGCAGCCCAGATGGACAGGGCTCGTCAAAAGGAATTGATTTTGACTTTCAGTTGATTTGTATCCGAGATTGATTTCAAGGATATTTGCACTCTCCTGGGCGGCGGTGGTGCTGCTGCCGGTGGAGGCCCCGAAGTTATGACTGACAGTTATTTGTACGCACAGCGCGGCCACTCTGTTTCGGTGGATGAATTTTTGCGAAAACCTTAATTAATGGATTACGGGGCCAAAATGGATGACTGATTCAATTTCGAAGGATAATTAATGCGAGTCCAAGTGGTCAGAGGTGTGCGCTGCTGTTGCGTGACGGTGATGGTGGCTGAGGGGGGCACAGTTTTGAAATAAGCACGAGGGAATTCGTTAAAGGAGGCGGATGCGAAACCTTGGCAAATGGACAGCGACAGCGTGATGGACGAACAGTGGAAAAGGTCAGAACAACATGAGGATGGATGGATGAGAGCGGACGGTTGAGGCACGAGCTTCAGTTCGAGGGGAAGGCCTTGGAAATGTTTCTGGGTTGTTGTCGGGGGATTAAACATGGCTTAAAGGCTCCACGTCAGGCTTCCTTTAACACGTCAGACTTCTATTGACTGGGAGCTGTCTCATGACGAGACGCCGGAAACATGTCAATTTCCACCTGCTGTGGATGACGGGACATTGTGACTACGCGAGTAATTGCCCAGCCGATATGAACTCGCTAGGACTCGACCCACCTTCCATGTCGTCTTCTAACGATAAATGCAATCGGCGTACTTTCGCCCGATGGAGGGTCTGAGCCTGAGCTTCAATCGTTGACTGTTCAAGTTCATCCTCCGAAGGATTGATTATCTTCCGTCTGTCCTCAAGCCAAGGATACGCTAATTTCAGTCCCCACGACCAAGTCAGGATAAATTATCACAAATGATTCGAAGAGTCTGCATGCATGCATCGTCACACAACTTGCCATTGCCGTGGCCAACATTCCACTTTGTCTGCTTGGACTAAGTAAGGGTGGGCCACAAACAAGTTTCTTTTTAAAAATGCAACAAAATGAACAAAATTAAATTGTGTCCACGTACTATGGCTCCACTGGTAAGAACAAACATTCCCATTAATTACGAAATAAAGCGTCGTTCAAGTGGCTGTCTTGGCTGGCTTCGCCGTAGCGCGATTTGTTACCACAATTTTCCAAGACCTTGTTAATGGTTTCGGGATGTAGCTCACGGATTGCTTGCATGATATTGGCCTTAAGTGTTTGAATCGTTGCCGGATGGTTGGCATAACATCGGTCCTTCATGATTTCCAACAAAAAAGGGTAAAATCGCAGCTCCGAGGCGGCCAATTAGCATCGCCAAGATGGCTGATGCATGATTTGGGAATTTGGTGCGCAAATGAGCGATTGTGACTTGGCCTGTGTGGCATGGGCTGTGTAACATGGGCCATGTGACACAGCGCGCCATCCTGCATGAAGCGGAGGTCTTCCAAATCCATGCCTTCAATTTCAGTAAGAAGAAAAAGTCGGTTAAAAACTCTCTGTAAGGCCCACTGTCCCACAAGGCCCACGTTGTTGCCAGAGTCTTTTCGAAGAAGGCCACAGCAGCCTCATTCCTTCATCTGGTGCGCTCAGTATGACGATGGGGACCATGAGTGTTGTCTACAAGCATACCAGTCGCACGAACTTTTTAGACAAATTTGCATGCGTCCAGCAGTCGCGGTGGGTGCCACATTTCGGCCAAAACGTCTTCTTTTCAAAAAACGCACTCTTTGGGCTACATAGCAAAAATTTCAATATTTCCCAACGTCGCTCAAGCCTAAAGCGACTCATTTCGGTCCGCGAAGGTACGACACTGACTTTCTGTCGCGATTTCGAGTGGGAAACAGCTGTCGGTGTCAAAATAACCGATGATTTAAAAAAAAAACCACTAGATGGCCCACCACTCATCGGTGTCGCGCACTTTGCATGCATCCCTGTACAACCAATGCCCTCTACAATCATTTCTGTAGAAGCTTCATGGACGAGGAGGAAAAGAAGTCCCTACATCACCGCCTTTGCCTGAGCACTGCCCTCGCTACTCGTGGGAACACCGACTTGAGGCCCACTTCTTCAAGAATTTTGGGGAACATCAGCGGAAGCCAGCTAAACCGCTCCGTGACAAGCACCAGCACCTGGTTCAGGGAGTGGGAAGCACGCGCGTGGTGACGCGCGTACTCACTACCGTCAAGGGTGCCACGACATAAGGCCATATTCGAGCTTATATGTCCTTACCTCACATGGCCTTATGTCATGGCACCCCGTCAAGCACTAAAGGGTGTTTTTTTTTTTTTTAATTTGAATTGGAAGAAAACGTGGATGATTTTTTTAAATTGACATGAAGTTGACTTTATTCGAAAGATAATCTTCTGGCTGTCACGGCTTGCTCGGACGTAGTCTAATCTGGAGGTCCAATTATCGATTCCAACATTTGTGGTCGTACATAGGCAATAACGCGGCGAATGTTGTCCTCCAAGTGGTCAATCGAGCGGCGTAGACTAGCGACTTCACATATCCCCACAGAAAATAGGCAAGCGACGTTAAATCGCACGATTTTGGAGACCAATTCAGGGGTCCGTAACGTGAAACTATGCGGTTACCAAACGTTTTCATCAACAAATCAGTTGTGGCACGAGCTGTGTGACATGTTGCGCCGTCTTGTTGAAGGCACAACTCCTGCTCATCATGGTTGTTCAATTGATGAACAAAAAAGTTAGTAATCATGGCTCTATAGCGGTTACCATTGACTGTAACGTCTGGCCAGGAAGTACGAACTTAAGACTCGTCGCGTCTTGCAACAGGATTTCTCGCGTTTGTTGGAGAATAAGTGGTCAGCTTCACCTGATTTGTATCAAAAGCCCATTCCGAGATCATCCCTCCAAGGATCTCCAGAAATTCCACTAAGCCACCTAACAACAGTGACAAGCTCGCACTGGCCACAAAATCAGTCATATCTCGTCGAATCCAGTTCAGATTACGATGAAGAGACACTCGCCTGCAAGGTCTGACTGAGCGCTATAATCTCACGTCCTTACCAAAAAGAGGAAGCCATCAGAAATCAACGCTTTAATGATCACAGAAAGAGACACTCCTCGACCACGAATCACTTCACAATTCCCGTCCACATACGTGTGCCGTCAGCTAACATTTACAGATGGCATAAATTATGTCCACCACCCATCGAGTCATGGTCACCGATGACACAGTAAAACTGCAAACCGATTGGCACGCCATCGACAGGCAGCCCATCACATCCGATTGTCTGCATCTGTCGCACATGTTCTCTTTTGGCAGAAATTTCATTTAAAACAAAAAAAAAAACAAAAAACGGAGGACTCTCTGCCCGTCTCGATGCATCCACAGCCATCGCCATCGGGCGGCACTAGGAAATGTTCATAAAGTTATGCAAATTTTAATAAATTTCCCTCCGCTCCCGCCATCCGTCGGGAGCGGGCACGATTGACGAGTCTCTGTGCATGGAGCGCGATACCGAGAGCAAATGAGAAAAACTTCGTCCGCTGTGACTGTGTGTGCGTGTGTGCGAGTGAGTCTCTGGTTTTTTTTTTTTTTTGCCCCTTCGTCTGTGTTAATACGAAGCAAATATTTGACGAAAGGATTCTTGGTAAATGTCCAATATTTTGTCTAGAATCCGGAACGAAACGACGACGACGAGGAGGACGGCTCAGCAGAGAGAGGACCCGTTGACACTGGGGCACCCCGACTGGGTTTGGGTATGTTAATTTGTGCCAAAAGGACATGGGAGTGAATCCAGGCGACTCTCTGCGAAATGAGTCCGTCGTTCGGGTCGACTTCAAAGGAATAGGCTTCATCCGAGCGACTCGATTTGGGAGCAAAGTTTGCCGAGGGGGCCGTCGGCACCCATGCGAGAGCAGCCGGAGTGAAATATGTGATGTGTCAGAGAAACGTGGGTTTCTTATCGAGATTCCCGAAGGAACCAGAAGTCAAAGAGAGAAGTCTATTTTAGTGGGTCTCCATTCGTCTTTGATTGCTCACTGAACTGAGTGAATTTCCTTGTTTCCAGAGGAGAAACGACGGACTTTGATCGATGATTCATGAGTCAGGGGGCTTCGAAGAAATCTGAATGATTGACTGAGGGTTTCTTCAAAGCACCACAGATTGGTTCATCTCATTTCTCGAGGCCAAGGGAGTCCAGCCGAGCTGTTGGAGGAACCCCTGGATGTCTGCCTTTCGGTGGGCTGCCAATCGGTGAGTGGACCAATGACAGGGTGTCTGTCTTTCGGTGGGGTGTCAATGACCAATGAATTGAGAGCCAAAGTGACTAGAATGTCGATCAGTCCTTGTCAATGCCGACGAGACATCCTCAAGAAGGCCACGATTTGCAGTTGGCTCCTCTAACGAAGCCTCGATCTAGTCACTTGTTCTCCCTCAGTTCGTCAGTCGCCATCGATCTAAACTCCAATCCCTACGCTGCGCACAACCTTTTCAACTCCAACGCCCATTACCTCCTCAAATAGGGGTCCTGCGTCACGATCCTTGATTGGATTTCCACCGCAACGATTCCATTCGATCCCCTTTGCGAGTCCTCACTTCTGTGCGCCACTATTTATAGTTTGCCCTTAAGTTTCCCCCCGTCAAAGGTGAACTTCAGGATATCACCGAAATACGCTAATTTCACGTTCAGTCACGTGTGCCCCGTTTGCCGTGTACGAAGCATAAATTAACATTCTTAGGATACACACACTCCCCCCCCCCCCCACCTTTGTGTTCACACCCATGCTCCTCCCCGGTGCGTGTTCGTGTTCGATGGGGGGGGGGGGGGCGCCAGTAGTGTGCTGCCTTCGCGTCATCGCACACGTGTTCCAACTTAACCTCGCGTTCAGGTACGAATTCAATGTCACTGTGCCAGTGGGGGCGGGGGGGGGAGGGGGGGGGGGGGGGGGGTTGGTTCTTGTCTGCACGAATGTCCCTTTTCGAAGGAGAACCGTGCCCCGCTTTGGGGTTAATTCATGTGACCCACCACCCCATCGTCATCGGTTATCGATAAAACCGCCACGGCTCCTCGTGTCGATGGTGGGTTGCTCGCTCGGTGGTTGGTTACCACAAAGCGACGGCAACAAGGACTTCTACAAGAATGTTCAAGCATTTCAATGTTGCTTGCATTCGGGGGGGGGGGGTGTGGAGGGGTGAGGGAGGCGGGGGCAAGGACACAACTTTTTCCAAGAGTATCGCTCGAGTTTAGGAAAACTTTTTACACCCACCCCCCTCCCCGCACTCGCTCGCACACAGCCACACACCGGAACAAAGGTGGCTGAATGTTTGGTTTTGCACCTAAACACCATCGAGTGGAAGTTTGCGGTTTGCTTTCATCGCCGGGCAACTCGTTAGAGCGAGAGCCGCACCGGAAGTCAAGGTTCCTGACGTTCCCCCATGTGTGCCAGCCTAGTAGCCGTTGGCGGGCGTGAAAAAGGCAATTTAACTTTTAATTGAGATTGAGGCTCAACTCACCAACTCACACCAGACGAAAACTTACCGATGAAGAACCAAACGTGCGCCTTCCCGTACAGCTGCTGTTTGTACATCTCGCACAGGACGCGACGAGCGGCTACTACGTAAAAAAGTCCTACGATTATTCTAGCGTCCTGGCGCCTTAAATTTCGTACGGCGTCGGTTGGATCGGACAGAAATGATTGTCTTGTGACGATTTCGACGCCAGCCTGCATGCATCGATTCTCGAGGTCCTCAACGGTCTGCAAATAGAAAAAAAAAAAAAATAAAATAATGTGTGTGTCAGCCATTTGGTTCATTGTTATTCATTAAATCACTACAATCCCCCCCCCCCAAGCTCCCCCTCCCCCCCGCACCACCGGCGACTCGCACACGAATCAATCGATCATTGGCATGCATTAAGAGCCACCCACTCGACAAGGATAAATCAATATTTGTTCTCGAAAACAGCAACACTTGTCGGCTGCTTTGTCCGCTGCCTGCCGCCATCAAGGTGGACTAGACACACACTCACTCACACACACACACACACGTGCACACATTACCCACCCAATTATGTCCGGTTTCAAGAAGGGAAGTCAATTAGTGTCAAATAAATGCGCACTCCTTGTCGGCGAGGAATGAAGCTTATTTAATAATAATTTTGTTCGTCCTTGTTGTTGACTTCGAGCGCTTGACTTTGCTTGCTTTGCCCTCAGCTTGTCCGCCGACGAGTGCTTGGCGGCGTGGTCGCCGCCTTCTCGTTGTCCTTCGAAATGTCAGCAGGACGCGACGACGCACGTAGCGATAGTGACGACGATAAGGTGGGCCGCCGAGCGGTGACGATGGTGATTTGTGGGCATGGCCATGGATTCCCATTGTGTTTACCGGCCCAACGGACATGGGGATGCGCCTCGCTATGGATGGCAATTTGGACGCAGTTTTATGCCGTCACGATGGCAGTCGGGCGATGGGTCGGGCTAATTTTCTAAAATTGTGAGCACTTCGGGTGTCATTTGGGCGAGGAGTCGAATGAATGGCCGGCATGCGTATCTGGGTGAGCGATCGACGTGAGGCGAGTGTTTAACGATGTGGAAAATGAATTGAATTGATGGATGGATGGGACGTTGTTTGATTGCGTTTGCCGATGGTTGGCAAGTCATTGTGCGGGGGAGAGGGTGGCGTATACGTAACAGAATTTTGTGTGTTGCCTCGTGGTGGGTGGGGACTTTGGTTGATGGTCGCTGATTTTTGATCGTATCTTGGGGGGAGGGGGACAGATGGGATGTCGTTTTGTTCAACGACTTTGATACGACGTCGTAGCAGCGATAGAGCCTAGTTTATCGTGAGTTTAGGGTTCATCGAGTATGCAGCAGGTCTGGGAATAGGGACAAGGCCGAGGGCAAGTTCTAAAGAAAGTGAAGAAGGCGCACCATCAAGTCGCACCTTCAAGAGAGTAAGGTTATGTGGGCCTGACTTGGTCCTGTGTTTGGCTTTGAGGGCATCTCGAGGAGATGGGACAATCACATCGGTTCAGCGCTGTGAATCTTGCTTTGCGTCTTCTAAGATGGTTGGGTCAGGTGAAGCTTATGGATATCTAAGCCTCGACCCGGTGATCCTTGAGCGCATGGACAACCCTTCGACCTCCAGCCTTTGTATTCCGATAATACACATCTAAAAACATAACCACAGGTGTACACAGGTCGTAGGTACGCCTAGTTGGGCCGCTGTGGCAGTTGGAAGATGAGCCATGAAAAGGCTCCAAAATCCTTACTATACACTGTCAATTTTTTTAGGTGAAAAATTCGATGTCGTCGGATCCACTCCAGTCTTTGGATTTCGATAACACACATCTAAAAACATAACCACAGGTGTACACAGGTCGTAGGTACGCCTTGTTGGGTCGCTGTGGCAGTTGGAAGATGAGCCAGGAAAGGCTGAAAAATCGTTGTACAATCGAGCCTGTTGTACAACATAGCAAATGACCACCTCCGCTGACAGGAACAGAGGACGTCAACGCCCGAATTGTGGCGCCAAATAAAGCTGAAGAGGAAACAATTTGTGAATCCACTTAAAGCTAAGGAGAGCTCCTTAATTGGTTCCCCCAACCCAGGCATGGGTTCACTGCTTCGTCGTGGATTGTAGCGCCTCACAAAACAGACGAAATCTGTGAAATCAGGAGTCGCCCTTCTATGAGAACGCATTTAAGAGCTCCGGACCTTGCTCGATAACGCCGCTTCTTCTGTGTGTCAACGAAAGCAGACCACTGATCGTTGAATGGATGTCGTCCACTCGTCTAAGGTGTCTAGTTTCACCTTCTTTCAAACAGCTCCACCGTTTCTTCTTCGCAGTCTGGGACGAAACTTGGGTGGAAACCAACAAGCCTCTCTAACTTGCTGCCTCCATTTGCCCACTGCAACTCGATTAAAGTCCGACCCTAGACGTGGACGGCCTCAGGTCGAAGACACCCCATTTTGGGTCCTATTCCACAGTCGTCTGCCGTTTCATCAAGCTGCTCTATTTGGACTCTCTCCCTTTTCATTCTTCTGACATATCATCGAGCTTCTCGTCTTGGGCTCTGCTTCAGCATCTTCGCCGTCACTCTTAACTTCGACAACTGCCACCCGGAAGCATGTGACTTTCTGCAAATCAATGTCCTCTGCTGCTCCATTGGGTCCTTTTAAAAGGCCTCCTTTTCCCACCGGGCTCCCATTCATGCGTGAAACTGATTTAAATCTCCGTGTACACCTTAAAAATGTCGCGCACTTCTCGACGTTTCGACGGAAAAAAAAAAACGACTACCGTTTGCCCCCATCTCCTTGACACGAGACGTCATCCCCGCCTGACCGGCTCCCTTGTCACATTTCTATTTTTATCCCAAATTTCGCCGGCTCCTCCTCCGACGTTGTTTCGTCCTCCCACCACGCAGCCGTCGCCCCCGAGCAGGTGACTCGCTCCCCCACTTACGAAACTTTTCCATTAAACAGCCGAAAAAAACGAAGAAGAAGAAGGAGAAATATTTAAATTTTAATTCACGCACTCGGCCCCCACTGTCGAGCACATCCTGCACGTCACTCAACGCACACACG